>JAPYZI010000013.1:0-184314 GCA_030523105.1 Ophioninae sp. A BG-2022a
TATATATATATATATATATATATATATACATTTATATATATTGTTTCACTCGCACACATTCTCAGGTTTACCGTCGTGCCCCGTGTTCCCCTACATTTACTACATGTAATACATAAATGAGAGAGACATTTCGTAATAATTCGTTGGCGCGCAGTGTGCGCTCATGCGTGCGACGACCTGAATCTTTGTGCGCATGCAGAAAAGCCCTCAGGGGAAAACCTCACTTTTGCACACTCCACCCCGATATTAGGTAATGGAAAGGACAAACGCGTTCCTTCTCGTCTCGTGACTTATCAAAATCTCCGCGCGGAATTATTTATTTTCTCTCTCTTTCTTTCTCTCTCCCTCCCTCGCACTTTTTTAATCATTCGTTTCCGGACATGTTTGATCAACGATAGAAAACGCCCGACCGTTATATCCATTCTCGAGGAACAAAACGTGAAAAAAAGAAATGGGGCGAAGTGACGGGGCAAATATATCCGTATTAATTCGACCAATTATGAAGTTTCAACTTGCCCTGATTTGTTACCCTACGGATGAGTCACGACACGCGCTCGCTGAACGTCGCCTCATCGCTAGAAATAGTTGCTCTCTATGGACGCGCTTCTACGCGGACACCAATGTGTATATTAATCCACCAATTCCCAAGAGCCACGTATATCCATTCCGTCGCGTATTACACTGCAAATAAAAATGACAAACAAAAAAAAAAACAGTTGCTCTGGATAATACCAGCCTCCATGATCTGCGAGTCTTTGGATCAAGCGATAATACTCAGAGATACTTTTGCAGAAAAGCCCTATCGCTTTGGACCAAGCTAGAAAAAGTATTGTGATTTTCATTTTTTTTTTATTTCCATCCATAATGTTTTTTTTTCTTCATTTGATTTAAATTATTCGATCTATATATAAAAGAAGCGAAAAGTAATCGGATTCTTCAGCAACGGTTAGAGAATTCGAATGATGTATCGAAAAAATAAAAACGATCGAAATGATACAATCGAATGTAATGAAGAAAATAGATAAGATACAACAGGGGCTCAGTTCGAAGTAGATGAAGGTAGAGTTTGGGGTAATTTGGGGAGGAAACACCAAAAGTACAAAAAAAACTCGAAAAAATGTTTAAAAAGTTTGGAACGTAAGGAAGAAAAGTGAAAAAGAATAGAGCCTAGGGAAAATACGTGATCGAAGATACGAGACGAAATAAAGACCAATTTTTACTGGTAATAGAATTAAACAATCTTATAAGTGATTTAATGATGCACCAAAAATATATTTTTGGTTACCAATATTTTTGGCATATATTTATGATTTACCAAAAATATATTTTTGGTTACCAATATTTTTGGTAAAATCCACTTTAACCTCAACCAACTTTCTAACGAGCAAATTAACCACAAAGCGATAAGAGTTCTTTTTAACAGAGCGTTAAATTTCCTCCATGAATTACGAGTAATGAAATCAAAAACCACCAACGAACAGTTCTCCACTTCGCTTGGGAATTAAAAAACGGTGAGGGGGGGCGTCGTTTAAATATTCCTATTAAGGGTTCATCATTTACCAGATGTCTTATTGCACCTTACCCCAACTACTGAATAGGATTCTAAAAAAAAGCGTCTCCTTTTTGGGGCCCCCTGAATACATATATAGATATCCGTAAACACTCATAGTAAAACACGTTCGCGTGCTCGTGTCTCTCGAGTTACGAAAGAGTAGTAGTAGCAAGGGGGGCCCCGTTATCGTCCGTGCAGGACCCGGCTGATTGCCTCTGGTGAACAAAGAGAGTGTCTCGGAGGACGCGGAGGAGACGACAAGGACAGCGATAGGGGTCGCGGTGAGGAGATAGCGGAGAGTCGCGGGGGCGAGGAACAGAAATGACGGGCAGCGAGGGGAGGTCTTTCCAAGGGGGGTGGGGGTGAGTCTAAGAGGGCGGAGGAGGAGCACAACGGGAGAGGAGAGGGAAAAAGAGTAACGCGAGGAGATTGTTCGTGATGAGGTGGTTAAACCGGTTTGGGCACGCGTGTGCGTGAAACTTGCAAACGCCCCACTCCCCCTCGCCCCGGTTCACCATCGCGTTCCCGCCACTTCTCCGCTATTCTCTCGCCCAACTTTCTTTCCGTCTCCGTCACTCTCAGGCACCTCCACTCCTCGTGTTTTCTCTCTTACTCGCTTGCTCTTTTACTCTTTTGACTCCTAATCCTGCGCGTCCACCCCCCGCCCCGTTGGTGCCCCTTCAAGCGCCCGAAGACTTTCCGCGTCTTTCTCTCGCCTCGCGCTGCATCGTGGACTGCATCGAAGAGAATCGGGAGAAGCTGCAAGGGGAGAGAGAGAGACCTCGGCTTTATTGCTTCGTTTTTGTCCGTTACTCTCTCGTCTCTGGGTGCCCTCGGGATTGCCCCCCCCCACCTTCCGCCACCGCGGCGTAAGCTCGTACGTAATTCGCCGTCTCTGTTGGCTTCTAGGCAAACGTGTGACACTGCGTCACTCTTGCCGTACCACTCTTATCGGAAATGTTTTCGTGGGTCGATAGGGAACATTGATTAGTTTGGGTTTGTTTGGGTTTGGTGGGTGATTTTTTGGGTTCGCGGTTGGGTTTGTGGACTAGTTAATCATGAATTTAAACCGATCGGTTTGTCACTTTTTTCGACACCGATCAGGTTTATCGTCGGTCGCTGAAGACCCATGGCATGTTACGAACCGTAGGTAATTCGTAATCAAAACATTTGAAAAGATTCCTGAACACTCTTGAATACTTTGACTTTAACGGTACATAACGAAGATTCCAAACTAAATTTAATAAATATAATATTTTTTGCTGTAAAGAACAAAAGAAAAATGATCTTAGGTCTTAGGTCTCCACGATTTTTGATATTTTTATGGGAGGATTGATAAGAGTCTCTTTTCAGAGGTAATTAACGAGGTGATTTGTGAATATTGATAAATATTGTTTATAAATACTTTTAAGTGTATCGTTAATTAATAAAATGTAAATATGAAAAAATGGAAATATTAATCAATGTAATAGAAACCTTTATAAATACGATTTAAATGTATTTTACTTAATGGTTAAAAAAAATTATCAAAATTTTGATGTACATTTAATACGCGTATGAGTATATGATTTTTTTTTTGTTTGGAGAAGAATCAACGTTCTATATTGAGCTCGGCTGTTTCGAATATAATCAAATGCCATTGATCAAAATCTATCTTTGATCAGTTTTATTTTTCTCGATTATGACGAGCGAAACGTCACGAAACGTGTGTCAAACGAAAAAGTTCCCTCACAGGATCAAAGGTTTGGCGCAAAATGTTGTTGCCGCTGCGCCCGTTCGTACGCAAATTTATAGCGTGCACGAACCAGCTTATTTCGAGTGAAGGCAGGGAACACTCAAAAAGGGGAGTTTCCACGAGCTTCCGCACGGAACATCGTTCGCGTGGTTTTTGACATTTTTATTAAATTACTTTCCTTTAATGATTAATTTTTCAACAACGTTTTCAACAATTCAAGCAAACTGAAACAAACCCGAATAAATTTATTTCTGATACTACCAAAAAGCTAAGTACGAAGTTTCATGGGCTGAACTTAAAAAAAGGCCACGGAACATCGTTTCGGGGGATTTTTAAATTTTTATTACGCTACTTTCCGACCCTTTAATGATTGATTTTTCGACAAGGCTTAAAACAATCGAAACAAACCCAAACAAATCCAAACGAATTCTTTTTGCCAATACCAAAAAGCTAAATACGAAGTTTCATGGATTCAAATTAAGAAAAAGCCTATTTGATAAACCCTTGGTTGAATCCTTGAATCTTCGTATTTAGCTTTTTGGTGGAAGTGGAGAGTATATGTTATTACATATATTAAATATTTCAATCATTTTCGAAAAATTCTCTATCGGAGAGAATTTTAATAAAAACTGTATAGCACTTTCTGCTATTAGCTCTTTCAAGCAAATCCATAACAATCCATTCTTCCAATCTCGCTGACCCTTTTCCACCCTTCCACTTTTTTGGACTTTTGTTGTTTTCTTCAACCCAATATAATTTTTCTCCTCTTCTTTCTCTCTTTCACTTGCTCTCCCCTTCCACCTTCCACTATTGTAGTTTCCAGCATTGATTTTGTTGGATAAAATCTGAGGCCACCCACACGAGTATCACACGCCTCAAGTGATCGGGAACGCAACTGGACCACATATTACTGAACGAGCTTACGCGCCAATAGACTTATCGGCTGGAAAATCGCTTGGAAGATGCGAGTAGAGTAGCAAGCATTCCTCTTTCCCGCCGTCTTCGCCATTTCACCCAATTCCACCGACGCTGATTCGTCTCCCGAGATAACGATGAGCTATCGGATACGCGTGCGTGAGCTTCATCGTTGTCGGATTGGGATTGCGACCAGAAATGAATCGAGGACGATTGCGTCATTTTCTAGTGCAGCCAGAGATATGAGGTCGTAGAAACTGTAATTGATTCTTTGATTGTTCCCCTTGAGGAATAATATTGTTATTTGCAAGGGCTTTGGAAAATAATATTATAGTTGTTGGTTGATAAAGGAAAAGATTGATGAAGAAATTTACTTAAAAAAGTGACGTATAATGTGTCACTTTCTAAAATCATTTTCATTTTTTCAATTATTTAAATCATTTTTTAAATCACTTCGAATCAATTTCCGGACTAAAGCAGTTTGATCAGAGAAAAACGTCCGTAACTGACTTTTGTAGGCATTTGTGAGTAAAAACGCGATGGTTTTGCAAAAATATTTATAATGTCAAATGAATGAGGTCCGATTTCGATTATTTTTCGGTATGGTATTCTCCATCGAAATTTAAGGAGTATTTTTTCATCGGCGGATAAACATTTTCAACATGTGTTGCTCAGCCTTAAAGTTTTTGAGTTGAACTTTTTACTTTTTTCAATCTTTATATTTTTACCAATATCCATCGCCTGGGAACTGGAAATGACTCATTTTTTTATTATTCGTTATAAGTATCGCTCTCAAATTGGTTTAATTTGAATATCTTGATACGAACTATGCAAAACTGCAAAGGTCACGGTATGACGTACGCAGAAAACGTTTGCTCATTGAGACTTCAGAATCACGAACTTCCTTGAGTTTTTATTTAAAAAAATATCAAAGTTTATATTAAATTTAAGGATGAAAAAAAAAGGAAATGTATCGATTGTTTTTTCACATAGTTTAATACACGATTTTATTTAAAAAATAAAATATAGACCATACATTAAATTTAGTGTCTTTTTCCATTTTAAATGTGCATGATATTTTTTATTTAAAAAATCGAGAACTTAGTTTTAAAATTAATGAAGATATGACCAATGGTCCTGATCAGAGCCGCAATAAAAAATAAGGATGTCTGATCAGGTCTTCTTTATAGCAGGGACACAATTTCTACTTGTGATCTTTGTACAACGTCAATGTATTTGGACATAATTGGGTCTACCTGAAAAAACTGTACAATTGTTTTTTAATCACGTCAGAACGATGGAGGACTAGCCTACCAAATATGACGTATATGCAACATCCGAAAGCAAGGTATTGCATCACCAAATGAAATCAAATATTTTGTGGTCATCGAAATTCGTGATATCCTTAAAAATACAGCACCAGCGAACCAACCACTCAAAAGTACAATTGGTCGACACTGCATACAACAAATCCATACTAGTATATGATTCTATTGTATATACTAATATAACCAACTAATTAATAAAAAAGAACATTTATATTACGTTATATTACGAAACATAATATCAATTATTATTATTTATTTATATATTATTTATTTAAAAGAGAATTGCTTCTAGAAAAATGATATATTATTTATTTATGTTATGTGACGAAACAATCATTCTTCAAAATAAAGAACTACCGTCTATTACCCACACTTCAAAAACTACATTTGTTCGGCACTAAATACAAGAGAACCCTAACCTCAATGGAAGTTTATCAGAAAAAATGTTAAACGTCGGATCTTTTGATCTTCCCGATATCTACAAGACACGAACAGCGACAAAGCTTGAAAAAGCTCAACCAGTCGTTCCATTGCGCAGCGGTAGGTCGAATCCATGAACCGGATACTTATTTTTTGGTCAATTGAAAAATCAATCAACCACCGGACGAGCCTAACTCAGCCTAAGGACACCACCAACTTTTGTCCTCATCTGCGGTTGCCAAGATGACCACAGATTTGCTTTTTCTGCATAAGGCTCCGCTCTGTCTTCATCAGAGGCTTTCTCACCCGTTGCTTCATTCGGTCTGTGCCTTTATATCTCTATTTGATCTTTTGCGTTTACGTTCCGACTTGCCCCTCTCGTGGAGAGGGGGCTTGTTAATCCCGTGAAATTGTAACTCCGGTACCAGAAGGTTATTACCATTAGCGCGTAGCTCGTAATTCCAGTCAGGTGTTTCATGATTTTTCTCTTCGATTTTCCAGCTAGCACGTTTTTTGCCTGATTGTTTCTTTTTCCTTTTTTTTTGTTCGTTTAGAGGGCCTGCGGTTGTTCACTCGGCGTCGAGCCATTATTGCACTTTGTATTTCGACCGAGTGCGAAACGAGGCAAAAACACGAGTGCTGAGGTAATCGAGTTCGTTGAACCGCAGATATCATGCGTATCTGTGCTGGTGAAAAACATTTTGCTCATAATTAGAATGACGACTTTCGATCGAACCTGCTGCGATTGATGATTGAACGACTGGGAGTGAGATATCCTTGCGAGAAGGAAGATTCAATGGAGGTCTCGAACGCGGAAAATCATTACCGGAGTCGCGAAGACGGTGGACGTTTATTGCCTTCTCGACCTATTCACCCTCCAATGATCGATAACGCGTGTTTCCTCAACGTCCAGACTGGACCGTCCGTTTCCTATTCATCATTCGTCCCAGCGCTGGACGGGATGATTAATCGTCGGGGCCGCCGATATTGGACATTCGTTTGTACTCAACCATCCTCGTATACTGAACGGGAGCTCCACTGAGGTAGCATCCACGCGTATTCTGTCAGATAAGCCAGATCGGTCGAATGATTCTTCCAGTTTTTGCCTTCGGAGATGTCTCGAACCTGGACGTTCATTCAATGTGGAAATTAGTCATTGAAGGATAGCGGAGATACTTGGGGCAAAATTGCCGCTGGGGATTCGTTCAAATAAAACAATATGTCTGTCATCTTTTTTTTAAATGTACATTTCCAACAATACATTTCTACGAAAGATCAGTCTTGACGGTTGTTAACATAAAAAGTATTTTTTCGGAAAGGCATATATTTTATATATTTATCTTCATATTATGTATTAATATTTTTATGTAAACGGGGTATATATTATTATATGTTTAACTGGATCCTTCGTGCCCCCAGTCCTCCAGTTTGGTCCTGCGAGCTTCTGATGGAAGACAGCTATTGCGTCTCCATGAAGAAGGCATTCCTAATCCTAAAGCAACTAAAGATCGTATGAAAAGAAGTAGCACTTGCTACAGGAGAATATAAATTATTGTAACATTATTAGGTCGTACTTTCAGGCTGGAAGTCAGCTGGTAGATTTTGGAAAGAAACACTTCGGGAAATTCTAACTTGGCAATGATATCCTGATGACATCTTATCCATAGAAGATTATCTACCAATGCCCATTTGCTAATAATAAATATACTTATGCAAATCCCTCGACTCCATACTGCCCTGAAATCCATCTCCGGAATACCAATGAACCAAATTTCCAAAATGAGCCAAGACTTGGGCCAAATCTAATTGTGAAACTCGCATTATCATTTGGCATCTTCGCAAAGTCTGAAGAAGATTGGTCGCCAGTCTCACAGGATATCCCCTTTCCCCGTGACACCAACCCCGCAGGATTTCTCAAGGATAACGAGTAATCCAGAATAGCGGGTCGTGGATATCCACACACAGATGAGAGAGAAAGGTCTCGTCTCGATCCTCGATCGAGCAGTCGCGTCGCTCTGCGGTGTCAGAAATCTCCTGGCTCGTAATTACTTTGTATTTTGATCCTTTTCTCGAGGGTCCTGGTAGGCGAGCGAAGGGACGTAGGGCCGTTGGCTCTTCACCATCCTCCCAGTTTTTTTCTAATTTATTTCTCGGAAGGCGAAGGCGGATCAGCAGAGAGGGAGACTGAGACAGAAAGAAAGAGAGAAGTAGGGAAGGAGAGAGAGAGAGAACGCGACCAGAACCGGCTGTCCAGCTGGTTTATCTCCTGCATAGGTTTGTCCGGAGTACCCTTTAGGTCCTTTCTGTCTCTTCCTCCTTTTTTTTCGTTCCCCGCCCTCGAAACGTGACTCGACGAAAGACGCCGGTCCGTTTTGTTTTGACAAATCTTCGGGGCCTCGATGTGCACACTTTGAGGGTCCGTTTGGTGGTTGAACGTTGAAGACCTTCATCATCGGGTTACGTCTCTCCTAGAGACGATCCCTTACGTACGTGCGCATGGCGTGTGTACATTAAAGTGTCACACCGTTGTATCCCCCATTGTACGTGAAACTGGTCTCTTCTCTCGAGTTCTGACTAGCCCTGTAGGCCCTATAGAGGATCCCCGCAGGGTTCTCGTCCTCGCCACTTTTGTTCCTCCTGTTTTGTCCCAGGGGGGGCCCTTCCATGGTTTTGTGGTTGGGCCTCTTCTCTCCTTTTACCCCTACCAATGTCTTCCACCTCTTCAGCCATAACCTCTTCTGCCACTGCTTTTGCTCTTCGATGTAAACACGGGTGGCGGATAGCCGTAGGGCTCCGTCAGACAAGGGCCCCGATAGCCACAGCCAAAGGAAAAAGGGCAAAGGGAGAAAGAGTGACGGAAAGAGGAAGAGTGACAGGGAGATACAGCCAGCAGCGAGTGGAGAACCAACCGAGAGAGCTGAGAAAGAATAGGCAGCCGTTGAACGATCGAGCGAGGAAACTCCGGGGGCAACCGGACCGAGACGTATACGAGGGAACACCAGAGCAAGGGAGATGTTGAAACCTGGCCAACGGAGAGCTAAACCTCCAGAGAGAAAGAGCAAAAAACGTAAAACATGGTGGAAGTGTCCGAGAGGGTGGAGGGAAGCAAAGTGCAGCTGAACAGTTCTGGCCTCTTTCGCAGTAGCGTAGGACCCCTTTGGGCCCCGTGAAGCCACATTGCTGGTCGAGTTCGAGAGCAAGGTCTCCAGGACGATCAACCCGGCTCAGCTGATATCTTCGCTGGAACTTACACGAATGTACCACACGCTTTCACACAAATGTATGTGCAGTCTTGGTGCAACCGATAAACGGGTTCTTGCACCCGGAATTGTGCATGTGTCCATACCGTAATCTCTTTTCCACAACGCAATCAAATGAGAATTACACACCACTGCTTCTCAGGTATCAAAACACCATTTTTTTTGTTTTGACTGGAGGAGTAAAAAGGACTCGAAGGGACTGAGGGGTTTTTCAGGCCTTCACCACCTGTGGAACGAGGTCAGCGTGTCATGAAATCAGTCTAAGGAATGACTCCCTGTATTCCGGAGCTACGTGCGTGACTGCAGCGGAAAAATAATGGGCCAACGAAAAGGGAAGGGAACCGGCCCTTTTTTCCCTTCCTTTTACAAATGGGGGTTTTCGTGTTGATGCGAAAGAGGGGGGCAGGAGAGAAACAAGGATATGTTTGACTCTCTTTCTCTCCGGATTTCTACTGGTGATGACTGCACCTACGTTGCCAAAACGTGTTGGATGAGGAGCGGGACGGTGCTATTGTGCGCTTCGGATTTCAAGTCAGCTTTCAATGGTACACTCTTCTGGGTTATTTCTTTGCCCTCGATTATTCTCTCTTTCTTTGTGTCTGCCTTTTGCTCTTTTCACTTACTTCACTCTCTTTCTTACTTTTCACAATTCTTTTTCATAATTGGTGACATTGTCGGTGCTTACATTTTTTTGGTTTTTATCATTACTCGTATTGGACAAAGCCATTTTTATGGCTATTACTTCATTCTTTGTCATTTACCATGAAAATTTGACCCGTTCTTTATTTTTACTTCTATGAGGCTATTTGAGGTAAGTCTTGCTGTCTATTCCTCTCCCTCAATTTCCATCTTATCTCGCTGTCTCTCTCTCTCTATCTGTAAATCCGATGGAACTGCGTTAGTGCCAGGACGCAATTAATTTAAATTAATGCGGCATTAAAAATATATATATTTATTAATAATTAAGAGAATGCTTAATGCGATACATTTTGTGTGTACCGCCTCTTTGCGTTTTTGTATTTTTTCCATATACGGCGAAATTCATTTAATCAAATATAATGAACCATGATTATAACGTCATTATAATTATACTTCATCTTTTTCTTAAGACTTTTTATGATATTTGCGTTTGCAAAATTTTGCATGGAATTTACATTAATTTTTGTAATTGTTCGATCTATCCTACTATTTTTGTATTTACTATATTTAATGTATTATTTTTCTTTATTTTGTATTCCTTGGTGATATGCTTATATTATTTATTCTGTAAGTTGTAGTGAATAGTACATGTAAATTTTACTCCTTATATATCTATCTTGCCCTGAAGTTAAATAATTAGGGCATATCATCAATCAATCAATCAACCAATTACTCCCACTCTTTCTCTCTCTCTCTCTCTCTCTCTCTCTCTCTGTTATGTTATCATTACTCCTTTATTATTGTATCGAATCTTTATCTTTTATCTTTTATTTTTTCTTTATTATATTAACCCTACTTATTATTATTAATATTATTTTTATCATTTTTATTGTTATTATTATAATTGTATATTTATGTTTTCTATTGTTTTTATTTGTATTTCGCTTATGTTATTATAACTACTATCTCTAATTGCCCGAAAGTATACTAAACTAAATTTATAATCATCATCATCATCATCCCTTTCTCTCTCTCATCCTCCCCAAAACTTAAACCTAAATTCAAACAAACGGAAGGCTTCAAGTCTTTTAATGCGTAGTTCGAGATGTAATGATGTTTCATTTGATGTTGTAATTTATTTTATTATATATCATATTCTACCGCATCTTTTGATGGAGGTGTAATACCACGTGTCTCCACCGTTGATGCCACGGAGGTTGGCTCCGGGGTCATGGAAAAACACGTGAAAGGTGATAGCGAGTTGGTGAGGGCGTTTTGTATTTCGAGCGACAAAAAACGGTTTCTCGCAGCGTGATCGTATTCACATCCGATCCAACAAAGTGGGTCACACCAGTGCTGGATTCCCTCACCTCGTCCCTCGAGCCGAACGTCTGTGAGTCTCGCGCCAGGGTGTCTGCATTTCAGAGTCATTTCCAATTCGTTGTATCCACGTAACTTCAAACCGATATACTCTTCAAAACGATATATTTATCTTTAGGAAGGGTATCTGGTAGTCTTTTAGGTTTTTTTGGGTTTGGGTTTGCTTCATTTTGGATTTGTTTGGGTTTGGGTTTCTTTGTGTTTGGACACTTCCGTGTCCCAATGTTTGGACATGTTATTATAGTTATTTATCAATTATAATTATTTTCGTAACTATTCATGTATATTGCCAATGTAGAGAAAAATTCGAACTAATGTCCTGACAGTGTGAATTATCCAAGCATTGACACCGTTACCTTAAAACTTCCATTTTTTTTTTGAAAATGCCATTGTCGCTTTGAATAAATAAACATATACATACAGACTTTAAAGTAAAATCGTCCATTTCATCCAATAAGTGTAATATAATTTTAAAAACACGTCGCTCCAAATCTACATTTAATATTTGTCTACCATTCCTATTTTTGTTATCTTTTACCTTCGACCTGTGATTTTCCTACTATACATTGGACCTTCGTCGTCAATTTGAGGTTCCTCAAGGACGAAAAGATTTTTCGTGATTTCCTCGGTAGCCTAACCCTTAAGATTCTACCCATATCAAAAGTAGCTCATGTCACGTCATCGAAGCTACCGATAGAGCATCATCCAACCAGGATTATCGAAACTGTCTCGTCACTCTCTCTCTCTCTCTCCCTCCTCCTCCCCCCCCCCACGCATTTCCTTCAGAAACCGTCGCAACACAGGAACAACCGTAAGAATCGTACTTCGAACTTCTCCCCGTATTATCCATCTTCCTCCATCCCCCGCGGCTTCCGCACCCTTTTTTCATCCCTTCCAACCCTTCTCTCTCGACCTACCGTTTTCTCGAGGAAAGAGGGCATCATTATGAAAATGATACTGTGTATAATTCCGAAGATAGCCACTGCAGGGTGACGCGGAAGGAGAGTAGCGACGGGGGAGAGGGTGAAGGGACAGAGGGGTTCACTGAGAAACGGTAAGACCGCGTCAGAACCATAGCAATTACTCGTAATGAAACGCCCCGATCTCCACCCCGATTGCTCCGCTCACTGCACAACCAACCAATTATTGACGACGTTTATACTCCATCTTTATATACGTATTTATTTTTGTTTTTTCTTTCGGTTTTTTTTTTTTCATTTTCTTTATTTTGACGGGATTGAATTGAAAGTCCGATAAAAAATGTTGGATGAAGACCTGGCGAGAGTTACGTCGTTGTCGCAATAAATTCCACACCCTTGAGTGTACACATTTGTGTAAGTGAGAAAGAGAGAGAGAAAAAGCTGCACGTCGACAACGTAGCATCGCGTGCGAATAAGTCGTAAAAATTTTGATACTCCCTCCCCGCTACCCCCACCCCATCGCGCCATCCTTGCGTCGCTCCTCTGTCTCTCTTCTCTTTCTTTTTTTCGTCGGCGTTTGTGTTTTTTTTTGTGCCGTTTCTGTTTTGCCTCCCCCCCTCCCCCCTTGTCGCTCGTGTGCGCCAAAGACTTCCCGAGCAAAGACTCTCCACCATCGCGGAATGAAAATTATTGCTGACGTCGGGGCGTAAAGTTTTCGCCTCGTATGCACAGCGTGGTCTCCTCTGGAGAGAAAGAAATTGTGGTTGTGTGCGACTATACTCGTTTGGGTTTGTTTCGACTGATTTTCTATTCCCCCCCTCCCCACCCCCTCGCCACGTGCAGTTGCTTATCGTCCAAATTTTTTCTTTTTTTCTCTCTCCCTCTCTTCCTTCCTCTCTTTTTAATACTGGAATCTCCTACCCATTGTTCGATCTCATTGTTCGTTTTTCAGAACGGAATTTCTACTCATATATTCAAACACGACATTTAACGAGTAATATTTTCAACTATCATCAATTCTTTTCAATTATTATTCATTTGTTATTAATTTGATTAACTATTCCTTTTGCCATATGATAATGAATAAAAAAATTAATAAATTATATATTATACAAGTATTATAATGAAATTAATTATATGTAATTATTCATAAGCAACTAACGCTATAAGCAATAAGTATTTAACGCTAGCTATAGTATTAATAATAGTAATCATTGATTGTTATGATTGATAATATTATTTCAGTTATTATTATTATTATTATCCTTATTATTATCTTATTATTGTTTATATTTATGTATATTAGATATTATTGTTGTTATCTCGCGTCCTATGTTATACAGTTTATATTATCCTACATTATCAGTATTATAATTATCTTTGCAGTAAGTATTATTCTTTTTGTTATTGTAGCCGTCATATTATCAATTCTCTTGTTATTATTGTTCATATTGTGGGCCCATAATTTATATTTTTCATTTTTTTATTTTACATTTTTCGTAAAATACTGGGATTTAATAAAGTCAATCAATTAATCGCTCCCACCAGTCCGGTAGCCATCCACTCCTTTCTTTCTCTCTTTCTGTCCCTTTCTCTCTCTCTCTCTTTCTCTCTCTTTCGTTCTGTCTCTATGTATATCCTCAGTCTCTCGCTCCAACTCTCTGTCTCAATCTCTGGTTTATTTCGTACTGCGAGTTGCAACGCGATTTTAACGGCTCCGTAATCGCATTCACGCATGGAGGCGTATAATAATTGCGAGGCAACGTCGTCGATTCAACTTGAAAAGATCTCGCGGGAGGGATGCTCGCGGTCGTTCGGGCGAAGCGTGAAATCGAACGATTATTAGCCACTGGATAAAATGGCGAAATTCATTGTACGACTGGATTGATTCATGAAATAACGCTCCCTACAAAACGGCGACCAATAATAATTACCCTGCATTCGCAGCATCCATAAAGAAAATTTAGCGGACATTCGCGGAGTAAACTTCGCGCTGGGTGTACGAAAGTTATACGAGGAGATTCGCTCAAGTACCGATTCATACACGCATCCATTCTATAAACCTGTTCAATTAATTGAAAATAATTTTTTATTGCTAATGTTAAATCATTTGAAACAGATTTTTTTTTGTAATATTTATAAGGTTCGATAAAAAAAATTGGACGCAGTCGAGGTAGCTGTGGTTCACAAATGAAGTTGGGAAAAAGTACGTATGTTATTAACAAAATGTTCGAGAAATAAATTAATCATGTAAATAATTTTTATTTTTTACCGCAACTCGATTCAATTATTTCATCAATCAATTGTATCGAATTGAGAAAAGTTCATATCAGTAAAATATAATAAATTGTCTCATTAACGTAATTACATAATTATCATAATTATTAATTATGATAAACATTTTAACAATTTAACAGCAAATTGATCATTTATTAATTGATTTTAATCGAGATAAAACAATTTTATGTTGATTATTGATTTATTTACTGACTTCAATAAAATCCTGATACTTCATTATCACACATTTATTATTTTTCTTATTGTAGTAAATTAATGGATTCATTAACAAGTAAATTTAGTAAGCGCGATTTTGATAATTTTTTGTTCTATTATTAACATTCGAAAAATTAATAATGCAATGTTAATATAGTGACTAAATAAGTTATTCCAATACAGTATTTGTTGCCTTCTTTTATGTCAATTATCTGAACAATTTTTCGCCTCATTAAATATATATCTCCGAATTCACATCTCAAATATATCCCTTATATTGTAATGAATAAATTATACAAATATTTACTCGATTATAGTAAATTATTTTACCATAAAATAAATAAATATCATTAAATAAAGGAATATTTCTAAATGAATATTCGAATCGGGGTAATTTTTGCAACGATAATCAGCGATTAATTTGGTGACTGCTAATAACATAGTTAATTAAAAATTAATTTCCAAACCCTTTTTACTGCATTGCATTTGACAGAACGCGATCGTAACGTGCTTGGACATTGGTTCCGGTCACGATCCTCCATGATTTTTCGAATAAGCCATAAAAGCTAGAAAAAATATTGTTTATATTATATTGCAATCTTCATGTGCATAGAAAAAAGCGACACGAAGAAATTCCGTCACCGTGTGTAAAACAGATTAATCATGAAATATGTTCACACGTGTTCGACCCGGAAACGTATACAATGTTTGACCTGTTTTTCGACATGAGTCATCTGAGGTGTTGCAGAGATATTGCGCCCGGATTACCAGCGAGGCGAGGATTTTGGATCAGTGAAAACTTTAGCCAGCACGTGGTTCTTCGATGTATCTTGGAGCTCAGCCACGGAAATACAACGTTGGACTTAGCATTACACGTAGAACATTTAATTTGGCAAATAACGTGACCATTTTTTTGTGTTTAATATTTATTAATGGCGAGAAAATTCGTTATTCGTAATCGGAATGAATCTTAAATTAAGTCATAAAATTGAACTAAATAAATTTCTAATTAATTAACAATATTCATTTAAACGAATAAAATTGTCACCTAATTAGTGAAATTTATCACAAACATTGTTTTCAATATGATATTAAATTCCAGTATTTATTATCGTTATATCTAATTCTAATATAAAGAATCTAGTTAAAATATTATTTCCATTTGAATTAATTTTCAATATTTGATATCTGATATGCTTTCGATCTAATTTAATAAAAAAAAGACGATGATAAAACTGATTTCTTTTCATGAAACCTCGAGTAATTTCGATCATCCAATATTACAAACGATTTTTTTTACATATCTAATATCTAAATAAATTGTTCAAACTATAATAAATTAATACGTATCTAATACCTAATATTTTGTAAACATTGAATAATTTTGCAATGCGAATTAATATTAATAAAATAAAAATGTGAATAATAAAATCCATTGATCTTCATCAATTCTCCCGGGATTCCGATGATCCCCTCGATACGTTTGTGGCCAATTATTTTGATTTTTCGTCGAGAAAAAAAAAACCCGAAAAATGTCTTTCGTACTTTTAACTTACAATGGACGTTTGTAAATGCATTTCGAGTTTTCGAGGTTCAGAACGAGTTCAACAGGTAAGCGGTCGTGTGTCAAGCGTAGGGACCACCCTGCACAAGTAAATGGTAAACCGTAACGTGTTTGCACAGTTGTATATAACTGTAGAGCGAGGTTGCATACGCGGATACGATATTCGAAGCGAATGACGAACGCATGGCCCGGGCGTGCATCGCTACGCGAGAAAACCCTCGGGTGGCCTCGTGACGAAGGGCTTCACCGCGCGTTACACGTATGACTCACCTTCGTACCAAACATATTAAATAGTCATAGACTCGGTAGGTCGGTCATGTGCATCAACGAGACAAAGACACCGCTTGCCCACATTCTACACGCTCTCTCATATTCCTATACGGACACTTGTGCATCCGTTTTTCCCGGCTATAAGAATATATCTGGGAAGCTAACGAATTTCTATTCCCAATGACTCATAACCGATTTTCATGCCTTTGGATAATATCGATTTTACATTTTTTCCGTTGAGAATGTTGGATACGGAAAATACGGATTTTACGAACAATTAATACATAATTTTGCCGAAATTGGATTTTAGTTTTTGGTAAACATTTTTTCGTACAATTGAGCGAATAATTGAAACAATTGAGTTAAAACGATACATCGCTGCTGCATAATTGATTGATGTGAACTGGGAAGTAAAATAACAAAAATGCACTTTCAATGTAAATATCTATTAATGTATATGTTCGATGACTCATAGACTTTTTTCAGTCTTCCTCTGATATAATTCCGATTTTCCATTTTTTTTTTCTAATGAAAGTAATGGGTTGAGGAAATCGGGATTTTACAGATATTGGATACATGATATTATAAAAATAGGGTTTTTTTTTCGTCACGAAATATTGATAAACAGTTGAGTTATTATTTTTTTAACAAAGCCTCGCTTCTCTGGCATGATTCATCGATGTGGGTGTTTCTTTTCGTTGAGAGAATTTGGAAAGGAAAAAAAATGAATTTCCAATATAAATAGCTATTAATGTGGGTGGTCTATGACTCATAGACGATTTTCAGAAAAACCTTTGGCAAGACAAAATTTTGATTTTCCATTTTTTTAAATATTGATAAACATTGATAAATGAGCTATTGTTGTTTAAACAAAACCACGCTACTGCATGATTGACCGACATGGTTGTTTCTGTCCATTGTGATAAATTGGCACTGGGAGCAAAAAACTGAGAAAGAATAGGAAAGAAAAAGACGTGTACTTTTAGTATGAGAATCAAAATTTCATGGGACCGGATACTTTCATGAAATTTTGTAAATTAGGAAAGTTTCGATATACAGGATAAAAATGGAGCTTAGAAAAAGAAATAAATATTACTGATTTACCATCAACAATTAAAAAAATCATCCGACAAATAACGCTTTCTGTTGAAGTTACATGAATTTTTTCATATATCCAAATTACAAAACCGGTCAAGTTCCAAACTACAAAAATGTTAAATGTCGAAGCATTTAACTTCGAAAGATTCTTATTCCTAACGAAATAAACGTATCAAACATTAATTCAGTTAAACACAAATAAGATATTGACCAAACATCATATTCATTTAAATTATACTTCTCATCATTAAAATCACTGAAACTTAATCTCGTCAACATTCCTCAACATTTTTTTGCAGAATCTTCCTTACCTATGTAAATAAATTCTCCACCTTAAAAAATTGTCAAAAGATCATACTTTTCCAACGGAAAAGTACAGCAGTCCTTTTACCGGAGAAGGTAACCACGAAGTTGCAAATCAGCAGATTCAATCATCGCGAGTATCGAAAGATATCAATTTCGTTGTAACAAAGGGAATCGTGAGCAGCGAAAAAAAAATTGACATTTCGCACTAAGGAGTTTCCGGATCTCCCTCTCTCTCTCTCCCTCTCTCTCTTATTGCGTATCGTAGAAAGTGTCGTTTGCACGTGCGAGACTCGCGTTCGTTGTTTTATGGGGCCCTGAAAGCCTCCGCGGTGCACATTGTTGATCCGGGTTCTCGCACATCTATACGACATCGTCATTCTTGCTCATCGCTCTGCACTTCAATCGCGCGGCTGGGAATTCTTTACTACGTTTGGTCTCACTCTCTCTCTCTCTTTCTCTCTCTCTTTCTCTCTCTCTCTCTCTCTCTCTTTCTCTCTCTCATGACTGCAATCTAACCCCGTTTGGTTTTCGATGCACGTACCAATAAAATGTAACACACGATTATACGATCACTCCTGGACGAGAGAGAGAGAGTATGGAGTCTCGTCTTTGCCCGTTGCAGAAAAACAAAATCGGGTTTTCACGTACACTTGTTTTCATTCGCTTGTCGCACAGCTTTTTCTGCATTTATATACGGGGCAAAGATATTTTGAACGTGTTATTTCCATTTATCGCTGCCAATTAGCACAGCTGTCATCTTGAAGGACCGTCCCTGAAATTACCTTTTATTACTTTGAGAAAATTACGTAACGTTTAATGCGAGAACGAATTAACGGGACTGATGAAAAAAATATTATTTACAGGGCAGGTGTTATGTTACTCGAGGCGAGTAGGGTTTTTTTAAAGTGGTCTTCTGGTCTAAGGGCTTAATGGCTTTTTTTTTACTTGGTAACTGAAAAACAATAATTTTTATATTCTCTACATTGATTTTTTGAGCATTGGCTAAAAAGTTTTTATACAAAATTCAATAATGAAAATGTTATGGGCATCTGAAATTCAGAAATGATCATTCTTGATAGAATTATATCGGATGTGAATACTACATGGATTACTTTGGAATTTCTCGATAAATAATTAATTATTATTCTGTAGACGTTAAAGGTTGAAAAACTAATGGAACCGAGTTTTTTAAATATTATAAAATAAATTCTACGTAAATATATGAAAACAAAAATATATGTAAGATTTAAAATATCATTAATAAATTTTGAAAGTAACATTGCATTGTGTTTTGTTGCTTTGTGATTGTCGGCAGCATCTCATATTTGAAAGTTACACCTTTGTTATTTGGTATTTTTGTACTTTTCGTAATGTTGCATTGTTCACATTTATATATTATTTAGATATTATTTTATGTGAATTGAGTTCTAAATTTATTGACGCCAAACAAGTTGTTTGTAATCAGAGTGAACCAAGATATTGTTATTAAAAAACGTTTCATCACACATGGAACAATATGCTTAATTACTGTCTGCCAGCAAAAGTACTTTTTATTTGAATAAAATTATTATTCCTAAATACGAACTTATTTGTATTTATGATACATTGACTGCAAGCATATAAAGGGATTTTCATCTTTATCGTAAATCGAATCTGCCACGTCATCAAATGTGGGTCGTGAATAAAATCTAAGTATTTAAAAAAATGGTATCGTAGGGCGTGGCAAAACGACAAAACGATAAATATCGTTAAAAAATAATAAATATTGAATATATTATTTAAAAAATATAAAACTAATTTATAATAAGCATCAAAATGCAATAAAAAATAATATTAATTAAATCAATTAATGCAAAGCAATACAATAAACACATTTATCTATTAATAAAATAATATATCGAAGTCTAGATTCTTCAAAATCGTAGCCTTTAATTATATGACAGAAATTCCACTGACCCAGATTTCAAGTGCCTGATAATTACAGTCAACATAAAACGGGACAGGACTCTTCGGCGATCGAAATATATATATAACTGTATGCACTTACTCACTCCGCGATATCGTGAGAAGAACATGAAGAGTATAAAAGAAAGAAAAACGAGTAAAAAATGCTGTGCCTACCGCGGCCATAAAACGATTCCTACTGCATTAGGCTACGTCATAGAGATTCCCCACTTTCGTCTCGTTCACCCTCACCCATCGCCTTACGCCTGCCTCGCCGATTCAATCGGACATACAAGAAGACCAATGAAAAATTGTTTTGTCCAAGGCGCAAATGTGCCTGCGCATCGAGTGCGCGGATTATCGTCGTGATGAAAAAAATATCAGCGAGTGGCGAAAGAACCTTCGAAGCCTCATTCGATCGCGCGAGCAGCATTTTCTGGCTTTTGATACTCAGAGCTTCTTCGATTCACGAATTGAACAATTTACATACGAATTGCGGGGATACAAAATGCCCCTATTGATACGTCGCAATTTTGTGATTTTTAGAGCAGGTGTTGGATTACTTCGAGGACAGTAGAATTTTTTAAGGTGTTTTTCTGGTCTAAGGACTAAATTTCAGGCATTTTGTTACTCGGTAAAAGAATAACAACAATTTTTATATTTTGAATATTGAAGTTTCGAGAAATGACAAAAAAGATTGTATGGAAAATGAAAAATTGAAAATGGAACGGGCATCTGAAATTCAGGAATGATCGTTCTTGATAGAATTATATTGGATGGTAATACAACACGAATTATTTTCGAATTTTGCAATAAATAATTTGATATTTTTCTGTGGACGCTAAAGGTTTTATAACAAATGCAACTAAGATTCTAAAATATTATAAAATAATTTTTAAAAATAAAAATGAGGATTATAAATGAACTTTTAAAATAAATCATCAAGTTTTAGAATCAAATGACTGATTCGGCTAAGTATCGAATAAAAATAACAATAAATATTGTCATGTTTAGCAGTTAATTTATAAAGTAGTGAAAGATTCACCTTAATGATAAATTAATCAGCAAGCAATGGAAAATTTAATTTAAATTGAGTATTTGGGCAACTATTCATATTAATAAGATTATCTGAACGTACTAATCTAATTTTGAAAAATGAGACATTTTTATTGGTCAATTGGACCAGATATCTAATTACTGGCAAAAAATATCGCCATATCGCCGGATTTGCCTTAATTAATTATCGAAAACCGAAAATTAACCTTTCTAATGGTGAATTTATTATTAAATTATCTGTAAGGCCAAACATAATCACGACTCATAAATCCACGATGCCCCCAATTCGTATTAAATGTTGTCTCGACGGTCCATCAAAATACTATTAAAAAATCCATTTTCAAAAAATACGAAAAAATCGTTTTTTCGAATTCACAATTCGGAACATCTCTTCTCAGGAGATATCCCTTTCAACATTACACATGCAGTGTTCTTCTGGAATCAGCTTCAATCAGTAAATATATAACTGCACAAAAAATAATTGCTATTTGTTTTTGGACTTGCTTACCCCTTCCATGGCAAGTAAAAAAATCCGCTTCACCCTCGTCTTTTTTCCGTCTTTGGTTACTTTTTTCCCTCGCGACCCTCTCGTTATCTTCCCCCTTTTCGTTCTTTTCTTTCGCGCGGTCTCTTCACTTCCCCCTGCACGTATTAGCGCGATTATGTGACGAAGAAGCGAGTGTCGAACAGTGTTGGATTACGAAAGAGATTTCTTCCAACAAACCCCCCCACCCCCAGTCTTTCTCGATCGTTCTTTTTCTTTTTCTTGCTTGGTCTGCTGGAAGGGACCGAGCACCCCCCCCCCCCCCCGCCGCACGGTATGATTCACTGTATTTGCCGACCGAGAACGATTCCTCGACATTTTCAGTTTGCCGCTCTTTCCTTTTTTCTTTTTTTTTTCTTATTTTTTTCTCTGGCTCTTTCGACCCGGTCCTCTTGATACTCCAGTCTAGGCCTCTCCCGCTCTTCCGCCTTTGGTCTCTCTCAGTTTCTCTCTCTCTGCTGGTACAGACGTACGTATCGTGTTTGCGGTCCCACCGGAACCGGTGACTATACCAGTGACATAATTATAAAGGGAGAGGGAGAGAGAAAGCGACGAGGTTATACCACCTGACTCACTCATCTCCTTCCGCCCCTTTCCTTCCTCTGGCCATACAACATTCAAGCTCTTGTCAACGTTGGTGAGCGCTTGTGCATTCGCGCGTCTGTCACCGACGCTTTTGCTATTTTTCCGGAGTTAAAAAAGAAATAAATATTGGCGAAAGTACTCTGGATATGATAATAGGAATTTGAATAAATAATTTGAAAATTATGCAGATTTTTGTTCGGGTTTGAGTCATTTTTTTTCATTCGTTTATCAATTCGAAAAGCGAAAAGGTAATTGAGTGAGATGTATCATTTTTTGTTAATTTTGGGATGGTGAGATACGTTAAATATTTTTTTTTGTAGTTATGATTGGTTTTGGTTTTTTTGAATCAGGAATGTACATACGAAGCCTTTTTATATTTGGATTTGTTTTATCATATTTTAATCATGAATTTTCTAAATATATTTTTTTGTGCTATGGTTGTTTGTACTTTTGATATTTACGAATTTGGAATTCCAATAAAACTATTACTTATGTTTTATTTTTATTTTTTAATTATGAATAATTAGGTTTTTTTTCTCGTGTTTCTATCGGCCGATTTTTATTCCAACGGACCAGCGAATTGTCATAACGGCAGATTAACTATCCTGTGATCGGATATAAAGATTTGGTAAAATGAAAACGAACAAAAATTCTTTTTTTTCGATTATGCGCGTGCGAATTAAAAATTCAAAAATGTAACTGACATGAAGAAAGATAACGATTCTCCAAATTTCAGTAAAATAGAAAGATTTTCTCTCTTAAAACCCTCTTAATTGGGCAATTACGAAACAATTCGATTACCGGATTGTTAGCCACGAAAAATCCCTCTATCGAGTAATCGATCAAATTCCCTCAGTGATTTTCACATCCCCAACGAACCCAAGTCCAAACATAATTCAATAAACGAGCAATTTGCAATTCGAACGCAAATCCAAACATGCACTCCAGAACTAATTTGCAATTATTACTCAAGCCCAAACATGACCAATCCAATCCAGAAGTAATTTGTAATCCAAATTCTAACCCAACTATAAGCAAACTAAACCAAAAGTAATTTTCACTGTGAACTCAGACCTAAACGTTCACATTCAAATCCAAAATCAATTAGCAACTCATTCCTTAATTCCACTCTCATTCCACACAATAAAAAAGGCACAAGAAAGAATTTCCGACTAAAAATCATCGAGTACGAATGTTTCAAGTTTTTTTTGTAATTCTATACCCCTACCTTTCGACATCATCAGCCGATCGCTCCTGTCTCACTCCAGCGTCAAAACCAAAGAAAGCAGGAATCGAAAGAATGAAAAAACCATCAAAAGCCTCAAAGTTGTCTCGACCCTGTAATCTCGTGTCTCACAACCCTTTGGAAGCATCCCTCACTCCGGTTCTCGTTATTTTCATAGATGCGACCGTATAAAAAGTGCCAACAGGGGTGTAGCCGAGGACGTATCTGCATATCAATGGACTCTGCTGATGCCTTCGCCCTACGAGGTTCGCAGGTGTACAACCCCGCATTCACGTTACGCAGGAGCCATATTCTGTTAAAGCCGGTAGGACAAGTGTGTTGTTACGAACTCCTGGCCGGTTCTCCACCCAAGAAACGGTTAAACCATGATTTCTTTTTTTGTCCAGTTTCTCCCTTCGTGCCTTCTCTCTCATTCCATTCGTCCATTTGATATTCTTTCTCTCGCATTCGTGATCTCTTTTGCTCTTTACGACCCCTGAGATCTTTCGAGGGGTACGAAGGTTGAGGAAAGTGCGTTGGGGGGGCGGGGGGGGGGGGCAAAAAATATACTTAGGGGAGCCCGTCCTCGGTGTATGGGAATCTCACAGGTGCACGTCTTTCCACAGAGGGAGAGAGAGTTCTGAAGTTCAACTACATATCCCTCCCCCCTCCTGCGCCATTTATGCTCGCGTAACGTTCTTACAAATCTCCCCTTCTTGTGTTCTTGAATCGGGGGTGGGAATATCCAGGGAGGAAAAAACTGTTATTTTTCTCGGTAGTGTTAGCGGTGACGATATATTAAAACACAATATGAAGCGAGAGAGAATAAATGGGGTAGGTTGGAGTGTGGTGGTTGGGCATGTATCCGTACAGATTTAAGGGCTGGTTATGTGTTGGAATCTCGACGATGTATGTGGGGTGGGTCACACGTGACAGCACAGGATAGAAAAGTAACGCGTTTTTTCTTTTTTTTTTTTTTTTTTGAGGTGATGACACTGCTAGAATGCACGTGCATGGGAATTCGATACCAGGAGGAGATCCTGTAGAAACCCCCGGGTCAACGAGAATAACTGGGGTGTGTGTATTTACATGTGGAAGTGGGTACATGTATGATATGTATGTTTAAGTACGGCTCGTAACACTGGATCACGATCCGACGGCATCGACGTCCTGAAACAGGAGCCCTTTTTACCTTCGGTTACTTTGCCTCCCAACTGTTTCACTCTGCCTGTGGTAGTCATTCTTTCTCAGTCTTTTTTGAGTAGATACAGTGGAACAGACCTATGGAATAGACCTATGGCAAAATGTAAGATATTAATTTCGTTTTTACGATATATAACATACTTTTTGCTTGTCTTCTTCAGTTATGTTTTTGCATTATTTTCATCAATTTATTTGCATTATACAGTATTATATTATATTATTTTGATTGCCCTTACTTGTTTAATTTTTATTATTTAACGTTATATCGGTTTGTGGAATATTGTTTATTTTACATTTATTCTTGTTTTTTTTTTGTTTTCTATTTTTGTTGTTGTTATTTTTGTTTCTTTTTTCGGTTATACTGTTTATATTTTGATTTTTCGCTTATGAGTTTATAAAAACGGTACTAGAATTTTTTAGTCTAGTGGTAGAACGAATGAAGTAATTAGTCAATTATTCTCTCTTTTTGTCCTTTGTCTGTTCAAGTTCTTTCTCTTCTTATTCTCCTCTTTTCTAATTTGTCTTTTCTTTAGTCATTTTCTTTTATTGTTGACACATTTCTAATTTTCATTATTTGGATAATCCAAATGGGTATAAACCGACTTGTGGATTATTGTTTGTTTCATTGTCATTCTTGGTTTAAATTGTTCATTTTTTTTGTCCAGCCTTGGTATTTATTTTTTCATATTATTGCTTAAGGGTTTATAACATCATAATAAAAACTAGAATTCTAGCAATATGTGGATGACTTAATCAATTAATAGAATGAATTGATCAAGCAATATTTTTTTCTCTCTTGTCTGTTCTGATACTTTCTTTCCTTTTTCCACTTCTTCTCTTGGCCTTCCTTCATTATTGATTTCTACACTCTGTTTTTAGTTTTCATTCTTCTTCTTCTCCTTCTCTCCTTTTTCTCTTTCTCTCTTTAGTTTAATTTAAAATTAGTTTAAATTTGAACATTTATAACATTTTTATTACGTTTTCGTTCAATCATTACTTCCATTTTCTATTTTATTTTAATATTGTGTAATTTTTTATTTATCTAAGTTTTTCTGTATTATTATTTGTTTTTATTTGGTTTATTTTGTACGTGTTTTTTTTCTTTTTTATTATTTTCTCCATTATCGTTGAGTTATTGTTTAGTCTTAATTTTCTGCATATTTGTATAATTTATAAATTTGTTATTATTATTATGTTGCCCGACAGTTTGACTAGGGCATAATAAAATTTTTCATCATTATCATCACTCTCTCTCTCCCTGAGCCTTTTTCATTCCCTCTCTTTTTCTTTCCTTCTCTCTTTCTGTCCCTCTCTGTCTCGTTTGGGGGGGGGGGGGGGGGCAAAAAATAGGACAAAAAATAGACAAGTGAAAAAAGGGACAAAAAATTGATCGATCTGCTTTTCTAAAATCTTCGTATATTCACGAGGGATTGATCACCTTCGACCCCGTCGCTCATAGATATACGAACATCGAGCACTAACATATAAAAGGGCGTAAGGGAGGTCGTTAGAGTGCACAGCAAGGAGACTTCCATAATATTTTCCCTGATTTCCCCTCGCTCGATGAATCTCCATGGATTACAGGTGTGTCGGTGCCCATCGAAGGGCCCTCCGTAGTTCCATAGGTCACCGAAGGGAGCGAATTTCTAATTTTCAACTATTCCTACGGGTCATTGAACGCTGCCGTTAAACCTACGGGTGACGAAGGTCTGAGTCGAGGCGAGGAATCGTCAGCTCTTTATCTTGTACATGGGGAGATTACCTGAATCGTATCTACTCGTATGAAACGTATCATAATCCCATTTTGCGTATCACGTGGCAGATGGGACCATTGATCCAGGGTAAAGGATACCCATCAATTAGATTGCAAGATAATGGATTTTCTAACGTTGATTTGCAAAATAAAGAAATGAATATTCCATCATTTTTAGCAGCATTTCGGTCACATTGCTAAAATTCTGTTTTTATCGAACAATTGTCTTTTTGTATTGGATCAAGAATGTCTTGTAACTTGTATTGGATCAACAACAACTTGTATTGTATCAAGTATTGGATCAATAGCTTATATTGGATCAAGGACTACAAGTGTATTTTTGAATCATAAGTATAGAAAGATAGTTCTTTATCCTGAAGGATATCACGAATTTGATGACCACAAGAACCTCGTCTTATTCGGCGACAGTTTAGTTTCGAATGTTGGGTCTACTTCGTACCCGGTAGGCTTGTCCTTAATCGTACTAACGTGATTCAAGAACAACTGTACGGTTGTGTTAGATGAACCTCACTTAGTTCGAGTAAATTGGCATAACGCTAAGGAAAATTGATGCCTAATTCAGGATAAAACTTGAACTCGTTTAGTAGTTTTGAAGAAGGAACGAAGTTTAATGGTTCCAGTTAAATGTCACTACGATTGTTTCGTAATCGTATTAGGGCAATAAAAAAATAATAGAACTATTATATCAAGTAGACTCTATTTTATAATATTACAAGCTCACGATCTTTGTGCCAGTGACAACGGGCAAGCCACAATTTTCCAAATCGATTCCAAGTTTTCGTAAAAACTCCGTCAACTCTTTCTTTCTGGTAATTACGATTCATTATAATCCTGATCAAATTAAAAAATGACGTTTAGAAATATAAACGATAAAAAAACATTTGAAAAACGAGCATATACTGCATAATCAAAATACGTTAATCACGAGTTCGTATTTTTAGCAAATTAAATCCATCAACTAGAAATTCCCTAATGTGAGTTTACAATTAAATCGAAAGTACCAAATATCCTTAAGAGGACCGATCCCTTTGGGCAGGTCCGAAAAAAATGGTGAATGGGTTGGATCGATTGGAACGAGTGATTCGATGTTTCGATGCGAAGAACCTCGACCTTGACCACTCTTTGAGAGGCTTGGATGAAGCGACAAGTCGAAGTTGGGATTGAGAACGAGAGTGGAAGAAAGAGATCTAGACGGAGGTTGAGAGAGAGTTGGAGGAGTCTTACATGCGGCGAACCGTAGATTCTCGGAGAGGAGAAAGATCCTTAGCCTTGAAAGGGTCAAGTCCGCAGGTCCACGGTCGTACGCGACCTGAACCCTTTCCTCTCTCGCTCTCTCTTTGCCGGTATTCGTATGCGCGCGAAGTTCGAGGCTCTCGCGCGTCAGGACCCGGAGATCAGTGAACAAAGCGTCCAGATGGGGAGACCGAGAGGAAACGATAAAATTGTGGCGATCTCCGATCGATATTGTCACGATTCGCCACAGAGACCCAAAAGGGCAATGATCCATCCACGCGTGATTTTCCCTCAAACTTTTTCACTCCTCCAACTTCTTCTCTCGTGAAAACGCTTCTCAAATGTAAATCGATCAGAACCCACCCTATGACTCGTGGTCGATATAAAAACGTCCGTGTTTGCGTCCCCGTGCTTTATTACAAAAGTGCAAAGGTGTGTGTGTATGTGTGTGTACGTGGTGGGATCCCAATCTGTTTTTGTACGTTTTTTGGGGCCCTGCTCCTGTACAAGAGGGAATCGAGGGGCCTGATGAGTCACGGACGGTGCCCCGCGGCGATGGACCAGTGGCTCCCATCGCGTTTCTCTTACTAGCTATCAAGACCGACACACGATATCCACGATCCTGCCTCCTCACGTGATTCACATCGACCCCGATTACACCTAAAACTCGAACACAATCATTCATGGAAAATCTTAGGGATTTTTGGCATATTTGAATTAACTGAAAACTGCTGTTGCCAATTTTGGTTGTCTAGTGCCTTTTCCTAAGGTCAATTGCCAATTCTCAATACCGATTATCAAGTCCCAATTCGAAAATCGATTTCCAATTTCCGTTGTCAATTCTCATAGACAATATCAATTTCCAATTTCTGTTCTTAATTCTCATTAGCAAGATTAATTTTCAATGTCTGTTGTGAATTCTCATGTCCAATATCAATTCCAATTTCCGTTCTTAATTTCCAATTTCTGTTGTCAATTTTCATTGCCAAGATCAATTGAAAACACTCATTTTTAATTCCCAATAATACAATCAATTTCCAATTCCGCATTCAAAGATGTACTCTCAAATCCCATTGTCATTGCCAATTCGAAATTCTACGATTGGTTGGCAATTCGAATCGATAAGATTGATCTCCAATTCTGTATTACAAGACCAATTGCCAACATACGTTGCCAATTTCCAATCCTAAGAACAATCGCCAGTTCCCGATCTCGAAATTAACCACCAATTCCCAGTTATAAAATCAATTGCCTATTCCTAATCCCAAAATCAACTTCCTATTACCAACTGCGAACTAAAATATAAATTGCCGATATCTATTTACAAAACGCTGCTCTACAGGCATCATCTAAAAGTCAGCTCAAACGCCGTTCCTCAAAATAATTGTCACTGAAAAGCAAACATCATTATTCGAATTGGCACAGTCAATTTCAGTCACATATTCATAAAAAAAAAATTACGAAAATGGCATCGTAGAACGAACGGTTATTCATGCCACAATTTATCGAGAATAAATCGACTTTTAGTGCCTAGTAATTGGCTTTTCGAGCAGTGGAAAAGATGTAGGGATTCATGGTCGCACTTATACACATACCCAACGTATTTAAAGAGTGGAAGAGTATCGTCGGAGCTTGAGAACCTTTTTCACGATGGCAGGGGTTTGGGTACGTTAGGAACACGTGCAGTCTCGGTCCAGGGCCCCCTTGCCCCTCTGTGCTGTAAACGTGTTCGCGTTCGGATGGGACTCTCCGCTGGGCTCTTTTGCCTCGATTTTTTTTTCTTTTCTTCTCTCCTCTTTCTCTCTCTCGCTCCTTTCTCTCTCCCTCTTCTTGAACGTTGCCAGTTGGTGTGTTCGTTCGAGTCTGTGAATCTCCAACGAATGTATACTCACTTACATGTACATATGCAAGTCTTCATGACTGCTCGGTGTAACAATCCCCCTCCTCCTCCTCCTCTTCCCTCTCAGCCGCGCCGTCTCTCCTACCCCCACCCCTCCCTCATGCGTGATTTGAGATATAGGAGCCTTCACCCCGACTTCCTAAGTTATATATTCGAAAGAGGAAATAAAGAAAGAAAAGAAGGGAAGAAAGGGAGAAAGAAAAAGATTGCCCTGGCAAGGGAGCGGAGAGGGACAGCAACCAACGGGAGATTTGTATTTGTGTATCGGACGTATTGTTTGTGTAGGTTTTGGATCTCCCTTCTCGCTTATATTCGATCCACTGGCAGGTTAGCCACCTGTTGACTAACCTGAACGTCGTATATATCGACTCGGTCTTTGCCCACGCGAGAAACAGAGTCAGAGGGAGAAAGAGAGATGGCGTGCGGGGGAGGACGAGGGGGGGACCCCATTCGAAGATGTTTTTAAACTATCCAACCCCTGCAGTCTTGCAACGTGTGCAAGAAGCGAAAAGAAAAGTTGGTGTATGTATGGCGCGTATGAGCAGGCACATCAGAGCCCTGTTCTTTAATCCTTTATTTGTGCTCAGTCCTCAGGGGTTAGGGACCTCTTTCCGATCTCCCCTTCGTTGCCTTCTATCTCTGTTTCTCCCACTCTCTCTATCTCTCTTTCGCTCTCCCGAACACTGGCTCTTCTGGCGTATTTTAAATCGATCCTATCTACCAGCGAGATCCTCCAGACCCGATCGATCCCTGGGTAGAGTCAACGGACAAGCGGATGATGACTATACAATTTTTTTCCTTGTATTCTTCGCCTCATCATCCCTCGGCGACAATTCAATATACTGGCTGATACGAATAGGAGTGAGGAAATAAATGGCTGCGGTTGACACTTCAACGAAATGTGCCGAATACTCGGGAAGGAATATTTGAGGTTCAATGTTGGACGGTTGGAGGTTGGAGAACTTTTGTCAAAATTGTTTGAGAAATCTAATTGGATTAGTTAAACTTTTTGCCAGGTAGTGGTCGGGATCCAGTTGTTCATTGGATTGGATCCGTTTCTTAATATGTCACAATCATATGTTTGATTCTCATTGGGATTACCCATTAGGCAGCCCATTTACAAAGGCAATTTCAATACTGAAAAATTATCTTATTATCGACCAGAATCTGACAAATTTAGAGTATAAGTTTTCTAAATTTGCGTGGCAAAATTTGGAGACATGGAAACGTTTCGATGATTAAAAAAAATGTATATTTTTTAAAAACTTGTGCTTCTTATTCTTTCTTTTGTTCGGTTTATTCGTTTTTTTCGCGGCGTTAAAACGACGCAATCTCAATAGGAAAATTTTTTCCAGGTTTGCGAGACTGGTGGTATACCATATATATATATATGTATAGGGTGACTCGATAAGTGACGTCTAAATAATTTTTTTTCCCTTTCGAAAAACCGAAGATATTGTTGATGAAAAGAGAGAGATGCAAGAATTGAGTCATGAAAGAAATGATCAACTCGACGCTTATGCCTTGGATATACATCGAAATTTTGAAAAATGGCATAGAAAATTTCGTCTATGAAAGCTCAAACGATAAAAGAATGACTCTTTATCATTGTTCAAATTTGAAACCTCAGAGTAAAGTAAATTTACAAAGGAGGGGAAAATAAAAAAACTTCGCTATAGGGGAAGTGGAAAAAATCATAGTACGAGATTAGGGCACCATTTTGAACCGAAAATCAGGAATATTAATAATGTTCAAGGAAGCAATAGGAAAAAATGTTTGGACATTTATTTGTGTCCGTATTAACAAAGTTGTGTATCAAATTTCATTGACAAATATAATTTATTAACATGCCTTATTAGTCTGGAACAGGAAAAAGTCAGTTTTTTTTTCGCAAATGGATAACATTGACATTTATTACCAATTTCCATAAAACCAAATATTACAATTTTCCACGATCTTACCAAAAAAACCGAAATTGGTTTTTGAAAATTCACGAATGTTCACTGTTGACAGACCACTTTGCGTTTTATCATTAAAAAAAAACAAAAATGACAAGAAATAAGTGATAACGATAGAAATAGATATTGAATAAAAAGTGTCTTTTAGAGTTTTTTAGCCACCCCGTATAAGTGGCAGCAGGTCTATTGCTCGGCTGAGATTTGCATCCGGAATCGAGAAGGTCTCTGGCCCGTTTCCAGATGGACCTTGTGAATCTTCCTCGGCCGTGCATTGTGAGCGCCTCGTCCCGGTATGCTCTCATCTCCGCAGGTTTGTCGGATGGCAGGCAAGCGCAGCAAATTCATTCAAACTTATTCAAAGCTATTCTCGACACGTGTATATGTATTTTCACACGTAAACACACATACAAACACGTACGAATGCATTTCGCTGTCACATTTCCTTCTTCTTTTTGTCCGCCATTTTTCTCCCGTCGGAGCATGAATAACAAGCGGAGAAACGTTCGCAATCTCGTTAGTTCTTCAATCTCTTCCGCATTGAGGGAAGATACAACGAGTGCTGCGAGTACATTCAAATTGGCCGATTGGAAGCAAATGAATTCGTTGCGCATTGCCATTGAAATTTCAATCCGTTTAGCTTCAAGGCCAATCGGACGATATAGTACACGCGGGACACTCGTGCGATACGTGTTCAATGATTTGTCCCAGTGTGCCAATTAGAATCAGCATCAATTTAAAAAAAAAAACAAAAAACAAAAATATTGGTTTCGGTGCGAGTTTGTTTGCCACGACTCACGTCGAATTTACCACGAAATCGATTAAAGAAAACAATTTCGTTTTCGTTTTTTGATTCCCCTTAATAATCGAAAAGAAATAAATTTTAAATACAGGTTCAATTGTTTTTCAATTTTTTTTATCTCAACGATAACAACGATAATACTAAAATTCTTTAGCTCAGGTACATAACGAATAATTAGTTATAATATAGGCTAATTACGTCGTTCAATTTCATTATTACTTGTTTTGTTACGTTTTGAATTGTGCAATCTATAAATTAAATTAATATATTTTGTTTTTTATAGTTCGTTTATCCGTTTGGGGTATTTTACTTGTTTTCGTACTCCACGCTTACTCCGTTCTTTACACCTTTTGATGACATTACTACTTTATGTGTAGTGAAATAAGTAGAGAAGAATAGTAATAATAGTTAACCTAATTATTTCGATATATTTTGCAAAGATACAATATCATTGATTTAATTTCATCGCTTTGGATATTATTCAGTTTATTTTGTCACTCCCCATCGTGAGACCATATAGTGCGCCTTAAAAAAAAAATAATTATCATAAAAAACGAATATAAATAAATAAAAAATATTACTTTTTTTATATAAAGGAAAATCGTGCTTTTTCATCAGAATTGCGACGAACATTAGTGACTAATAGCGAACATTTTCTCAAAAATCATTTTGATAAGTATAAGAATTAAATTCATTAGATGTTTTTATGTCAGATTATTGGTTTCCGAACTAGAGTATTGTATCTCTGTTGTTTACAAATATTTCCCGATAAAAAATTGTCAAAAAATAAAAAAATATGGTAGATATATAAAATAAATCAAAATATAATAATAATATAATATATAATATAATAAATAATATAATAAAGAGACATTGCTCGTGTGCTGAGTGTCCACTTGGACACCATTGCGTACGCGATCTGACCCAATAACCAATCTGCGATAATCGACCGATCTGACAGCATAATGGTCATTGCAGGCTTTGCATAATGAGGGGATATAATGACGAAACAGTGACGAAGGAATCAGCTTGATAATTCCTGCTTCGACGCAACTAATTGTAGGACAAAGAATCGTACGTCTACGTGTATTTACTGTATCCGAGCGTATCCGAGAGAGGCATTGGAAAAATATAGGTGAAACTTTTGCTTATACAGTGTGATACCGATTTTTTACAACTTGGGAGGAGGACTGAAAAAATAATGGATTCGAACTGACAGTTGTGGCTCGATGGGTACCAAATAGTGGAAGTATGTAGATACCGAAGTTTATTAGTAATTTGTTTAAGAGGTTACACCTAGTTGGAGTTTTTGACAAAGTCGTTTTTTTCATTTTCGTTTTCGTTATGAGCGTTTACTAATAGATTTGGTGAAGCGGTTGATGTAAGTATCTTTAAAACTGAAGTACCTTTTTCTTAGAATTACTTTTTCAGATCTGGTGACCAAAATAACTGAGAAACAACTAAATCGATGTGCTTCAAATTCGAAATCTGCTTCAAATTCAAAATCATTTTCTTGAATTCTTCGATTGAAGACTAGGAAATACAGTACGAGAATGAAATGCATTTTTTCCCAAATGATTTGTTTCCGAGAAAAATTGCTATATCTCCGGCGTTTATAAACATTCCCTAATAACAGATTCCAAAAAATACTTTAAATAATTTTTTAAAAAGATAAAAACCTACATCCTTTTCGCAAAAAAAATTCATGAAAACACATCTTTTGTACAGTCGCCAACTAGGATTAACCCGTTAAAAGAGGAACAATATATCCAAAAATACAAGAAGCAATGGCCACTATATATGTATGTAAAATAAAGTATTGAACCTTTTTTATTTCTTCATTTTGTATTTTTTAAATACACAATTCAATTCAATATACAGATAAAAAAATTATTAAATAATCATTATTATCAATGTTAAAAACTGAACGACAATACAAATGTTCCAACAACTTTGACGTGTCAAGTATTGTTTTTGTAAATTGTATATATTTACATATTATTCTTTCGTTCATTGTAATTCGCAGCTAACCGTGTCTTTATCAAGAATATCGGCTATTGCAGTAACATTTGGAGCATCGTCAATCTTTTTTAAAATGTATTTTTGTCTAAATATATTTTTTTTCAAAAGGTGCCCCTGCATTCTTCCTAGGACAATTATCGCTTAAAACGCTACAGCGATGCGGTTACACTATTCATCATATTGTAGGATTCGGGCCTACAGAAAATAGGCTTTTCGATGTACTGGACCAAATAGGTCGAAAAATGAATGGGAATGAAAGAATTGACGTTGTAAAAAATCGGGGTCACACTGTATATACTCCAGATAAATAAATCGCTAGTAATTATGCAGAACAGCGTAGTATCTTGGTAAAGCCGATCATCGATCTCGCTCTCTTTTTCTCTGTCTTCCACACACAAACACATATTTTCTGACAATGAAGTCTAATGACACGCGAATGGCTAATGATCCGTCGCTCGTTGCTCGTTTAGTCGCTCTCTCGCTTCGCGCTCAGGTAATCAACCGTTGTGTAAGGTTAAGGTGTCATGGTCGAAGTTGTTTGCATTGTTTAATGCACGTTGGACTGCACGCTCGGTGTCTGTAATATTCTGCATGTGCTCGGGCAAGCGAGATGGTTGAGAGGGTAAGAAGGAACGAGGAGGAAAAATGACGCGACGCTCGGTCTGAGTATGAAAATAACGTTTTGAAAATACCTCATTGAAATTGCTTATTAACGTCTGGTTTCTGGTTCTATGACACGAGCCATTACGACTTTGCGACGCTTACGTTCTTTTTAGTCATCGGTTTGTTGACTTTTGATATTCGAATTTGTGAATATTATTATTAGGATAATAATAGCAATAATAATAATAATAATAGTAGTGATTTGTTGATTTTTTATATAAAAATTTGGGAATATTGTCATTATAATAATAGCAATTATAATGGTAAGTAAATAATCTGCGACTTAAAACTAAACAATTAATAATAAGTATTATTATTGTATGCCATTATACATAATAACATATAATATTAATTAAAATATCATATACAATACGATATAGTACAATATTAATATAAAAATTAAATGTACTGATATTTATTAATTATACACATTAGAAATGTAATAAATTGTAATTATATGTGATAATTTATTAACTATAATTTGATATGTGTGATAGAAAATATTAATAACAATCGATATAACGGAAAAAACGTTAACAATAATAATTTCATAATTATAAAATAAATCGATAATGATGTTATTAATCAAATTAATTACATTTCGATATATTCTGTCTATTATAAAATATGTATTGACACATCCACTATCTTCATTGTAATGATCATTAACATATTGGTAATATTCAATCATAAGATTTGAAAGGCGCATCCTATTAAAGAATATAAATCATAAATATAATAATGATCCTGTCAAAGACTCATAAGTGAAGTTCTTATTAAAACATCGTTACTTTTTAATGGGTATCCTATGTAATTATTATATAATATAATAATATTAAATCAAATAAATATTAATTAATGATGATAATATTAAATAAATATATTATTTTAACACAATCACGAATCATTCGAGCAAATTGGAAAATAAGAAAAATGTACTATTGGTGTAACAATAATACCTCTATACGTAAAATTTTGCAATTTTGACACTTAGAATACATAAAACTGTCAATTTTATAGCCGGAAAAAAAACCGTAAATAATTTGTATCCATTGTTATCGTACAAAAATATCCCACCGTTATATTAAAAACCGACAAAGTTTTAGTTTTAAAAAGCTACGGCTCAGTTACTACAATTTTTTTTTTCATTTCAACATAACATTGTATCACGCCATATTCCGTTTCTACTACAAACCACCGTAATAACAACAATATCATTATCATAATTATAAATCTTTGACAAGAGACAAATGATTGTTCTTCATGAAATTGATCGAGGTGAATTTTCCAGCGAGCGAGACTCTCTGAAGTGGCTGCTGCCAGATCAGCTTCACGTCACGAATCCCGCAAATTACAGAGCCTCATAGGCACGAGTGCAGGTAATCTGCAGGATTTCCCAGTCCCGCGCGAGACTTCGCGTCGTATCTCGCGCTAGAATCCCCCCCCCCCCCCCCCCCCCCCCCCCCCCCCCCCCCCCCCCCCCCCCCGCCCCCTCCCCCCGGATCTCCCCCCCCACACCCCCCCCCCCCCCCCCTCTTCCCCACGTGTACCCGATCCTCCTGGGTTTCCAATGGATCAGCAAGGCCAAGTTTAGATCATCGCCTCCATTCCCCGCACTTTCATTATTCAATGATTATATTTCTTGCAACGAGAGGATTTATTCGTCGATTACAGGAGTACCATTGGCTCCTTTGTAATCTACGAGTATGGAATAAACACATGTATCAGTTGGTTGTATTTTCCTCAAGAAACGAGCATTAACGATGGGCAGAATGAATGATTGAGAGGTCCCAACGATAATGACAGCCACCGAGCCCACCTCTACGGATCTTCATTGTCACGCTCTCTCTCTCTTTTTATTTCTCTTGCTTTTCGAATATCCAAGGAAAAAGAAGTTTTTTTTTTCCACGGACTTATTCATTCGTCGATATCTTTTCGCTTGATCTTTTCTAGCTCTCCGGAGTTGATTCGTGGTAATTGTTGCTTCCAGCAGTGACGATAATAATTGCCGCGTCGAATAACCCGACGTCCGTCCAGTCTCGATCGAAGGAAAGAAAGACCGTTGCCATTCAAGGTATCAGCGTTACTCGCTATAAACTAATTGCTCTATCAAAGTTTCACTACGTCGTCGATGAAGACACGTGTGTGTGTTTGTGTTACGTGCTATTGCATGGATTTACCGTTATCGAGTCGCAGGGACTTCGGTACGAAGCTCACTTGCTCACATCTCGTTGAGGGCTTGGTCCAATGTGATGCGGTGCAAATCAGGTTTATTTGGAAAACGTTTGTTTTTTAAAGAATTTGGTAAAATGGTTGAAAATTGGATAATATATGGATAATGCAAAGATTGAGGGGGTAGACCTGAGTCCATCATATATTGAATCTTCATCTTCAATTTATGTTGTTCCAACGATTTTATTAAATTTCCAGACTAGCCTAAACCCTTAAACGTACTCAACGGAACTGGAGGAAGTTATCTGGTTTCCGCAACTTAATAATTGTCATTGAGGGATCAAATTCAATGGCAAAATTGATCGTGGATAGACATCTTGATGTAATTTTTCACAATAGGAAGATTTAAATCGAAATCGATTTGTATACAGATTTCGATACGAAGTAGTGTAAATTTCATTAAAAAATGTGGATAATTGAGGGAGCACAATTCAGCTGCATCACATTTTGACCGTTCCTCCTCTATTTGGGTTGTTTCAAACGGAAAGCAATTTTATTGAATTTCTACAGTAACCTCTTAACGCATCCAACGGAACAGGATGACCTCGTCTGGTCGCTGCAAGTTCATCATTGTCATTCACTGATCAAACTCATAATTCATCTTCACGAAAAACGTTGATATGCTTTTTCAAAATCGGGACCCGTCCTGCAGCTGTTTTGAGATTTGGCGATCGGGAACGTGGGAGGATGACGATGACGAATGAAATTTTGAAACGGCCGTTTGTATTTTTTCGTGTAATTGAATAATCGTGATTACACGGATGCCGTTAGGTTTCAGCGATGACGTATCAATAATGATCCCATCTACGAGTGGTGAAGCTACAAAGCTCCGAAGTAATGGAAGTATCGTTATCTTTTTTTTTTGCGAAACATTTTTCTCTTCCCTTTATTCAAAGGACAGTCCGGTGAGAATATAATGCAAAGATCCTTGTCATTGCGTGACGGATCGCTAAGTAGCGTTTATTGTAACTGCTCGAGACTCCGCACCACGTCTTCGTCTTCTTGGTTGAAACAATACATTGGACGTGACGATGCTTCTGCCGTTTGTGTACGTGTATGAGAATGGCCACAGGCTGTGGTTGCTCGGTGCGATGACGCGAGCATACGCGGATGTATGATCAGCGAATTGGCCTCTTCTTCTTCTTCTTCTTCGTCTTCATCTTCCTCCACTTCGTTCAGCAGATACACCAGCAGCTTCGTAACGTAAGCATGACCACGTGTCTTTCCTTCTTATTTCTTTTTTCCTCCTCGCGTTTCACAATTCTCTCGCCCTCCATCTTGGTATCCTTCTCTCTTGGTTAGTATCTCTCCCTTTCTCTCTCGGACGTGGAAGAAGAAGAGAAGACAGAAGGACAAAAACGATTGCAACACGTGTTTCGTCGGGTGTGTGCCACAGTGAAAATAAATCACTGAGTGTATAGAGTCTTGGTGGAGAACTGCGCGTGCTAGAGTCCGAAGGAAACTGTAGAAAGACAACGTTTGGTCGTAAGAGCTCCAACGAGATGTTCTTCCATGTGACTCGTGCCAGAATCGCACCATCAAGCTTGCCATCATCATCCGTAAACTCCCTAGGCTAAAAATGATTTTGTTGAAAAATAAACGTGGACTTGCTGATATGAGAAGAGAAAGGAAAAAAATAATGGAAGCTGGTATCAATGAGGAGTTAGACTATCGGAAGTGAATCGCTGCGATGAAATACCGCTGAGACTCATTCCTCGTCCTCATAAGAACAACGACGGTACGTCTCCTTTAGAGGAAAACAATATTGCGAAACTTACCCGCCAATGAATCCCCAGCTGGTTCTCACCGTCTTGTTCAATGTGGTATGTTGCATTGCTTCGTGAGAGTGACAGGGAATCAACGGACTGCCTAGCGATGCCACCACGATGAGTGTCACACTTTTGCGGTTCTCACGGAAGAGGAAAGAGAATTTACTCGCAAACCGCGAAGGCGATTCGCAGGTGTATCATACCTTCGTTCAAGGACGATTCATTGAGATTGTGCGAGAAAGCAATCAAGCCCGATTACCCAAGCGGATATTCTTTCTACAAACGTAGTCTTCCTAGGGAGCAAATTGTTGGTTCAAAGTTTTCCATCAGTTTCTGTGAATGCTTGGTCGAGTCCTATCAAATGATACACGAGGAACGTCGGCGCAGCTGTTGACATTTCCCTTTTGCCACAATTTTTCAATCGTGGACAGGTCCTAAAGTTGCATGTAGTAGAAAAAGACCAATTTTGGGATATTGGAAACTCAATGTCTTTTTTCTACTGAGTTCATTGGAACCTGCCATATACATAGCATCATTTGAACAAGCCAGGTAGACTAAGTCGAAGTGATTACCTAACGTTTGGAATATTCGTGATACACCTTGATGTCCTTTAACTACTCGGGCCATCGGAACGTGCCATTTGGATCGCTGCACTCAAATAAGCCACCTAGACTGATTCCAAGTGATTACCCATTCGCGTATTGATCGCGCGTAACGCTGGTTAATCCAGGATGCCGGAAGATCCTCATGCGAATCAAACAACTATCTTTATTGCTGCCAGGTTCACAAGTACCATTGACCTGTGTTGTTTGATTAGCAGTTCCATATAATCGTCTTCTTCGTTGATCCTTCGTGTTCAGATTAGTAATACCAACACTGCTCACTGTGTACCGGCCGATGTAGGCTCTGCAGCCCTTGAGCGCCATCTAGTACATATATAACCGAGTAGATCTCTCCCGACCTCCCTAATACCAGATGTACCAACTTGTGAGACACCCACACAGTCCGTCGATGCTATCGACATGTCTAATTACTGATACAAGCCGAGTAATTCCTGCCTGTGTTGATGAAGCCACTGAATACACAAATTGTAGGCAAAGGTACACTGGAAGTGGAAAACCACAGTTCTTCGGAGCTTCGGTGTCTGTTTGGTTGGTAGGAAATGACGGAGCTGGCAGAAGTAAATCGCCTGTTTTTGTAGCAAACGTCAACCATATAATGTTTTTGTTTTTTCAATTCAAATAAGCACCCCTAGCACACCTTTCAGGTAATCATCATTGCTAGTCGTTTTGATCAATCTTCCGAGAAGTATAAAACAATTCTAGCTCTTCCGGCCATCAGTGATAACGGTAGCCAGCCCAGGAAAATGCCTTTCGAGATATGGCGCGTGCGTTGATCGTGCAGTAGCAGCTGAACCTGTGAACGTGTTCTCCAAAGAAATCGTTCAAACGTGATGAGAAGAAGGGCAGAGTGAGTTGAAGAAAAGGCAAAAGAGGACGATGCGATGAATGATGATGCACACAACACATTGACGTACGCATTTAGATATATATCTTCCTTTGGACATTGACCAACGCTCGGCCAGAGGTTTGGGACTTGGCTGATGGGCACCAGCATCCAATCTTCAAAATATCATATATTTCGAAATAATTAGAACGAAGCTGGAGAGAAACATAAAAATAAATAAACGTTTATCAAGTTCGTACAGCTATCACCTTTAGGGCCAACAATCAAAACGATCATTTCGAAATCTTCATAATCGCTACCAACTCTTTCTACAGAAAGTTAGACTTCTACTTACGATAAGCTTGCAGACGTATATTTGCCCACAGCTGGCTTTGATGCACGAGTCGCCTCACTCTCCTTTCCCCACCTCTTTGGTGAATTATGCCATCGCGTAATGCCTATCTTACTCAAGGCCAGTTGTACTACAGTCCTGGCTGACTCGAGATCGGCACACACGTATCGCAAGCGGAAAATAAATCGTTGTGCAACAACCACTAGCTCAGCATCAGCCACCGCGAGTGCCACTCTTCGAAGCCTCTACACGCTGCCGCACGTACGTGGACATCAATAGTGTGGGTGTCTACGTGCAAATATATGTATATGTCGAAGTGCACAGCTTAGCTGGAGGCAATACGATTGTCGTGGCCGAGTGGCTGACTCTCTCAAGCCGAGGGTGCTGCTTTATTCCGTTTGCGATAGCTCGGTATAAAATTATTCCCTCGTTTATTCCAGGCTATGATCTCATTGGCGCGCGGTATCGACACTCGTGTGTATGTGCTCGTATCACTTCGATGTTTGGTTCGATCGCAATGGCTGATAACTTTAATCTGGGCCTCCAATTAGATTGAAGAGCTAACTATCTCTTCCGTAAGTTCTTTTCATGCCCCTTGAATCAGACCAGGCGAAAATCCAGAGGCAATTCAAATCCAGTCGTAGGTTAAACGGAACTTTGGTGGGAAATAGTAGGATGGAAAATGCAGGCACTTTCTGAATATTATCTGGCAGATATGTCTTCGTGTCATGTTGGTTGCTCAGATATGATGGTGGATGTCGATGTTGTGGCTTCGTATCCTGGAATTGCTTCAGATATCATGAAAATGGAGTGCTAGTGATGGTTTGGGCTTAATATCTCGGAGTGCCTTCAGATATCATGGGAATGGAGTTAAAATGAATTGTATCATGCCATAGATCTGCTTCAGATACCATAGTTATGAACTTCCAGTGGATGTTTTGGATTCATTCGGAATTGTCTCAGATATCTGGATAATGAACATCCAGTTGATTCTATCATTTAGAATTGTCTTACATATGATGCTGCTGAACATTTAGTGGATGTTGTCATTCGGAATTGCCTCAGGTATCATAGTGGTAAAGATCCATTAGATGTCGATTTGGTTGGAACTGTCTTAAATATCATAGTTGGGCACGTACAGCTGATGTTGTCATATCGAACCGCCTCAGATATCATGGTAGAGGAGATTCAGTGGATGTCGCCACTTGGAACTGCGTAAGATATCGTGAAATTGGTATCCACGCTACCAGCAATATTACCATCAATGCCTCAGGTAGCTGATGCTGCAAATGCCAGACGGAGAAAAGAATCAACAATCATAACAAAGTATCAATCCAACAGGGTATTGATCGAATATTTGCCAGGATTTCCATGTTCTTGACAACAGTCTGACACAAGCTCGGTCTCTCCCTCTCTCTCTCTCTCTCTCTCTCTCTTAAAGTACCATGTCGTCGTTATTTCTCGCAAGACAGAAGATGAAAGACTGGCTCCACAGATGCCCACCAGCCCTGCAAGTTTCCAGACAGATTCATTTGATCTTCTCTACGGCTAGGCATTCGCCCAAGATACGTAACGAGAAGGATACGAACGATAGTGAGAGCCCTCCACTGCATCTCGCACTTCTCCATTAACTGCGAATTTCAATTCTCGTCTTACCACGACGAGATGTTTTGTCGTCCATGCAAAATCGATTTTGCCAGCGTCTTCCTTATAGGGTTTCCGAGGTTACTACACACCCGCGAGTAATTTGGATATCTTGGGTGCTGCGGGCGACAGCATCTGTATCGTGGCATGTCCCTCTTTCCCTCCCACCCCTCTCCCACTCCACAGCTTCGTGGAAATCTTCAAGAGGACTGATGCAATTTCCTCCAGGTAATACGAACGATAGTTAAATGCTGCTCTTCCTCCGCGTCTCTTTTCTCTCTCCCTCGCTCTTTCTCGTTTGCTCATCTATCAAGATAATTTACGAGATAGTCCATGGATAGTTTCACGGTTCCCGCTCTTCTCGTTTCTCTCCAACTTTACGGCGTCTCTACCAGCATTTTTTCCCCCAAGACCTCGTTGCTTCTCATCTTAGCCCTGGAGCTCGACTTGGTATAAAAATAGGTCAGTGGCATCGAAAATCATACGAGAGGATATTCCAGTGAATCGAAGCGATAGGAATGAAACCAGAGGTCTAACGAAAAATATCATATCTAATGGAGTTTCACGCATGAAACGATCGACAAAAAGCTCCAAATAGTAATCATAATAAGAACGGTGATGAAGGTGGATAATAACGGTGACGAGGTTGCTCTCGAATCGGATCGTTGATCCCTTTTCACCCTTCTCAATTACGTGACCAGTAGCGATAGCAGGAGAGAGACGAAGAGGGACTCTCAATAACACAAAATCCAGAGGTGGTTCTCCAGTAGCTGATGCGGATGATCGGAGCTCTAGGCCTTGGCAAGACTCTTCTCCAACTTCACCCCCCCCCCCTTCCCGCGTTACCGAAGCGTCTCTCTTTTCTGCCGTTGCGCGCTTCCTCACCAACCACTCGACGTGATTCAAGAGCGATCCGTCCAAGCGGCGCGGTTTTTTACTTCGAGACTTTGTCGTCCCTCTTGCTCTTTCCATCTTCTTTTTCTACTCAGCATACACGTATAGTATGATACGCACACTCCCAACTTTCGACCACATCGAGAAGCCTCTCCTGACGGCACTGCTATTCAGCTCATTCCCCAACGACTACCACCCGGACCAACAAACGCCTGATCTCCTGTACAGCTGTGTCCTACGTTACACAGTGAGATTATCGTTTTCCCTCGTAGTAGTGGAAACCTCATAGTAAATACGTAATAGTACTAGAAAAGCCGAGTAGTTCTTTCGCTACTGCCTACGGCGCGCGCGCTCCAGGCATATAATTTTCTCAATGTTTTTATTGCGGGGTAACTTGTCTTCAGGTGAGCCGCGCGCGGTCGCGATCAAGGTGGAGGTGGCAGAGCACGGATCTTACGCTCGCTTCATACTTGATCACTCGTTGTGTCGCTCCGTCTATTGCATATTCTATGCCTATACGCGATTGATTCGCGTGTCACGAATTCTCATTACATAGCTTGAGGAAATCGATTTCGGGGTCGTAGTGTTTGATACTCAGGTTATTATGGAAAATACTTTTTCGTGATGGTGCAGATACAAGAAATTTGAAACTTATCAATAAAAATGGGGAAGACATGAGGAAAATCAAGAGGTTTCAGGTGAGCAATTGGATTTCTGATGATTGCTGAAGATACTGTTGTATTAAAACCGTAATGGTAATTTGTCAGGCTACTTTTGCTAGATCCCGGTGGAGGAAAATTCCAAAAAGAATATTACAGCAGTGACATCCAATGTTTTTGATTGAACCATTGAAAATGTTTGTTACGCGTAGATATTGCATCGATTCTGAAAGCCGATTTCCAGATAACCAGACTTTTTCATCGAATAAACTAGGATTTATAAAATAGAAATATATCCGTTATACACATTCCACTTTTCTACTTATTTGTTCAAGAAGGTCTAGAATTCTTGAACAAATAACTCGAAATGGCTAAAATGAATAGGTATCCGTTCCATTCATTCCGGAAAGCAACTTTCAGACAACTTTCCAAGGTTTTGTTTGAACAAACGAAGATCTATTGCACCATTCTGAATTGGATATCCAAATAGCCATCTATACCAATTTCCAGACAACTTCCACAGTTGTTGATCGAACATGCCAATAAACGCTGAAAAAAACTGATATAAAGATAGCCAAATAAAAAATGATCTCCATACACCTATCGAGGAACTGAAAGCAGCAAGCTGTGGTTAAATTCGTATTGATGTACCTACTTGGTGCCATTTTGGTAGTTAGCAGTCCGTATTCACGGATATTTGCTTGATGGAGATAGGGACAGAGAGAGGGAGAGAAAAAGATGAAAGGAGCAGTACTGGCTAACGCGCAGTAGCCTTACACTTCCCTTTTACCTCGTTTTCTCGCCAACCCTCCCCACTACAAATCTTATTGAACCCGCCCGCTCCACAACGCAACTCCCTGCCTTCTCCCCCCCTTTGTCGAGGCTCCTTTTCGCTTTCCGACTTGCTACCACAGCTTACCTACTTGCTCGATCCGTCCACACAACTCTACTCTCTTCAGCCCCTCCGCCATATCCTTTTCTCTTCGTTGCTTACCTGCTGCGCACCTACGCGCCATCTTTTTTCCTCCCAAGCGTTCTACACTCCAATTGCGTCACATACGCGCTCTTGAGTCTCGCACACAGTACTCGGTTCGATCCCACTCGCACCTTCGGCTCTTTCGGCGTGGTCCTCTTTGTTCTCCGGGACTCTTCCACAGTGTCCTTTGCTCACCTGGTTCACGTGGCAGCCAACACTCTTTCTTCTTCTTCTCCTCCTACCTCCGATTCTTCTATACCTCGTCGTTGAATATCCACAGCCTGCCTCTTTTCCTTGCCAGCTAAGCCGCAAGGATTTTGACCCTCGTACTCTTCGACTTCTGCAACAGCGGGTTTGTTTTTCCTTGACAATTTGCCAAGAAGAAGCTGTGCGACACAGCCGAATACAGAGGGCTTCGACTTCCGCGTTTGTCAAGATGCACTCGGACAAACAAAAGAGCCAGTGGAAGTGGGGGGAGGGGGGGTGGCGAAAGATAACAGGATAATGTACTGATAATAAAGCCTAGCGAACAACCTCAAAAGCGCTGGTGCACTTTGGAAGAGCTTTGGCTACGGGATCATCGTATTTCAGGAAACAGCTACCGATCTACACCCCCAGGCACTCCAAGATCTGTAGACGCGCTGGTGTAGATGCATTTGTGTGTTCAGCTGTAGCCAAGTTGTGCGAGGCAAACGTGTGTGCATGAGCGAAACCGGAGGTTGGCAGGTCCCCGGTGGCTAACAGCAGCAGATCCGATCGGACCAGCAACCGAGAGTGGTCTTATTGTCTTGAGGTCCTTGACGTTATGCGGAACGACGCCGCGAGCTCCCCTCCCTCTTCTCTTGGCTGCTACTTCGCCCCTTTCCCTCCTCCGACCATCCCTCCATCTTTATCTTCCCTCGCAAACTCGCGCTTGTTGTCTGTAGAACTTGAGGGAACTACCTATCCGCTGTGGAAACCCTGATCGGCTGACCCTCTCAATATTCAACCATAAGAAACTATCGACAAAAGGATATTCATCACGTTTTAACGGGCCGTTTCTCCATTGATACGCATCCTGGATTCTTAAGAAAATCCTTTAGCACTTTGACAACTTGACGTACTAGATGTCATGCGTGTGACGTATCGAAGGCTGGACGAGGAGTGATGAAAGTATGCGTATGATTCGCTTTGACGTGTCTTTCCAGTTGATAGAAGTGCAGGTAGTCCAAAAGACTGAAGAAAGGAGAGGAGAAAAATGTATCGTTGATCTGGTGATCCTAGAAGTGAATCATATACGACACCCCAATGGAGTGTCTCCATTGAGGATATTCGTATTGTGCCTGCGGAATGCACCGTCATCGATGGTTTTACGTGTCACTTGAGATTTTCACGTGATCTCTGCATTCGTATAGACTCACTGATGTTCAAAAGAACGAGTTGAGACTTATCCTACACTTGTAAACCCTCCCCTACCATTTTTGCTACGATTGAAGGGACACTCTTGGATCCTCGATATCTTGGGTAGAAAAATAGGAGAGCATTGGGTATCTGGGTATGAAAGTTTCAGCTCGGAAAGTTTAGCGACAGCATTCGTCCGGGAGGAAGGGAAAAGCCTGATGTCGGGGAGTGGAACGAAACGATAAGGAAGTTCCATACAGTCGTCATCTGTGCAAGAGGAGATAATAATTTTCGCGATCAAGCTGAGAAGTCGAAAAACTTTTCTACGTCCTCTGGCTGAACAGCGTGTTATTGTTGACCCATAGTCGAGAGTTTGTATCTTACGAGTGACTTACGAACAAGTTTACAGCTGAAGTTTTACAAAGAACGTGTACAGTTTGCCCAAAGGATTCTATCTCGAATTCGGGTCTGAAAAGGACATTTACCCCGACGAAATGAAAAAAAAAGAACAATGGCGACGCTAATTGTACAGTTCTCAATGTCACTGATCGTTGCTGCAATAGGCGCTCACTCTGATCATCAAGTGCCACGATGATTGGGTGCATTGCGGAACGTCATACGTAAGTCCGCAATAGTAGCAAATCGGGTGGGATTGTTGTGGAAGTATTATATATAAGGAGCGGGTTATAAAAGTGATACGGAGAATGAGGAAAACACGATTGAAACGTGGTAATTCTTATACCGGACTTTCTTAAAAGGCGTTGAGCCTCGTAATTAGATGATCGACCGACTGCACCTGCACTACTGATGACGCATCCCCAACCAAGTTAAATCAAATGAGAATCGTAAACGAGTTGCCATGATCTTTGCTACTGTTTTTCATTCTTTTAACTACAGGCACACGCTCTGTTTGCTTGCCTTTGGGCTAATGTCAAAAAAAGAAACTATGGCACGATTCTTAATTCGTCAGCATAAGATGTGGCTCAATGTTAGTCACCTCTGAAAGTGACGTTGTGGTTAGAGTAAGGCGGTGAAGTTTCTGTCATCCAGATTTACGGTTGTCATGGTTGATGACATGTATTATAGCAGTTGGTGTCTGATTGGATCAATGACATCCTACAGTCGGTAATTGGTTGGTGATACTTGGTTATCAATGATCAGCTGATTCCCTTCTATTACCTTAGTTATTAATGATCGGCCAAGGGTGTCAAAGGTAGCTAATGAATGGCTGATGGTACACTGAATCTCGTGTTAGGTTGGCAGCATTTGGTAGACAGCTGTTCGTTTATTATAATGTCACAGTTCAACTACTGACATTCGGGTTCGAATGCTTCACTGATAGCTAACGGTCAACTAACTTACAATAGCTACATATGGTTATCGATAAGCTGGTAACATTCGATGTTTAATTATCCGTTAATGATATTCTGAATCTAACAGCAGGTTAGCTTATGAAAGACTCTTTCCAATATTCGAAGAGCAGGATTCTGTAGCTAATAGTCGGTTGATAAAATTCTCTCATTAGCGATCTGCATTCCGCCTGTAATCATCCATTGGTAGCTAACTAGTAGGAGCTAACTGCAGCTAACGATCAACTGGTGACAATCTGTCCCCGGGGTTTGTCAACGTTAAGCCGAATCCAATAGGTTGCCAGTCGATGCCAGTCTTTTTTAATGATCAGTTGTTGACATTCGTTCGCCCATGCTTTCTCGATGGCATTCCGTATCCATTATCCAGTTCTATTGGGAATTCTCACTAGAACTAACCCTGAAAACAGTCCGTGCACCGAACCGCGACCACGCAATGTTCGCGTTTCATAATAATCGCCACCTTGTACCTATACTACAATCTCGTAATCTTTAATTCGTACTCCCAATAACATTTCTCCAACCGACCAAAGTGGGTCGATGCCCATAAAACTTGTTCCACCTTTTTGTATAACCGTTGTCCAGTGCGTTGCCCCTTGAAAAAGGATGAGAGGAAGATAAGATAAAGTTGAAGAGAGAGAGAGGGAGAGGTAAATGGAGGATCTCTCTCCCTCTTTCCTCTTTTTCTTCTCCACATCGTCGTTCCTCCTTCCTTCTGCAATCGCGTGCCCCCAGGGGCTACCGTGCACCATCAGAGCATCAACTAATCCGCATCGGTCGGTTCCGAGCTGCCGAGAGTTGCGGTAGCCGCATCTCGGACCGCAGCAAGATGAAGCGGGAGAGCAATGCGCAGCGCAGTTGGTATAGCCGTCGTGTTATTAGCGGTAGAAGAGCGAGAGCGACTCTCTCCCCCGTACAACCTAGCAGAGGAGCATCGTCGAGTCTGAGCTATAGATATTCACCGCCAGCAATGAGATGGTCTCTCCCGGGTGAGCTGTGTGTTTGTTGCCCTCTGGGCTACCGTGCCGCGCCTCGTCGAGACATCGTCCGGGGCTGATGCACCGGCCGATCGTTCCGAGAGCGCCAAGACGAGGAGGCGGATAGAAGACGTTCGTGAGCACCTCCGTCCGCCTCCGGGATCATCGGTACCCGGGTTCTCCTGGATTGAGAGAAGAGAAAACATGCGGAGCGTGCAGTACTCGTGAGAGACCGGAGGGTAGAAACAACAGAAACCGTTCGTCCTCTTCCTGGCGGTTTCTCTCTTGTTCCAGTTCCCCCTTTATCTTCGACAATGGCCGTTCCACTGTCGAAGATATAACCTAGGTTCAATGGATCCTCCTATTGCCAAACGGAAGAGCCAATACCTCCTTGGATGTTCCAATGCTAGGTCGTCAAATGTCCGAAAGTATGGCAAAAGAGTAGTATATTTAGAAGTACTTAAAAAAGAAATTGAAAACTGGTGTCAGTCGATCAATTGTATCAACCGGAATATACACTAAACCCAAAATGGACTGGAATCCTTAATTTTCTGTTGGGTTATCTTTGGATCGAAACTATGCTATCCTTTCCAAGCATAGTCACAAAGAATGACTTGCTACTGTTTGAACCCACCGCTTGGAAGATCTCTGTGATTGGGTGGGACATCATCAAGGTTAAGCTGCAAACTGCATTATAATCAATGCTCCAAAAATGAGATCATTGCAAAAAATGGAAGACTGGTCGCAGTCAATCAATGACATCAACTGGTATGACCACGTAGTCCAAAAATGAACTTGAAGACTTTACTTTTTGTTGGCAATATTTTTCTTTGTAATACTTTACCGTTTCCAGGGCTAGTTATAGACTTTCAGGCGTGATCATGAATATGCTTGTGAAGTAAATTGAACCAGACAAGGCCAGGGTCAAACTGCAAAGGGATCATCATCAAGAGCGGTTCATACGAGTCTCATCAGGGCCGTTCGATCGCCGATTTACACGCAAAGGAATATGGACATCCATTCGAGGAGCGCAGCCAACTAACCGGACAGTGAAGTAATACTCATTCCGCCGCGAGCATCCTCCGTTCCACTGGCAATTTTCCACTAGTAGAGACCTATTCAGACGAGAAAGGTGGCGGCACAGAGGGGAGGCAGCGGAGGATAGTAAGCGCCCATATTGTTGATCGCACGCTAATTATCCTAGCCTACAATTACGTGCAATTATCCGATACGCACGAGCATCAAGATCCTAATTTTTTCCACCTGTGCGTAAGACGGAACGGCGGCAGTTCAGAGAGAGAGAGAGGGGGGGGGGAGAGAAAGGCACGGGTTATTTCTCGGAGTTGTGGACACTGACATCAGTCATCATGATTCCTCTTTCCCTTTGCATCCTTTTTACACTGTTCTCTTTCACACTCTCGATCAACGATTTTTTTTCACAGTCCACATTAGAGCTCATTTGACGTACAGTCTGTTTGATAAAAGCGTGTACAGCGAAATTTTTTCCTGAAAGATGATAGAGAGAAGATTCTAACGCGAGGAGGTGTCGAGACTCTTCCACCAAAATGATTTATATAGAAAACATCAATTGTCCAAGCGCGGCCACAGACAGCTATTGACTAAAAAAACGAGGTATTTGAGCGAAAGAAACTTTTGAACCGCGATTGGGATAATGTTATTTTGTTCGAACGAAGCTTCTTTTTGGGCACGTTTTTCCATCAATCACACCTTATCTAGGTTACACTTAGAAATTAATTTAGAGGTGCGTGAAACAAATAGTGAAAATAGTAAAAAGTAGAATGTATGCTTCGGTGATGCCTGGCGATTATTAATAGTAAAGATGGCTGAGCCCCTAATTGATAATAAAGCATCACGGCTTATATATTGATTTGTACATTAATTTTTTTTCAACGTCTTCCCCTGAATAGTTATTGAGTTTTGCCGTACACGCTCCTAAATGCTCCTCTCACTCTCCTTCTTCACACTTGATACGTAAAAGAAATACTTTTTTTTCGAAATTCCAGACTGTTATGCATCAAACGTGTTTGGATCTATCCAGCAGGACCAATTCGATTCACGTAATCGAGGCTCCACTGTAAATCCCATTCGACGTGCCAGTGCAGTTGCTCCCTCTTCTCTTTCTCTTCGTTTTTCCTCCTCTCATTTTATTTCTCGTCTATCCTCTCGCAAAGGTGCACGTAGTACTACGAAAGCTCCGATAGTGTTTTTCCCTGAGTGTGTACACGTGCGCGCCGGATACCTGTGCAGGATAAAAACAATGATGGCGAATAATAATAATGGCAATAATAATACTACGAGTAGTATGTAGTACGACGTGGCTCGGGGAGGGAGTTTGCGAGTGCGAGTGAGGAGGAGAAAAGCACGAGGAAGGGGTGAGGAGGACCTGGAGAAACCGGTGTACCCGACAGCGTGACGCCACATCGTCTTCTATCCCCGTTTCTTCAGTTCTTCTTTCTCTCCCTCTCGTCGAGTCTTGCGCCTCCATTTTATCCTTTTGCCTTCTCTTTCTCTACTCTTCTGTCTTTCTATCTCCACCATGTCGCTCTCTCTCTCTCTCTCTCTCTCTCTCTCTTTCTACGTTCGTCTTTCCCTCTTTCCAGGATATCTCGTGTACAGAACTTGGCGCGCTCAGGAGCAATAGCCGGCAGCATTTCTCCTCTACTATCATTGTCCAATCTTTGCCGGCCACTTTATCGCGAGACTAGCGCGGGCTAAGGGCACAACTTGCTCTAACGCGAGCTAAAAGAATTAAAGAGAAAACGAATGAAAGGAACAATCCCAGTGAGACTGCATGTCCATCAAACGCCATCATTTTTTTGTCCCCGAATGATTGATTTTTCAGAACAACGTACGAATTGACGCTTGACCAATGACGTTTTGCATTAACTGACTGGCTACTGTTCGAGTCGATGAAACGTCTGATGGAATCCTTGATTCTGGATACAATTATTGGGCGAGACGAAACAATCTTCAAATTTAACCGCAAAAGTAGTTGGAGGGATACTTTTTGATCAATCTGTAAAAAAGATACTTCACCCGGCTTTTTCTGAAAAGGATTGCCTAGCGGTCCTTCAAAAAGTAAGTAGGGTTCATTTTGTTCCAATTTGTTGTTATCAGAGACTCTTCTCGTATACTCAGAAAAGTAGCTAGTATTATATTTTCCTCTCAGTTTCCAAATAGTTATCAAAAATCTACTTTCCTCCTAATGTTCAAGTAACCAAAAATTATCTCCAGTCCCTACAAAATCATTAACAAACGGTAACTAGCCCGATACCTAAAAATAACAAACTCTAAAGAAACTAGTACTCAAGCAATCACCAAGAAGTTACAACTTGCCACATCCAAAGAAAGAACTAGCAACTTATAACCAACTCATGAAAAAAAGCCTTCATACTAAATCCTTACTTATCATGGACAATACGTTTCGACCTAATAATACCTTATCAATAATGGATCATTTCGTTCAATGCACGATCGATTTTCTGCGGTTGTTTCTACCAAAGAACTTCTATTGCCTCTGTCATATCGCGTGTTACTCAAGATTAGTAGCGATTTCGATAAGCTAAACCTCAAGACCATGAAACGTAACTCTCGGTTATCTTCTCTCTCTCCCCCCGCCCCTCACACTCTCCATTTCCACACTTCCTTCTCTGTTTCTGTAAAGTTGTATGGCGTACGAAAGAGGTAACGGTACTTACGGGTGCATACGATTACGATGTATGTCTATAAGGATACTGAGAGGAAAGGAGGGGGGGGGGGGAGGAGCAAGAGATATGCATCTCTATGCTTTTTCTTGCCCTCTAAATCGTGAATTTTCAAAGATAAACATTTCATTAAACTTTATACATATCTGGAGATCCTACAGCCCCTTAACGTCAGGTCGTTACGAATATGCACATACCCACGCATAAATAGAGCAATGCAGCTAACACATAATGCACCGTGCCAGAAACGTGTTCCGGAATACAATAAATATTTATCGTTATTGCTGTTTTCAATATGATTATTATTATTATTATCATTTATTATTGTTGGTACCAGTGTTCGTACTATCAATATTACTATTTCTCATTCACCACTATGCATATATTTATACGATTAAATATCATTGTTTATTATTTTCTTCTGTTGTTATTATTGCTTTTATCATTGGAATAATCATTATAATTGGGGCATCATTACTGTAGCCTTGCTGAGATTTACTATCGTTACTACTATTATTATTTATCTTAACCTTTGGTGGCTCGATACGCTCGGGTTCTTACGCGTACGTGAGCCATAGTTATGCATGACTTCGATGCAACGTACGCAGGGCATGTAATGTTTGAGATTCATTCTTTTCTTGTCTTCGCAGTTAGAATACGTGCGTATATGCAGATACAAAGACGACGTGCAGTTAAGAGAAGAACGCATTTTCAGGGATATGTACAGTGTGACCAGAAAGGTGTCGGCCAATTGGATATTCATCCGATCTTTTACGCCTTTTACGTGTACATACTTTTTTCACGTTTTTTAAATCTTGCGTCATCATTAGGAAAAGCAGCATTAGCGATAAATACATTATCGAATTAACACAAATGGCCGACGTCTCCGATTTTTAAAGAGAATTTTTTTATTTAATTTTGATTTCATGTTTGTAATTTAAGTAGAATTTTTAAAGAGCCTTCGAACACCTCGTGAAACAGTTTATAAAACTGGTTTGAGAGTATTATTAAAGTGATCCTTTTGTAAGGAACGATCATCCAGTGTTCCCATATTTTCATGCCCAGCTTTTCTTCCCTCCCCCTTATTTTTATTTATAGTCTGTTTATTAACAAGCTTCGATAAACAGCTATTTTAATATGTCACCCAATGAAGGGTTGTTTTTAAAAGCTTCAATAGTCGTTCTCCAATTCTTTGTACATTGCTAAGTCAAGCGAAGGTCATGTTTTCATGTTTCAATCACGGTTCCCAATTTTTAGATATTTCAAGGTCACCCTAAGGTCATGCCATTGAAGGTACCTTTTTGTGCTCCACATTCGTATTAATAAAAAAGAAATCTTTTTTTTAGAAAGTGAAGGTGACTTTGGAATTAAGTATTGTACTTTGGAAGTATTGTACTGCATCAAAAAAAATCCGGAAGCTACTGTAACTTCTACATTCGTAATTTCCTTTCCTTGCGGTTCTCGAGCGATATAATTCCAGTGAATCAGCCCGTACCGGTCTGAGAAATGGACAAACGTACGTACAACCCATCATCGTTCATATACTTATGCCACCATAGGGAACTCGATTTTCCGAGGTGAATTTGCGTGTGTCCAGTCAACTTTGCTTTTCTTCCTTCTTGGCCCTTCTCGATGTCTAGGCTCACGTTTCGAAGTGTGCGTGTGTGTGCGTAAAGTGCATCGACCTTATTGCACAACTTTGTGAAATAGGTATCCTCGTCAGTGCTTTCATACTGGTTAAGTATAGTTCTTTCCTTTCGATGATGGTAGACCCTAGACGGGTACGCAGTGTGATGCGTGAGGGAAAATTGTATGGTAAAAAAATGTTGGCCATAAATATACCGAAGCGTACGTTAGCTTCTTTGTTTTTTATTGGCTATGGCCTTGGCGTGGGTGCGATAGAGCGCATACAAATATCGTTAGGGTAAAAAATCTTGGAATCCCCTGGTGGAGGTTTGTCCCCAGTAAAGTAAGGCCCTACGTGCTTCTTGCGCGAGCTATTACGCTACAAACGTGATCGTGATTGCCTGTTATTTATTCTCTCTCTTCTTCTTATCTGGTGGGAAAATTGAAGCGCTTTTCGCGGTTTGCCTGGAGCGTGCGTGTGCCGCCAGACATGGAGGAACGTCGGCCAGCTTTTACCCTCATGAATATCGCAATAGGGCGGGCAAGTGCTCGGCGTACGATCAAAGAGCTTGATTTTCACTTTGTTCCATAATGGACGAGCTTCGTTGCAGGGGTGATTCCAGGTGTCAGCATTAACTTGCCGATGACAGGAAAACTGTCCGGTTGATTGGCTACTGAGCCGAGTAGGATCATTTTCACGGATGGGGGGGTTGAGGAATCGGCGATAACACCGAGGTTCGAAGACCCGGGCAATCCCCTTGCGGGCAATGAATCATTGAAAATGTCTGACTGGCCGTTGTCAGCCATCAATAGCAGGTATTTGGGGATTATCGGTTTGTTCCGTCGATGTGTCGGATAATTCGCATTTTTCCGGAGTTGCGTGTCCACCCAGGAACTTATCCGTTCCTCTTAAGGATTTTGAGGAATTTCAAGGATCCTGGGAATCTTGGAGGTTCGGCAGAAAAGTTCGCACGCCCTAGGCGAATTTCTGCGGAACTGATTCAGTCGCCATCACCTTTTCGAGTTTGGATAACCATCATCTTTTCCTCTGAAGGACCCGAAGATCCTGATCATCCTGGAAGCTCTCAAGAACGTTTTAAAATCTTCGGCTAATTTCTGTGGAGCTTCTCCAGTCGGAATCATGCAGCTCGAATAAGGTAGACAGACACAGCGGATAGAAGAATGCCATCCTTCTCTGAGAAAGACCTTGAAGATTCTAGAGGACGTTGGGGATTCGGGAGTTTCCTAAAGATTCTAATGTTTTTTTAGAGATGGTGGATGTTTATTTCACTCTTAGATATCCCAGAGGATTCTCTAAATTTTTAATCATCTTCGGGGTTCCAGGGGAACCTTGAGACTTGGAGATCCTAGTACTTTCCAGGAAACCTGGAGATTGAAACGGTTCCTGTAGATCCTGAAAGTTACTGAAGATTTTGGAAGTTCGATGTGATCCAGGAAGATTTCGAATAATGTAAAGTTCCTAGAGGTCCCTGGAGAATCCTGAAAGGCCTGAAAGTTCCTAAGGAACGGTCGGGACTTGGATATTGTAACTGCAAAAAAGTAATGATATCTTCTATTCGTTGGTACAATGGGCCTTGAACATCCTGGAGAACCCCAGACCTTCTAATGATTCTAATGAGGCTCGAACACTTTCAGTTAATTTACCCAGAGTTACCTCAGCTACAATCACTCCTCTCCATCTTCATAGCCATCAGCTACTGTGTCTTCAACACCACTTCTTCCGTTCTCCAATATGACATTTCGGGACGATGAGTATGTGCCACGTGGGGCAGTAAATCGCACCTGGGATTCCGGGGCGGAGGAGCTTCGGAAGGTGTCCGCTAAAGAAACAAGAGGGAGTTACAGGAAAGGATGCTGTTTCCAGCACGCAGAAGGATCGGGTTTACGCGTGTGTATGTGTGTTCTCCATATAACGTGGTTCACGGACCAGTCTCTCGGCGGGGTTCAAGGTGACTTCGTGATCGAGGCAGCGTGCATTACCGGAGATCCCCCTCTTTACCTTTTGCCCTCTCTTTTCCGCTCCTCCCTGATCTGCCTTCTTTCTCTCTTTTGGGTCTGGAAGATGTCCATGCTATATCTCTCTCTTTCTCTCTCTCCCTTCTCTTCTCTTTCTCTCTCTCTCTCTCGTTCGTTGTCCAGTCGGCAAACGCTGGAAAACGTGTGCGCAGCAGCGTCTTCGCGAATCCTCGAGCGCTCGCGCATGCAACAAGTTCCACTCGCCGTCCCGTTGCAACGGGTATATATACTATAAACGCGCCCAACGACCCCGAAGCAAAAGCCGTAAAGCTTGTACCGGGAGTGCATCTTCTACGTTGCATACATTTATACGGGAAGACGGGACTTTAAGGACACGCGACTTTTAGGACGTTCCAGTAGCCTATTGTCTTCATATTGAACGTTACGATTAGCGCAATGTATTCAACGTCACACTTGGACGGCCAGCATATTTACATTAAGGTCAGTTCAAGGATCGTACTGATCTAGGGAAAATCAAGATTGCCCTGGTATCATTAGGATCAGGATGATCCTGTTGTCAAGTAGATTAGGATCAATCTCGTATTACGGATACCAGGACCGCCCTAGTTTCAAGAGGGCCACCCCTTTTGGGCCCGGAAGTTACCAACCATTGTCAAAACAGCCAACTGTGCTGATATTCATCTTCTAAACAAAACAACCTCAAAATGTCCATTCTCTTGATGCAACTCGTTGCACTGTCTGCATGCCATCAAACTTTTTCACTTCGATTCCAGAAAATGTCTTCATAGTAAACTCGTTCGTCCGCAACAAATATCTACAACGTTATTTCGAAAAGTGAATTCCAACGATGCCTTTTCAAATCCATAGTGTAGTAGACCTGACCGAACTCCAGCGCAACTAAGCATCAACTTCTAACTACCCGTGATCATCAATACTACCCAGTTTCAACCACCTTGATGGACAGTGGTACGCCAGAATTGGATAACATCGCCGAACTCTAAGGCTTCTGTTTTACTCCGCCGCTTTGATACCACCAGTTATGGATGTATTATGCCTGTGCCCGTACATCCACTGATACCATACGATAAGCCATACTGGTCCAATGTTGGTCTGCGTAGTTTACCGGAATATCTAGGTCCACGAAGATCCATGTTGCTCGAGTATCCTGTAAATACGATATGACCCGCCATATTCGGTATCTGTACCTCTTCTTCTCCTCCGGCCTGTATAACCCTCTCCATTCGTCTACTCACTATTTATACCCGCGAAGCCATTGGGTAAGTGTGAGTGTATATGATGATGTTGTATGGTAGCTGAGGTCGAGTTGAGATGAATTTTGGAGCACTCCGAAATGTTACGACCCCCCCCCCCCCCCACCCCTCCCGCCAACCATCGTTGGTTCTACCCTTTTACCTCTAGACAACCAAGCCACGATGTACGATATGCGGGCGAAGGATGACTGTACACGATCAGACGTACATGTAACTATATCTGCGGAGAATCCAAAGCTAATTACCGGTAACCGAGCTCCCGGTTTCTCGGGATCATACACAATCCCGTGTTTTGTAAGCTGAGAGCATCAGTCCTCGAGCAATGTATCAACTTAGTGGCTCGTTTGGGTGTGCGCATGTAGATGGAGTGAGGATTGTAACGTGGCCATGTGACTTTTTAAAGGGTTGGGGTAGGGCATTTTCGGGCAGGTATAAATGGGGACTTATGTAGTACTTGGAGTTATGCTGATACCAGTGGTATTCAAAGTTGAATTGATCCAACATTCAAGTTTCTCGACTGTAAATAAATAAGCATATTTGCATTGTTTGGGAAAGCTCTCCAGTTATGTTCATGGGAAAAAGCTATCAGGATTGTTAATAAATATTTCGAAGTTGACCTTCATATAACCGAAACATATGGCCCTTTGTTTCGACCTTCACCTAAAATGACGTTTTTGATGTACGCTCGATTAAAACAGTTCGAAGTGCATCAATGGAGCAAATGTGAAAGCATTATTTCAGCGAAGACGTTTTATCGTAATTTACTAACGTAACAGGGATTTGCACGGTCAAAAAAAATTCTCGTTAAAATCTACCTATTAGGGTAAATTCAATAATGTCCTTTTTTATGTTCATTTATGTTTGTTTGGCTTCTAAATGAGGGATTGCGCAGCAGCAGACCTTCAACTCCGGTCTTAAGAACTTTCAGGAGGCCCTACCATTTTTTTTACCGTTTCTGAACCGTCTTTAAAGCCAGAATCGATAATTCCCTAGTTGGCAACAAATTGGTGGGATTTGTCGCGGATCCCTTTCTTCCTTCTCTTTTTCTTCTGCGTCCTTCTTCGCCCTATCCCGGTTGCGTGTTACAAGGGGTAGATCGGGGATTCAACGAGTCATGGTGTGCACGATAATTCCCTCGTTCTTGGGTCGCTTCCTCGCCCTTGTTCACGCTCTCCCTCTCGATCCTTCGGTACTTTCTTCCTTCAGCTCTCCCCCTTCCTCGTCATGGATCGAGCCCTTCCTCGCCCCATCCTTTAAGGGGATGAAAAGTCGAGTCGGGCCCGAGACGTTTGAAAACAAAAAAAAAGATCGTCACGTCGCGCCCGTTGGCGAACGAAAGGGCGAAACAGAGCCCTCGCCCTTCACGACCTTCTGCCTCGAAGGGTCGTGACCTTTCGTCCTCTGATGGTCGACGCGAAGATAGCCTGTATGGCACATGTGTATATATATATATATACACACATAAGTGTACAATATCGATATTCCAGCGATTTTGGTGCTCATGGTGGAATCAATGTTAGCCACGGTACGAAGGCTGCCAACCGGAGCAGTTTTCACGAGCCCACGTGGTTAATGATCCATAACCGAAGGACCCGCCGGCTGAGTGTGGCTGAGGGCGTCCTTATTCCTTCTGCCGATCCAACCTTTCGTGCGCCTTTCTTCGATGACGAGGAACTCGTCCCCCTAAGCCCTTCCTCCACTTATTCGCGTTTTGCCGCCGCCGCCACCCCCCACCCCCTGTCGACCATATCGCGGTAGCTCGAAAACTCAAGTGGTACACAATATCGCCGTCGCGGGGTCAACGCCACCCCCCCCCTGCCCCCGCTGTTTCTTCAGACCCTTCACTTCTTCGTATTTCCATTCCTTGCATTTTTTATTTTCAAGTGACACTTGAAAAGAACCGGAACAAGGTATACCCTATCGACAAAGATCATTCTTTTTTTCCTTATTTTTGGAAATATTTTCGTACTAATTTGAAGGTAAAGAGCGTTTGGAGTAGGGGGGTTTTGGTGGACATGAAATTTTTCTATCAATTGCATGGTAGTTTGTGCGCAGTTCATTCGCAATTCCGTATTTTCTATTTTGTAGAAAAGAAATTATGAATTATTATTTATTTATTATTTTATTTATTTTTTTTGTATTGAATTTATATTATTTTTATCTTTGAATCTGTTGTTATTCATGATTTTATGTTTATCCACGTTATTAGCGCTGTTGAATGAAGTTATTGTTACCATGCTTGTTATTGCCTTTCTTTTATTATATATTAATAATAATCGTTACGTTGATTATTGCTACATCGGCAAAGAAATTTTATATCATTGTTTAAAAATGAAGCCGGTGCAATTTTCAGTGAATATATGAACGGGTATGAGTAAAGTTATATACCACTTCAAGTAAATTTTACGTAATTTTGTATTATTTGTTTCAACGATAAATTTATAATAGCCACCAACAATATAAATAATATTTTTAGAATATCATAATATTCGAGACGTGGATCAAAATTAAACTTAAATAATTATCAAATATAACAACAAATTCTATAATAAAATAATAATTTTAAAAAGGTGTATTTTAATATTCACCATGCCCAATAAAATGATTTAAAGGACATTTTCCAAATGTACAAAGTATTAAGAACAAATGTTATTTGTATAATGTGCAAGTAATTGAAAAAATGTAATTAATATAACAAAATAATTATAAACAATCTATTAACCGTGAAAGTGTAATATTAAAAATATTATAAATAATGGCTTCGTACATTTTTTGTCCAACTTCATTATACTTTTCTCCGAATAAAAGATAAATCCTCGATTATAATATCAATCCAGATCTGTAGTATTCCCTCAGCTGATAGTCCATCGGAAATTCTGACACTAGCTTCATCGCGTGTCTGTTCCGGGATAAAAAAAACGCTTGAAATTTGTTATCTCGGCGGCTAAATGTTTTTTTTTTTTTTTTCAAAAAAGGGAATGGGTCTGTTGAACCGTCGCCATCGGTTATACGTGATCCGGTGGTGCATGTGTACGTCTACCGTATACGTAATGCGCGTTCGGTTATACTTGCTCCCAACTGTGAGCCAGGGCGTGTATATAAATATACGCTGGCATACACAAACACACGGAGTTGCCTGTATGTACAGTGTCGAGTACATGGGAGCAACTGGACCATGATTGACGACGTGATGCTTCGCTTTCTTCCTTCTCTTTTATTTATATCTTTCCATCTCCCTCTTTATCTTACTTTCCGATCCGCCTCTTTCTCGCCTCTTCCCTCCGACCATTCTCTCGCCCTCTCCCCCCTCCGTTCATTCCCCTCGCCACTTTTCTCCTCTTCGTCTTCTGGGCACCGGACACACTTCGAAAGGTTGTAATCCTCTCGCGGGCTCACCAGCCGGAGGCGCACGATTCGCGATTCTCTCTCTCACTCGACCCCCCCCCCCCACTCTCTCCTTTGACGTTTTTTGCTCCCTTGTTCATTTCGTTTTTGTTTCTCGATTCCCGTTCCTCCCAGTTTCTCGCTCTCTGATGCGCCTCATCGCTGCTCCCTTGCTACCCGTCGATTGTCTTCTTTATCATCCTGCTTATTTCTCTCCCTCGCCTCCTCGGACTCTTCCAATGATTCCGATCCGCAACCTCGTAATACCAGCTTTACACGAACGGCCAATCCAGATGTACAAAAAAAAGAGATTGTATATGTGTGGGGTGAAAAAGCGGGGGGAGCGGTGAAGAAGTAAGACTTTTTTTTAGCTCGGAGAAATGGCAAACGATGTTGGTATATGGTAAAAAAAAAAATAGGAAGGAGGGATAGCCTGGTGGATCGATTTTTAGGTGGTTTCTTATTTTGGAGAAATTTTGAAGAGTTTTCAGTTTGAATTTCAGAACTTTGAGTTTTGCGTTTTTTATTTCAGAGTTTTTATCATTAGCTTTTTTTAGATTTGTAATTCCTAATTCCATATGTTGGATTTTGTTCAATTATAGGTGCCATAACCGACGAACGATTTTTTGAAATTTTAATAGGAACCCTCTGAAAGAAAATAACTATTGTGGATGGTCGTTAAAAGTTTATTCAAATGAACTTGAGAAGTATAGATTAATTGATTTTTTAGTTAGGGTTAAGCGGACGACGCAAGGTCGATTAATGAAGCGGAGTTCATACGGATAATTATACTTAGTATTACTCGATATGAGTGATTTTTTAATTAACAAATATTTATAAGAAACGAGTTTATTATTATTTAAAGAAAGCGCCGCCGTCGCAGCCCCAAATACTTGTGGATGGAAAATATGAAAATGTGTCTTCAGGACAACAAATGGATCTTCGTATAACCGGATACTTTTTTTTTCACTTCTCAAAATTGCGACAGTTACGGACTTAACAAAATTAATTGTCAGTTTACCGAATAAAAGATTTAAGCTATTTTTTCTTACCAATGGACAGACCCATCAAAAAATCATTTAATGGCTTAATACAAATGATGTAGACAGAGACCGCGTTTAAATTTAGATTGAATCTAACCGTGAGTAACTTGGGAGTAATTTTTAATGTACGATTTGACACATCATTCATTTCTCGCATGAAATTCGTACTGAAACAAGAGTTAATTTTGATCAAGGACGTGTATCAATTCCTCCAAAAAGTATTTTCGAAACAGTGTCAAAAAAAAAAGGAATCTTCACAGTAGGTCGGTTTTGAAATTGACCTTTCCTACACGATCGTAATTGAGAAACAATGACTGTTTTTAAATAAAAACTCCTGGCATCTGTACCTGTAAAATGGGAGTTAATTTTGATTGACGATTTCACAACTCGCTCATTTTTTGCATGAAATTCGCCGTGAAATAGGAGTGAATTTCGATCAAGAAATTGTGTAAACTTCTCCAAAAAATATTTTTGAAAAAGTGTCAAAATAAAAACAACAAAAAATTCACACTAGGTCGGTTTTGAAATTGAACCTGACTTTCCTACGCGATCGTAATTGAGAAACCATGACTGTTTTGAAATAAAAACTGGTGGCATCTGTACGTAAATCTTGAACGATAAGTAAACATCCAAAATCGGAGTCAAAAGTGTGAAACGGAGTGGAGGATCTTCGCGAGAGGCCTGGCAAAGTGTACACGGCATACTAAGCATATACGTGTACGTATAGTACTGTGTTCGCCGAGGAAAGGCGCTCTCTCGGCTTCGGGTCAACCAACTCGAACTTACGACGTGGAGTGCAAGTGGAGAACCCGCAGCACTCGTGCACACACATACTTGCACACGCGAACTTCTCCCTCCTTCGGCCTCTTGCACTCTCGCCACATTGGTATTAGTCAGTGGCAAGTTGGCGAGTCTCGATGTGTATACACCCGATCTCGAGCCAGCGCAACCTCCAACCTCTCGTCGGAAATACACACGTACGTATCTGTCCGAGTTCCCAATGCAGCCAACGAAATTTCTCTCATCCAGTTCGGACAATTGTCTCCTTTCGAAGAAAATCACATTTTTTTTCTTGTAATTGCTCACTTACAGCTGAATAAGTAACTTGCAAATAGAAAATCCAAGTTCTTAATGTATTACTGGATAGATATTGAAAATTGCAAAGATTATTCAAAATTTAAAGGATTTATTATATTTATTATATTATTTAATCTGTTATTTAATGTATTATTTATTATTTTATTCATTTATTCTTATTATTTATATTAGGCTTTACAGGATTATAATACATTAATATTTCATCATTTTTCAGTTAATAAGTTAGCAGTTATAAACATGTGAATTTCACAGGGTCGTTCGTGCGAAAAAATCTTCTGCAAACGTTAGGGATTACAAAACGAATGAAACTAAATCGATGTAAATTCAGAAAATTTTGGAACATCGAGATTTAGGATCGAATTATTGATTAGAGTAATTTTCAAATAAGTATATGGCGTTGTCGCGTTTCGCTGTCAATTCGTAAAATAGTGAACGATTTATTTGACTGTCAGATATTAGAAATTTCAATATAAATTGACTTTTGGGATCATTTTTTTAATAATAATAAAATGATTTTATGATTACCACTAATTATCTATTAATAATTAAATTTAAAAATTGATATACTGAAGTGTTAATTTATTATAATATTAGCTATTTATAATTTTTTTCTAATTTTCACAAAAAAATCCCTCTTTTTTTCGTGTCTCTAGTAGCCTGATATTCTGTTTTTTTCGAATTTTATTTCTATTTTATTTGGGTATTATTCTGTGAAAAGTTGATTAAAAGAATTTTCTGGTCATTTACACTAGTGTAAGATTTTTTATCAGCGATATTATAGTTCTTCAAAAAGAGACTTTTGAACACTTTCGAGACTTTTATCTGTAAATTTATTAACATAGTTGTATGCTAAATTTCATTGAAAAATATGAATAATTCAGAAATTATAAATAATATCATAAAGAACCTATCAACATCAGGGGTTCTACGGTGAACTTTATTTTGGCATCTCGGGGGAGCTGAAACAATCAAAAACCGATAATTTTCTCAAAATCGGTAACATAATCTAACTCTTGACGGAGCCTTTTTAATTGTATTTCAATACTCAGTAATCATATCTGAATTATTTTTCGATGTTTCTGAGAAAATTGACAGAATTATTGTTAATTACTAATGGATGAAAAACGAAGAAAATAAAGAAAAATAAAAAATGAACAACATATGACTTAACATTGCGTATACGCGTTTGCATTGAACGGGTCTTCAAGTATGCAACATGTGTAAAGTCGATGTGCGGGGCGCAGGTATAAAGCAGCAGCGAAAAAGCGCGTATGTTCCGTGAAATATCCAACCGTCTGAATATTGTATAGCCGAGTATGTACGCGCTCCGTCTAATTAGCCGCGGTCCTACGGTCGTGCATTTAACGCAAACCAATTATTATACAATTTTTCATCGCCGTTTAATTTCGTGCATTTTTCACTTCTCGTGCTACCCGTTCGTGGTTCTTTCTCTATTCCCCTTTCCTCTTTCCCTCCCTCTTTGTTTCCGCCTTTCACAACTCGTGAGTCTGTTGTACTTGCAATTTTTTATTTTTCTTTCCTTCCTTTTTTTTGGTCGTCGTTTCGTTCATCGCAATTTTAACGCCAGATGATTCGCGTGTGTAATATTAATAACGGCTCCTAAGAGGAGGAACGCACGTTATAGACTGGTTACTCGGCAATTAAAATTTCACGGTTTTATTTTTCCGTCGTTTTTTCTTTTTCATTTCTTTTTTTTTTACTTTTCGTAGCACCGTCACACTCGTCGCTCTATGTCGTAGTAATTTAGTTTCAATTGCTCCCGACGCACAAAAAACTAAAGTGACAATTATCCCCAATTTGCTGAAGTTTGTGGATTCACCCTGCCCTTTTTTTTATTTCCTTCGTAGGATCGTATGCCCTTGCCAGTTTTTATGTGTTACTCTCACCAATAGAACCGTTATCTATCACTCTCTACCCGCACGTCGCTAATCTAAAGTTCCGTTGCATCCTCAGCCTTCTTAAACTGCGTTGTATCTCGTCCAGGGCATAGGGAAACTCGTGGAAAACCAGTGCCAGAATAGATGGCCCCCTTCTGATTCCGTGTACACACTGACTGACGTATTTACACCAAGGTCTCAGAAGTATTGGCCTGTCGGTGAGTGGTTGATGCCCCAGACGGTAAACGGCTGAGTGGTCACCGCTCCGAGTATTAGCCGAATGGAACGCTGCCCAACTTAACCCCCAGCGCCAAACGCTGGCCCATTGTTCACCAAACTCGGTTCTTCCCGTTTTTTCTTTCATTTTTTTCGGAAGATAAGGGACGCCGAAAGATTGAAGGGGGCGCTCGTCTTCCACTCTTGAATATGAGGACTAAAGTTTTCAACACGAAGGGAATAAAATCAACTGCATCGTAATGGACTTTCAAGATGGAAGAGTTGATGATCCCAGACTTGGGTCAGCCTTTCACTTACATATTTCACTTTAAGGGCCGTTCTGCTGGACACGTATCGATTTAATTATTACCCACTGGAAAAATCAGTACAAATTTGCATAAACTTTTTTACATTCGAAATTCCAATATGCTTAGAAGTGCATGGAAAACACTTTTTTAACCGGAGGTTTCAAGCCCGGGTTTCAGTATCTTCCGTATATTCCATATTTCCAATTTTGCCTTTCTTTTCGTTTTTTTTGACCGATGTTGCATTAGTGAAATAATTAGCGAGAGTTCCACTGTCGATTCCGTCGGGTAGATAAGTGACCGGTATCTCGTTGGGGGTCGACATAACGAATTTGTTGCAATTTGCAGTTCCGTGACCCCCAACCACCCCGTCTGCCACACCAACGCGAAGCTTCTGACCATAAATAATAATTGGTATTAAATCGCTCCGGGTTAGATCGAATCTGATGTGGGTGAGTGTACGTCCGTACGAGGGCATGATTACCTTCCGGCGCGACAGGTGGTACCGGTTTGTCTCTTTATCGTTAGACCAGATCGCAGCACAGACACACGCGCACGCCACGACGAATCCATTTAGATCAGTACATTGATATCGTGCCTAATCAGAACCGGTGAATTTTATTTCTCGGGCCTCGAAGTTCCAGGCACGTAGAGGTCGTTGCGTAAACCTACGGGGGTCGAACCTTGCAGGGAATGCTCGCAGGGAATGAGGGGATAATAAGGGGATAATAAGGGACAAATGAATTTTTGACATCGGGAGATAGAATTTGTTATCGACAAAAAATATGTTTTTTTGGGGTCACTTATGGAGAGTCGATGTATAATAAAATTAAGAGCTTCTTGATGCTTCTTGCTTTTGATTTATTTTATTTTTTTTTACTATTCGATGATTTAACAAATTGTCATCGCAATTTTTCTTTATTTTTTTATTAATAATGAAATTATGTAATAAATTCTATTATTTATGTCTTTTAATTTTATTTTACTTTATAATTAACTAAGTTAGTTGTTTATTCCTAATTGTATCCATTCCGAAAGCATTAAAATTACTTTTTAAATCTAATAGTAGTCTGAAAAAGTATACAAAATTATAATCCCTTTTGAATGGTTACGATATGGGATAAATAATGAACTAAGTTAATCATAAAGCCAAATAAAACTGTAAAAAATGAATGATCGAATTTATCACATTATCAAATGAAGAAGAGAAAAACTTACCTCTTACCTCTTAAATATCATTTTTTCAAAAAGTCCTACTCCTCCTGTCGTCACAGTAGCTTTACCTCACAAAGTCCCGAAAAATTATAAGAATCCTTCATTTTTCCAACCGTCTTTCGCCCCCAATAAAAACCGTCCAATTTGGGAAGCCAGAAGAAAAAAGTGTGTACTTTCAGTCAACAGCGAGGGCCCGGGGAATCTTCGAACGGGTCGTGACCGTCACTCTCCATCATTACTCAGGAAAATATAGAATATGGTCCACGGTTCGGTGATCGCCTCAAGAAACGATCGCAGATAAAAGGGAAAGAGGAGAAGAGGGGAAGAGGGTGGGGGTAAAAGAAGCGCGACTGAGAAAGAGGGACGGAGGGGGAAGGGGGGTACTCAATGTTGCACGTGCGTTGCACCGAATGCATCAACAGTGTGGCTGCGCACACACGCATTAACGAAAGAATAACAGGGTTGCGAAGAGTTAAAGAGCGTGAAGATTATGCTAGCGGGCGTATGTGTCGCTTTTTCGAGTGCCACCGAGGCCTCGATCTTGCCCTTCTCCGTGCCTGCCCCCTTCGCCAACGCTCTTTGGTGCCCCTCATCAGCAACCAACTCGCCCCACGTCTGAAATAGAAACATTGAAACAAGCGAGGCGAAAGGGAATAAAACGAGGAAAAAAGACGAGAGAGCAAGAAAAAAGAACTTTAAGGGGGAATATTGTTGTAAAAAATGTGTCAAATTTCTCTTTTCGTTCCCCTTTAAGCTTTTTTTTCATTTAAAGCCTTAAGAATATTGGGTGTAGATTTTATTCTAATATTCGAAAAATTGTTAAAGCTGGGTGTGGGTTGAAGGGGCCAAAGGATTTATTTTTTTGCGTAATTTCAATCGCGATTTTCTCGGAATATACTTTTCAAAGATGGTTTGCAAAATATTTGCTTAAAGGCTTAACTAATATTCTACAATCTTGGATTCGTTATTTTCGCATAGGCTTTCTATTTTGGAAAATAGCATTTTTTGTACTCCATTGTCCACGTTCATCAAGCCAGAAAGGTTGGAAATTCGGATTGATAAATTAATTAAATTTCAATTAGGCATCATTTTTCGAAGAAATGTGTTTTATTTTCTACGTATAATTCTACGATGCGAAAGACTTTATGCATGACATTGTAATAATTTTCTCGCAACCGTTTCGAATCAGCTGATTGTTATCATAGTTATTACAGACAATCATGTATGTTTACACATAAATTGATCAATATGAGTCACTATACTTTGAAAATAAATAATTGCATGAGATTGTTTAAACATTACTAAAATTAACAATTAAAAAAAACCTTTTTTGTCCATTTGGGAGTGCCCCCTTAACTTCCACCGTGACTGCACCGTTCGAGAGAAAAATCATGATCGAGCTCGAGAAAGCGAAAAACCGACAGGGGGGGGAAGGCGTTTTCCACTAAGGGACGCGGGGAAGGTCGCGGTGACGGGGCGCGGGGGTGTAAAACCGTTTCTTTACACCGAATTGTAAACTCCGACTTTTTTTGCGTTCATTCTATTTGAGGAGCCCCGCATGAAGTCAAGAGAGGGAGAGGGAGAGAGAACGAGAATTACAGAGAGGAAGAGGGAGACGGAGAAAGGAAGAAAGAGAGAGAGAGGGAGAAAGAAAAAGAGAGAGTGAGAGGAAGAGAGAAGGAGAAAGAGAAAAAGAAAGAGAAAGAGGAAGAGAGAGAGAGAGAGAGGGAAAGCGTTTTAGTTATCTCTGCGACCGTTTCTCTCGACGGACGTGCTCGCACCCGCTACTCCGTGCTCTCCTCCCTGTGTACATATTAGTTGCAGCCTACATGCACGAGCTGCATCGACGTTTCGAAAATTACGTCGGTCGTTGCACCATGGAATCGCGAACATCCACAGGCTGCGAAATTTGTGGACTCGACAAATTTTCGGAGCCCTCACGGATACACAAAAAGTTTCCGTTATTTACTCCTGCTTATATTTGTTAATTTTTTCTTTTGTTCAACAACGAATCTAGGGCAAGGTGGCGCTTCTTTCATAAGCGTCATATTTGTTTATGATACTTACTCGACGATATAATTTTGGTGGAATTGGATAAATATGGAATAATAGAAGAAAAAGTTTTTCGACATTTTGAATTTGTTTGTAAATTCTTTTTGTAGATGATTTCTATGAACCTTATACAAATTTATATAAATTATTATATAAGTTTGTATGAGTTATTTTTATATCAATTCATGTCAATTAATAGTAAGGCAAATACAAATTATTTATTCATGTATTATTTATGTATTTATTCATGAACATTAAAAATAAATTAATACATATATAAATATAATCCCAGCAATACGCAATTCACCTGTACACAGGTGAAATGTCGCTTGGTTTTTAGAGAGAAATTCAACCCCAGGTTGTAAACAATATGTGGAGAAGACAAGCAATTATTAAAGTAATAAAGTAATTAGTTATAATATTCGATATTTACATAAAATACAATACTCTTAAAATAATTGGATACCCTATTTTCCCAAAAATAATTCATTTGAATGACTAGTTTCGTAAATTCGAGTTATTCAATTAAATGAAATGAGTAATTCATGAATCATATCGACCAAAATGATTAGAAGCATAATTAAATAAAATATATCTATACAGGTTATTTTCACTCCAGAAAAAAAAATTCAAAAGCCAGTTAAAAATATTATTAAATTTCATGACAAATTAATTGATCCCGTTATATTCTATATTCCACGTTTTGATTCATTGCGACCAATCAAAGTGCAGAATAAATTAAACATTGAGTATATAAGTTAAAATAACTGGCGAATTAAGAAAACTTAAAATCTTTAAGTTAATTGATGAGTTATAAACTTACCAATTAAATCCGATACATATAAATAATTTTCACGCCCCTGAAAATTCAATAACTTAATGAACATAGTTATTTTTTTTTTAAACTAACGACTTTTCTTAATTATCGCGTGCCTATAGCTCTCATCCGTTTCCGTCTAAACACATCCATCCATCGGGGGATACTAGGTCTGCATGCAAAGTCCACCGCACTCACCTTATCATCAGCGATTACCGGCGCACGGGCCGTGCAACGAAACGCAACGCTGCACGTACGTGAACTGAGACGTTTCGTCAGGCGAAGGTCGCTACCTCGGCCTTGTGCCCCCCGGCTAAAGGAAATGTTCTACATGTGCCTCGAAGCGTATTGCAATTCTGAATGCAGAAACGTTGATGCATATTTCTACTGATTTTTTTCAGTAGAATATCATGAAGTTGATAAATGCCCTTGGAAATGGCCCTTAAGGCGGAAGCCTGCTTTAGACGGCTCAAACTTTAAAGGCCTTTTTCTTGAATTTTCGTTTTTACGATTTTTCTGAACTGGCGGGTGTGATTGTCAAAAAACTAGATGACCAATAAAAACAAATCAAGGCTTTTTCGTTTAATTGTTATTTTGTTTCTATTTGAACTAAATGCATTCCCGAAAAAAAAATTCTTAACCATTTTTTTAGCAAGTTGAAATGATTTTTTTGTTTACAAAAAGCACATTTTTTGTAAACCTGAGAAAATATTCAAATGTTATATTTTTTTTATTTATTCTTAGTTCATGTAGAAGAAAAATGTATGTGAATTAAAATGGTGTATGGTTTTTTTGCTCATGATGACAATAACGACCTCCATCTGTCCCGCCGCTTGGAAACAGCAGTGGCACGAATGCGCATAAAAATCAGTTGCATGTGAATATTTTTCTCTAAAAAAAATGTTTTTTTCTAATAAATCTAATAAAATAATCTAACAAGCTCGCTAAATTTGCTTTTTAATCCTGAAAAAATTCTCCAAAACATCAATTTTTTTAGCCTTTTGGACCAGGATCGCTCCTTGAAATGGAAAAAAGACTGACCAATAGCTGGGATCATCGACTTTTCCAGTTTAACGGTCCATTACCATGCAGTCGATTTTCGTACTGTAAACTTTATCCCTTCATAGCCAAGAACCGGACCAGTGCGCCCTTCAAACTTTTCGTCATCCCTTCGTACCTTGAGTTCGAAAGAAACGAAAGACAAAAAAGACGCAACCGAGCCTGGTGTACGGTTGGTTGGTGTTCGTCGCCTGCGGTACTTTGAGTTGAGCAGCGTTCCGCTCGACCAATACTCGGAGCGGTGACCGCTCAGCCGTGCAACGTCTGGCGCATCCGAAGCCCAGAAGGCAGATACTTTTGAGACTTTGGTGTAGTTCCTTCCATCAAAACACCTGTCCACCTGAGAATCAGAAAAATAGGAGGCCATCTCTTCTGGGGTACCTTTTCCAGTCTCGTGGCGGTAGGAACTGATAATAGGAAGAGGCTCGACTGAGAAGAGTAAAACGTTAAAATCATCAAGGGTGTTTCCTTACCTTGCAAGTAAAAAAATAAACGAACAACACTAAAATAGAGAAAAATTAATATACAAACAAATCAAACAATCAAGGGAGACAAAAAACCAACGATCACAATCAATAAATCAATAGAAAAAAACAATAGAGAAAAATCAAACAATCACAATCAACAAATCAATAGAAAAAAGAACAATCAATAGAAAAAAAATCAAACAATCACTATAAACAAATCAATAGAAAAAATCAAACAATCAATAGAGAAAAAAATACATTAAAATTCACATGAAACAGGTTTATCTTTTTTCCTCTGCGCACCCTCGCACAGTACACACGGTGAGGAAACACAATACGTTGTCTGAAAAGCAGAGGGTTTCAACAGGTTGAGGAAAAACCTGCACCAAAGAAAAAAGAAAAGTTCTTCTCCCAAAAAAAGTGGATCAAACGGGTGTATCTTTTTTCTTCCTTTTTATGTCTCTTTCAGTCAAACTGCAGCGGACTGGCTGGCACTATCGGGACACTTCTTCATCATCTTTAATTCTCGCTCGTTCCTACGTACGGTTTTTTGGTGACAGTGCTGCGGGAGACTGCGGGGCGGATTGAAGATAGGGAGGGGGGGTGGGTGGGAAGTGTTGGACTCTGGTAAAAAATGAGTATGGACATCGCGGGAGGAACGCGTGAAGGAGAGGCCTGTGCGGGACGGGAGGAGAGAAAACAAGTATACGAAGGTACGTGTTATCCGCGTTAACTAGCAGCGTCGCGACGTGCCTCGGATTTATGAACGTCGTCAACACTGGCAACGGTCCAGCACTGCGCGACCGAGTAGCAACAGCATCACAGTTAGCATTTATCCCTTGTGTGGATGTGAGGCTACTTGTTCCTCTTTGTGATACGCGATGCTTTTTTCCGAGTGTTTATATTTCATTTTTTATATTTTACTTTTTTTGTTAGGAAATGTATATATTTACCTCTTAGACCTAACCTTATCTTTAGGTGACAATCGCCTTAATTAATGGCCGAAAAAGTCATTAATTAAGACCATTCTCGATTGTCAGGATAAACGACAATTTTTTAGTTATTTGGAAATTAAACACGGTTTTGTTAATTTCGTTAGAATTATCTTATTCGCGTTATAAGCTTGAAAAATAATAATTGCACAATGAATCATTATTTATTATTATTGTATTGTATTATTGTATTACTTTATTACTTACGTTTTTTTAAATGTATTTCCCCTTATGTATTATGAGCTTGTTTTATTTTTATTATTATTTTTACAAGCTTATAACGCAAATGAGACTGCCTTTTAATGAGTGAAATACTGTACAGCACGAAGCGGGTAAACACAGGTTATCAAGTTGATCAATTTGCTGTCGTGTATAATACGAGAAGGGTGGGGGGGCATAAGGGTTGTGATAACCTCTTGTAAAAAATTGTACACATTTTTCGATCGTTACCAGCATTTCAAAAAATTAATAAATCAAGTAGTCTGAAAATCCCAAATTATTCAAATAGGAAACAAAACAACTGTACAGGCACGTCTTCCTATTGGCCTACAGCGCACGGGTTTCGCACAAATTTTTATTTATTTATTTCGAACCCATCTGGAGATGTACAGTCGTTGAAATTCCTCAACATTCCCATTAAGGGCCACCCTAAACTATGTACGATTTTTGGAAACGAGAATTTTTTTTCAAAAATCGCTTTTATCTAAACACGTTTTGATTTATCTAAAGGTAATTTCGAAGACGTTGACGTTTAGCTAGTACCGAGTTTGGCAATAAATGCGCACTGTGGAGATGGTTTTGATAGTCCAGAGTCCTCAAAATCATTTCCTTCCATATAAATATAAATATATGTATAAAAAATAGTGCAGGGTTGAAAAAACAAAAAAAAAGACGAGATACTTCATCCTTTACTCGCAAGAGCATAGCTCTGTATATTTCACCAGCTCCTAGGAAGATCGACCCTATATTACCCTATAGAGCGCTAAATTATGCAAGAGAGGTTTTTACTACCGCGGAAATCGCCGGCCGAGACCAAAACCCTGCGTAACCTCGACGCTCTCGTTCTCCCTTAAAATTCGGAATATTCCGCGGATTCACCAGCGTCTCGTGGTTTCGCTTCTTTTTATATATATGTGGATATATTTGTTTGGATATATAGGTAAAGTATAAGTCTGGTACGAAAGGGTTCTTCAGGGTGAATGCCAGAGTTGCGAAATGTTCCGAAACCGCATTCAATGCAGACTCACGTATACCTCGCGTTAAGGGCCAATAAAATCAGTCTTCGAGTTCTTCCAGTATATCGCGTTTTCGAGTTATAATTTATGCGATAAATTATTAGTACGAAAACGATTACGAAAATAGTAACGAGTTGGTGATTTGTTTTTTTTTTTTAAATAAGGAGGCTGCAAGAGGAAAAATGCGATGTTAATTAAAATATTTAAAAAAAAACTAAATGTACCATTTAGTAATAAAAACTTGAGCGTGCTGCAAAAAAAATGGAATTAGATTTTCAGTTTATACAAATGTAAATCATATAATTTCGAATGGTACGAAAAGAATAAGAAAATTGTAGAAAGACTTTTATGCAATGTCAATGTTAAGAAAATCTTCATATTTAATTCATTTATTACTTCTTTTTTTATTTATTTATAAAATGTATGGTTTATAAATACACTGATAAAGACAGTTTTTTTTAATTTATATTGTCGGTTAATGTAAAATTTTCAAAAGATTGGCAAACAATATCCATTTTTGCACTGTACAATGTATTTTACATATTTTCTTCTATATTAGTTTCTTTATCAGCAATGAAAAATTAAATAAAAAATAATATTAGTTTTTCCATTCCGAAATGCATTTTCGATATAAATGTTCAAATAACGATATTCGCCATGCACCTTTTTGGAGCATGCAAACAGTGTTCATGTATTTATGCCTAATAAAAAAAAAGAAAAACAAAGTTCTTTTTATTTAATGTGAGATGCATTCTAAATGTGCTACGTTTTGATTAAAACTGCTACATACTCCAATGTCAATTATCTCCATTCTGCTTTACTCAAAGTAGAATCTCGATTTTTTCAAGAATTAAAAAACCCATTATATTTTTTGAAAACATTTTTTTCGCGACCAAAAATAATCTGACTGCAACAAACGAAATAAGATCGTAACTATAATCCATTATGAGGTCCAAAAATATTTTATTCTGACAACTAGAACTACTTTTTTCCCATATTTAACCGGGTCCCTGAAATCGCTCTAAAGTCCCTAAAGTCACTGTAGTCACGTCGGATCCTGCGGATCGTCCATTTTTTTTTCCTAGTGAACCAAGCATTTTTTCATCGTTAATTATTCGTCGATGGCACACCATGCTTTTGGTAGTTTAAGCTCAGGTTTCTATAGCGAGGACCGTATCGTATCGCGGTACAAGAGAGCAGAAGCGCGAAATCACCGCACGTGTCCACGAGCCCGATCAGCCATTCAAGAGTGCCCAAACGGGTTTCGTTTTTTCCTCAAGCCTCGAGACGAAGGAGAGAAAGAGATCAAGGATATGAGAGAAAACAAAAAAGTGATGTGAGCAAACAAGAAATAACGAAGAGCCGGTCACTTCGAGGCTTCAACGATGGGGAAGGGACAAGATGAAGGGACGTACATCGTCTGGATCAATTGTCGTAATACGGTAGCGCGGTTTGGTACATTTCATGCGTTGATAATTAGGCTTAAAGAGAAAGATTTCCCTCTTTTCATCTCTTTCCCTCTTACTGTCTCGTCCGCATTCTTTCACTCTTCAAAACGGAATTTACCACTCGAAATCTTCGCAGCGAAAAAGACTTTACTGCCAATTTCATTGGACTGCGATACTTTCAGAAACAGATGTATGAAGAGAACGCTTTTATGGCACTTTTAAATCTTTTTATTATTTTGTATCATCGTGTCGTATTATTATTATTTTTTGTCATATTATTGTGTAATCATTTAATCGCATTTAATGGGTTCGTTATTTTTTATTAATTCTTCTGTTATTTATTTACTTATAAATAAAAAATACTGAATACAATAAAAAGAATCTAAATTTAATAACAATGGTAATAATCATTCAAAGGTCAAGTTACTAGAGATGTTTATCTTCGATTCCACTATTTTTATACATTTTAGACTATCAGATTGTTCTTTTTTATGACAGTTAAAATCTTTGATATATTTTGCTCGTGAAAATGATATTGTTTTATCTAACAAGATGAGTATATCTCAATCAAATTTCTTCGCTTTTACTTGTTTATTTTATTATTTGAATCTATTACGAGAGTAGCAATAATTATTTCTGTTTTTTTTTTCATTCGTCTTAATTTGTATTTGATTTTTACGACGACGAGATTTTCTTCAACTTTGCATTTCGTGTTTTATCGTTATTGCCAGATGCATTTTATTCAATTTAATATGCCTTTAATTTTCATGTTTCATACCACTTGAATCGTATTACTTTGCCCTATGGCTCAATCGAACGATTCATAAACCAATCAATAAATCAATATCAGTGCTGGACAAAATGGCTAGTTAGTTGTAAGAAACTTGCACGAAGGTCAAGTATTCCTATCTTGTTCCTTTCCATTACAAAAAAAGTCTGACCTTCCTGCAACAGTGTTACTTTTTAACCGTTTCTGAATGTGAATGACTCGGTTAGCCCAGAAAGTGCAATTTGCAAAGTTGCCTAGAATAATTGTAAATAAATCGTCCGGTATTACGCATATGAGGCGCAAAGCGCGTTTATAAAGTGGCAACGACGAAGGTCGAGGCACCTTCACTCATCATCGACTTGGTGATGATTGCAGCTGAACGCGATTGAGAGGAACATTTAGCTGATAGCTCGTGCCAATAGCGATCATAGTCCTCGTAAACCGTTACATATGTTTCATGGTCATCAATGTGTATAAATAATATATATTTCTCGATTTATTCGCTGATCTCGAAGAACAAAAAAACACAAAAAAAAAAGATAGAAAAAACCATGATGAATTATAATTTATAATTAATTGTTGCAAATGTATTTTTTGTTTCGAACTGTTAACGTTTGCCATGACGTATTACTTCTAATAATCAACAAAGTTAGGCATGACGAGTTCTTAAAAAAAAAAAAAAAATGTTCCTGGCTTTTTGGTACGAATTTATTGTGGTCAAATAATTTTCGATTTTTTTGGTTATTTTACAATAGTTTTTAGTAAATAGACGGATTTTAATTTATTAAATTTGAGTTTAATTTATATAAAATTAGTCTTAAGGTATTCAAATAAATCTGTTTATTAATAATATTAATTTATGCAAACAAGTTTATTCGAATAAATCAATATTTTGATTAATCGGAAAAATATAGTTATTCATTCCAGTGAATGAATAATCAATCGATGATAAATCCGCGTAAAAATAAGTCTCGTGATTGGTGATGAATTAATTATTTATTTATTCCAATAAATGATGAATATAATGTTAATAAAAAGAATTTTAACAATTAATAAAAATGTATATTTGCATTGGTGTACATTCGAAAATATAAAAAAAAACAAACAAATGAGAGAACGAGTGTAAGAATATCGACATGTAATTTTTTTTCCTTTCTGTCATTTCTCGCCGTTCGGCTATTTTGCCACAAAGGCAGCTCGGAACAAAGTATGGCACAGGTATAAAACTGGTCGAGTGTGAATTGTTGAGGAGAAAAAAAAGATCTGTGCCGTTGTCGGGTGATGGGCTCGAAGCGATTCCGCCGCTTTTTTCTCCTATCTCCTCTCTTTGCTCAGAGAATCCCGAGTGTAACTTCGATATCGATGTTGATCGACAAACTCGTTGCAAAGAGAGGGGTAAAAAAAGGAAGTGGAGTGACGAAGCGCATAGCGCAACATCAATTGCATTTTCCTGACATTAATTATTCTTACGTGAAAAAGAAAATGTTCATACAAACCAAAGTACGTATTTTATAAGTAAAGAATCAAGCAACAATGGAATATTGTAAAGAGATATACAATCAAATTTGTTGTTTCCGTGTACTCGAATTTTTCAACATTTTAACAGCATACTAATAATATTTACAATTGTAATATTAATAACGAATTATTTAATAATGATAATAATGGTGAGTATTTCCATGAGTAAAATTAGTAACGAATATGAAAATAACAACAATCGTAATAACAAAATAATATAAAAAATAAATGCGTATAATATAAATAGAAAAACTATTTTTAAAAAATATAAATAAAATGGCTGTCTATGACAATGAAATAATTAAAAAAAATCAAATATTACAATATATTTTATCATAATAGAATCAACAATGAAATGATCAAATTGTTTTTACCAATAACCAACTCTAATCCTAATAAACGATATATACAATCAACCGAAACCAAAATTGAATCTCCGATCACCACTTTTCAGATAAAAAAAAGTCCATCTAAAAGAGTTCACGTCAGAAGTACCAGAGGGTAGAAAGTTCCTTTGGATACCAGCAATCATTTAAATGGCACTGAGGATCGATGAAGAAGAAAAAGGTACCAACAACGCAAGATTGGAGGAAAAAAGAAAAACCAAAAGCCACGTGTGTCGCGCGGCTCTTCTCATCGCGGCAATACGAGGAGGCGTCTCATTTCGATTCTCTTTTCCTCGCGCGCTCTTGCCTCCCCTCATTGCTCGACTCTTTTTACCCTCTCTGGCGCACATTAATCCAGCCCTGGTCTTTAGGACTCGTATGTAAATGCAGCGCTATATTTAGACCGGTATCTCGAGTGTATTATACGTAGCGGGCTTCCCCCTTGGGGCTCTCTCTCTCTTACTCTTTTTTTCCTCTTCTCTTCCCTCCCAATGTGCGAGATTCAAAAGTTGCCGATGTTGGTGCGAGCGTTTTCATCGATACACGATCTCCACCTACACAAACCCATCACCCCCTCTTTTGAGTACCTCCTCGCGTATTTTTACACGGCTGCACGTAGACAGGCGTGTGAGAGGACTGAGGGCTAGTAATGAAAAGGGCCCGGGCGTGTCTTGATGCATCGAGAGGATACGACGTCTTCAATCCGAGGGGGTGTGTGCCTACATATGAATGTATCTACCGTTGGTGCGTTGGTGAACAAACCGTCGAGACGCACACGTGAAATGCTGCTAGGAGAGGAAACAAGAGAGAGAGAGAGAGAGAGAGAGAGAAAGAGAGAGAGAGAAAGAGAGAGAGAGAGAAGAGAGAGAGAGACTGCACCCGGGGGGAGCAGCAACCCGTCAAACCGGTTGGCCACGAGGCGGCGGTTCCCGAGAGCAATAGCACAGAGACCAAGCGAGCCTCTTCGAGAAAGAGTTACCAAGACACCAACTGGAACACCCTCTCTCGCAAACGAGAACCCTCTTTATCGAGACATCCTCCGATGTAGCATCGACCACGAAGATAAATTCGCGTTTCCATCAGCCAAACCAAATTTTAGGTCGCGAGGAGAAAGGGCGCATGAGCTGGAGGGGGCAGGGAGTTTTGGAATCAGCTGGTCATCTGATCTTCAAACTGAGAACGTATGTGGATTTTTTTGATCATCTTTTTTCAGTGCTGAAGTCCAGGTGGTTTGAATGACGATGAAAATGGCGAGAACACGACGAATATGGTTATTTTACGATAAATAGCATCTGAGTTAAAACTGTTCGATCATCTGCATGACTTGTCGGTCATGACTGAAGGTTGACTTTTTTCTGTTTTTTTTTTGCATTTGAATCTTGTATTTTTTTTAGGCTTTTCGTTAATCGAAACTTTTTCATTAGAGTCCTTCTTGGTCTAATGTAGACAAAAAATGAAACGCGGATGTACTTCAAGCATATATGAAACTGCCGTAAACCCATCAAGTGAAGAATACAATATAACAACACAACAACAAAAACGCAGAGGTGCGAGTATATGAAAAAAGCGAAGCCTCCTGCTCGGATTGGTCTAGGGCGTGATCGCGTGTCTGTCAGTCACTGACACTGCGCGCAGCTCGACGACTCGAATTACCTGCCTTCATACGCGACCAAGAATGCACGTGTAATCCGAGTTGCGCTAACGCGAGAACATTCCCTCGATTGAAATCATCCTTATCCACCGAGTCCGCTTCTCCAACGAGCAAACGCAACACGAAGGTAACGAGCTCGAACGGAACTCCCTTTGCATCAATTTACTCCACTAGTTTACGTTTTGGAAGTAATTTGAAAATAGTGCTCCAAGAATGTACTAATTCGAGGATTGGACTGCTTCGAAAATTTCATAAATATTAAAAATATAAACATAAATAAGTTTTATAAATTTTATAAATTTTACATATATTGGATTGTCATATTCAGGAAGAAGGAAAAACTAGCATTGATTTTCGAATTTTGAATTGTAAAGCAATTAAAATCGATAATTACGTAATTGGAGCTAAAAAATTGAAATCCACTGATTAGCAAAGCAGATAGACGATATTAACTAATTGATTAGAAGCATCTTGGACCGTTCACGTCCAAACGAAAACTAAAGGATTAAATTCAATTATCTCCGAATCAAGAAAATAATCTTAACGAATTGTTTGCTTGCAATTAAAAGTAATTAATTTGAGAAATATTATTATTTTACTTTTTTTATTCTTTATTATTGTTTTTGTATTCTTTAAACAAACCAAGAAATATTATTAACCAACTAAACTTTTGAAATACAAAAGTCCTTATACCGGAATAGAACTGTCGCAGAACAACGAAGCGTCCAGCAAATCTTGTATAAGCAAATGCGCCGTACATGCGAGAAAAACTTTTCACTCCGCCACCTGGCGGCATATTAGTGAGACTCTTTGTCTCTTTGTCATACTTCGTTGACACCCCGAGAAACTCTGACCAACAAAAATAGGTACGAAAATAAGATTGCTCATCAGAACGACTGCTCGAAAATGTACACATTTTGAAGACTTCAGTATCTATGTACTGTTGACTATCATTAATTATGTCTATTTTGAACTCAACACACGATTTTTTCAAATATATCGTTGGTTCCAGTAACAGGCTTTGAAGTTTAACATCTTCGAACTGACGATTCTCGATACACAAAAATATACATAAACATTTCGATGCGTCAGCTCTCGAAAGATTTTACCGTATTTCGTTGAATCAATTAACGAGCCCGAGAAAGCGGATGAATATTCGTTCCGATTCTAAACGCGATGGGGGCAACGATATTTAAAAAAAAAAAAAAGAAGGCAAGAGTGTGAAAAACGTGGATAGAGGGCAGTGGCCGAGAGGAAATTATAAGCCTACGGTACATTCGATTCCGTCGTACTCCTTATCGTTTCTCCTCGCTGATTGTTGTTGTTGTTCTTACGTTCGGGTTTGCAGCAACGAGTTTTCAGCCATGAGAGAAAAATTATTTTCCTCTCCGGGCACGGGCGCGTAAGATCAAGTACCTTGAATATAAATAGAGATATATAAGACACTGCACGTTAGGCCTACACTCTTGATACCACAGACGAACACCGAGATATATAGAGAGATAGAGAGAGGGGGGGGGCAAGAAAGAAAGACAGAGAGAAAGAGAAAGAGAGAGAGAGAGAGAGAGAAGCTCTCTCCAAGCAATGCTACTATGTGCAGCATCGACGAATCGCTCCAAGTCCACGGAGAGCTCCTCGAGTGAGTGCTCCGAGTTTCCGAGAGCGGATATAATGACAGGCCATGACTCTTTAGCTATACCCTATCGAAGCGAGAGCAAGAGAGTCCAGAGATACACTAAGAGAAAGAGAAAGAGAGAGATAGAGTGAGGGAGAAGGGGGAGGGGGGAGGGCGGGCGAGAGAAACAAAGAGAAAAGAGATTCCCTGAGAAGAGCAAAAAAAGCAGGGCTCTGGAAGCGAACGATTTCGTGTTGTCTAAGTTCAAGAAGGGGGAGGGTGAAGGGGCGGGGGAGAGAGAAAAACAGAGGAAAAAGACGTCGAAGCGAGAGATGAAAAGAAAGAAGAAATAAAAGAAAAATGGAAAAACCAGGGCGCACCTGTGCGCGGTAACACTTTACTGCCTCGATGATGTAAACGTGAACGTAAATGAGAATAAGTGGCAGGACTTAAGAAAATTGCATAGGAACTGCAACGATAGGGGCACCCGGTGTGTACATATATATGCACATTTCGTGCACTCCGTTCCACTACTATTGGATAATCCCAAGACATTTACACGTTCGGATTCGTTGGAGGTTCCCCATTCAGTTTCCAATTATCCAAAACTGTATCCGATCGATCGATAAACGTAGCCAATTTGTTTTGGTGAATACATTCGTTTGGGTTGGTTTGGGTTTGGTTACGGTTGCACCTGCTATACTGCGATGATGCAAGCGTGAAGGCAAATGAGAATAAGTGGCTAGATTTAAGAAAATTGCATAGGAACTGACAGCGTGGCATCGAAGGTGGAAATCTCCTTGGTGAAGTTGTGCGACGGTGTGCGCGAGCAAGCCGGAAAATCGTACGGTCGATATTATATTATTAGCGGGTACCGAGAGAGAGTGCCATGAGCGAGAAAACGCGCAACCGACCAACAACGCACCGCATCGACGACAGCACCTATCCAATGAGCCTATAATACAGCCAGTCAGGGGATTCGATCAACCAGCTATTTGCCAGTCCATTCCAAACGAGGATACTTACGGGCCTGGTCGTTGTGTACCAGTCTTGAATGCGTATGTGTGCGCATGCTCGCTCTCTCGTTAATCAACACTCGAGCCCCCTGACGCGTGGACCAATGAACGCTGCGAATGGTATGTTGACCCGCGTGCTGGAGCAACACGGTAGCACAAGCCTTCCGGTTTCTATTTACCGCACTTAACCACCGTTAAATGGAAAATATAGAGTGGAGAAGAGAATCGGTAAAAATCAACGCGGTCGCAAGCGAATGAAGCTGGTCGTCTATTAAAAGTGTCTTGCGGAGGAAAAAAGCATTTTGATAGTTGGATGGGGCACCAATGAACCGCAGCAGCTTTGGAAATGGTGATAGCTGATTCGGTTGGATAGCCTAGATTGGATGGTACGAGGTAGTTTAGTGATTTAATTTGGGTTCTTGAGGTCGGTAGATTGGTCGCAGTACTACAAGTTGGGGTAACGGCTGGTTATGAACATCCATTAACCAATCGGAGCTGCTGCTGCTGTGTGGAAGCGGTTGTTGATATTTATGTGACACTTACTTGCATGATCGCTTCGAGTGTCGTAGGTATATCCTATTAAGTGTATGTTCATGGGTATCCAAAAACCAGGCTAGTATACCGACAAAGATAGGATAGATATTCATAATGTGATATTGAAATGGATATCCAGGTCTAGGCTGTGATCCTGTCATAGCTAGGTAAATTAAGCATATCATAGTGTCCCGCTATCCTTATCCAACCTATTCGTATCGCCATTGGGAGCATAACGATCTCTTCTATAGTTGCACCTCCTATTTAAACCATTTCTTGTATACAGTTGCGATTCCAATTAGAAATTGTATCATTACTTTCAACATCTGACCTATGATTTTAGCGATCTAGATTCAGCCAACTCCATTGTCATAGTTGGTGATCCAGCTAACGATACTGCTGTTGTTATTAGTTTGCCTACTTCCAGTATGATAGGTGTGGCCCTAAATATACTACTGTTCTATCCATCCATAGATAACGTTCTTCTATCAGCACATTGGTGGTTTCAGTGACCTATAACGTCGTTGTTATCCATACCGAATCTGAGATACTGGGATATTGCAATTGCCACTCATATCTAGCCCACTTCCATCTCCATTGTTACCGCTCCAGCACTCGCGACTGTTAGTGCTATGGATATTGAACCAACTCTTATTATAACATGTACAGTACCAACTTTGCTCACTTTGCTATCCATACCTAACCTACGACAGTTACTTTCTCCAATCCACTGGATGGTATATGGAAAAACTAGCCTCCAAGTTGATACACGTTGTCCATATTTGCTACTACAACAACAAGTCCCCCTTTTTCCATATTTTTGAATAGTGCTCGAAGACTATCGTTCATCCTTTTGGGTGTTTGGTCATCAATGTGCTGAAACACGTTTGGTCATCAACCGGCAGTCTAACATTTTTTACACAAAGACCCATTTTATGCACACTATGATGATGACCTCGTCAAAAGTACATTTACGAGTACGATACTTAGAGATCAGAGGGATCAACGAAAAGCCTCTTTAATCAAGGATTCCTTGGGTCACCAGAGATGGACTTCGAAAATTGATACAGCAACGGTTTAGTTTTCAAGCATGAACGAACGAGAAAGAAAAGAGAACTTGAGAGAAGGTTGGGTATAGATGAAGTAGAAAATGGGTGAATGCTTTTTGTCCATGTGACAAGGTGGAATCATTTATCACTTTCCCAGGCGAGGGGAAATTCTCGGTTGAAGTGGTCACTGTCCGTCACTGACTCAAACTCGACGAAGAGCTCGAACGGCCGGAGAGTAAAGAGGCATCGAGTGTGAGAGGAGAACCGAGAAAAATGATTGGACGCAGAATGGACAGGGGGCTAAAAAAAAGAAGAGAGAGGGCATCATGAAGAAGCAAATGGTCGACTGGGCGAGTGAGCGATCAAAGAGGGACGCAATTGCTTAATTATACAATCCCTAGCTCTGATTAGTCGCACAGCTGCCAATGGTACTGGAGGGATCACGCGATCGACTGCCAACATCCTCTCTTGTCTTTTTTCACTGAACTGTACACATCGTAACTCTATTTTTCTCGTACTTGCTACCACTCTTCGATACGCAAGTCGAAATTTGTACCCTACTTTGGAAGACATTGACTCCATTCACGAATTAATTGGAAGTTACTGCTAATTTAGGACACCTTAAAGTCTTACTTCGCTACAAATAGTTAAAACGCCTCTCTCAATGGACCGACTACACGTCTGTTTTAATATAGCATATTATCATGAAAATTATTATTATTATTACACGGTGACATTCACTGAAGTTTTGAACAACCGAAGCATAATAAGCATACACGGTGACATTCACTGAAGTTTTGAACAACATAAGCGAAGAACTTGCAACCTAAATGCAACAAATCGAATTTACCGAACAGGGTTTGGTCAATGCCACGATTAGATTACATTTTGATTAGATTACAGAATACATTATCTTCGAAGATCTTCCGAGTTATGATTGGCGATCGAAATTTGATGAACCAGGTGTACAGCATGACGTTGCGTCTCTGATTTTCGAAATGAATCATTCGATGAAGTTTATGTAATGCAACGAATGATTATGGAAATCAGTTCTGACGGTTATACCTTTTTTTGCTATGAAAATACCACAATCACCCTATAGCCTAGTGTCAGATTCAAATTCGTGTATCCCAATGGCCTGTCTGCCTTAAAACCACGAAAACAAAAATCTGTTTTTGTTGTAGACCCTAAGAAATTAATTTCGCTTTTCCTGCCAAATATCAGATTCCCTATAACTAAAGGACCTTCAGTGTCAAGATATACCAAAACTGTCTACTCCAATATCCTCACAAATTTCTCAGCGACGTAATCGATTCTTTCCACTGACAAACCTCCGCGTCATTGCGATGGCGATTACGCGATGAGAGCCACCGCCAGCCAAACCCTGACCTAGCGAATCCATCAAGCGACGAGGACAAAACGAAAAGGTCGACACAGTCGAAGGAGTCGAGAGAACGAAGGAGAATCAAAGAGATCCAAAGAAAGACAAAGAGAGGGAGAAAAAAAGATTGTACGTCGAGTACAAGACGGAATGGCAAAGAACAAACCACGAGCATAGGGATAAGAAGAGAATGAGGTAGGGTGCGCAGCATCAAGAATTACCAAGTTCACCGGGTTGCTCCTCAACAGTCAAGGAGGGTTAAACGAACAAACCTCACGAAGGCCTTTTCAACACGCACACATAAACAAATACAAACACACACGATTCCTCCGGCACTCCATACCGAATGGGCGTACACACAAACCCAAACAAACCCAAACACGATCAAATCCTTCATCTCTTCATACCCAAAATACATACTCGCAAACCCAAATAAACACACGATTCTTTTTCTTGTACGTAATGTAAGCGAGCAAACCCAAACAAACCCAAACCCAAACGACTCCTCCGTCTTTTCATATCCACTGTACCCGCAAACCCAAAGAATCCAAATAAACCCAAACACACATGGATCATGTCACCCTTCATACGTACTGTGTACACGAACAAACCCAAACCAACCCAAACACATACGATTGCTGCCTTTCGCTATACGCAATGCATGCACATACATACACAAACCCAAACGAACCTAAACACATACGATTCCTGCCTGTTTTTGTGCCCAATGAACACACCAACCCAAACAAACCCTGATATACACGATTACTTGGTTTTTTTATACGTAATTTGCACACATGCAAGTCACCCACACACACACGCATAAACATACACATGCAGACAAATGGCTATGACATAGACGATTGGGACGTGTGTACTCGATCATGAGGAAGAGAGCAAGAGAGGACACGTCGAGTGCGCGCGTGCACCACACGCTTCTATTGAAAAGTCTCGCATGATGCGTGCGTTACACTAATACCGCCTTCGAAGCAGAAGAGACGGAGAATAAAAAAAAAAGCTCGAGCCCGAAGAAGAAGCGGATAGACCGAGAGGGAAAAAGAGCCGGCAAGGAGGGAGAGGAAAAGAGAGGGACCACAAACACGGACCATTATGCACACATAAAAGCTTGCGTATCGCTTCGTCCGATGTCGAGGTGAAGTTCATTGCCTTCGTCCGAGCGCTTCGCTCACGCTTAGCTGCCGTTGTATCCGTGGTTTCATTGCGTGCGTATGCGTGTATGTAAGTGAATACTTATCGCCCGAGCCTTAGTTTCTTCACCAACGAATCTTCATGTTTTTTTATGTAAGCTGTTACTGGTCAAATTAATGTGTTGGCCTATTCTGAAGAACCAAAATTCAGGATCGTTGAGAGAAATCTATTTCGAGGTTGGAGATAGATTTAGACTGCTTAGGTGTGAACAGTTGTTTGTGTGAAAATTGACAAAAGTTGCTCTCCAAATTTTCGTAAAAAATGTTAATAATTCATAGTTACATAATTTGTAAAAAAAACTGTTAATAATTAATAGTTATATAATTTGTAAAAAATGTTAATAATTAATAGTTAATAGTTAAATAGTTATATTGGGAAAAATTCGAAGGACCTTCAAACGTAACATCTTACAGCAATTTTTTTATTCACACATTTAAAACTACAAAATCATTTTCGATAATAATCTGTTATCAGTATCTCGGATCAACCAATATCCTTCTCGTGATAATTGTACTTTTAATCTCTTAAGATCGAAAGAGGAAGAATTTTTATAAACCAGTAACCATATCATGAAATTGAAAAATATTGGCGCAGCTTTCGATTTTAAATAATAATTATTCTTGGCACAAATAAAAAACGAGTCATAACTTGTTTATTTGGAGTCGAAGATCTCGTAGAGAGCACCGTGTAGTAAATCGTGTGCATAGTTCTGCGTGCACCCAGCGCTATTCCGATACCAACTTGTGAAAAATTTTTCTTCATTTTTTGTCTTTCCATTCTCGTTTTGTTTTGTTTTTTTATTTTTATTTTTTTTCCTTCTCTCATTTTCCTATCCTCCCGTCTTGATGAGCAGCGGAGTGCGTATACGCGCTTCGAACGACTCGGAAGAGAAAGAGAGTGGAAGAGAGAGAGAGAGCCAGCACACATGGGACGTTCGTAAATATACGAGTCACGTGCGCTGCCGTTGCAGCGAGCGTGTGGACGTCAAAATGTTGGAGAAGAAAGAGAGTAAAAGAAAACGAGAGATGAAGAAAGAGAGAGAGAGAGAGAGAGGTGGAGAGAGAAAGAAGCTGAGGAGAGGCGCACGCCAAGCGCGACTTTTTCAGCCTCTTCTTCGTCTTCTTTTTCGTCTTATTTTTCAAGAGCGAGAGAAAGAGAGCGGGGTTATGAGGGAGAAGGGGGGGGGGGGTAACAGAAAGGAGAAAAACTTCCGAGAGCAGCTTCGTAACTCGGTAGCACGGAAGAGCACACGGTCGTGCCGAGACCCGAGACTAATCCGACAGGAGCGAGAGAGGCTTACGCGAGAGGGCCTTAACGGAGCTTTATGGGACTCTCGAACGAACTCACCGTGACCCTATCGATTTTTTTTTCTTCCTTCAATTAATTTATCGTTAGCTGAAAGATCCCTTTCCATCTTGAAAGGGGACGATAGATGTGGTTGAGTACTAAAAGGAAATCATCGTTGTCGATGATGATCATGGTGAATCTGAAACTTCCAGTATTAGCTATGTAATTCAGCAATTAAATAGTAAACTTTTAGAGGAAAAACATTTCGAGTGGAAGAACTCGATTTATCGTGCTGTTTGGAGTTCCTCTTTGGGTTAAATATTTATTGCCACAATCAGAATAGAAGCCTGGAAGAAAATCATCGTCATAGATTCATCATCATCGCGAAACTTCCCTTTGAACGAACCATGCAATGGTGAACTGCTGAAAAACAACTCTTTCGACTACGATACTTCAATGGGGTTCATTAGAGCTCCTCTTCGTTTTATTGATTCGTTTCAATGAGGAAAAATGACGAACCGCTGAACGAAAATTGTTTTCGAATATGAGATTTCACTTAGTCGAGCTTATTGGAATACTTCATCATTTTATTTACTCGTTTCAATGAGAAAAATCGTGGTCTGGTGGGAGATATGTCCGGGCGACTTTACGACGCGTCAATTCTGCGTTGATCGAGGTTGAAGCCACAGCTGCGCGTCCACATCCAAATAGAGAGAAGAGGAATTGTCTCGGAGCCTCCGATGGCAGACAGCGAGGCGCACATGCTGTATCAGACTCAATGAACTCAATACGTTGCAATAACTCGATAAGTAGATAATAACCCGGTATAATATAATAAGAAGAAGAGAAGGGAAAAAAACGAAGATGGCTGACGAAACGAGTTACAGGGCACATGGTCGGAGGTTGGATCTGTTTGTTGGGAGCAGTCGGAGTCTCGAGCACGCGCCAATGTACTCCAAGATAATACATAATCCAGCGATGTCAGGCTACAAGCTCGGTGGAGAACACGTCCAGTTCTCGGGTCGCCCTTCCATCTCCACTTGGACTCCTTCTGGACGCAAATACCTTCAGGCCCAATCATTGGATAGATGTCGAGAAAATTGCTCGAATCATTTGTCCTTCTTTTTAATCAACATTTATCTCCGTTGCTGCATAAACGCCGAGAGAATCCGTGGTAACATTTTCCAACCGATCTCTCTCTGTCAGACATTTGTATGTGGCTTCGAGGAGGAAAGATCGCCTCGGGGATCCAATTACCCGGGAAACTCTTTAGCGCGATCCGCTCTACGTTTCCCGGAAGTAGTAGACTTCTTTCACGAATATCCAGCCAGCGAAGAACTTGCGATCAGAAGAGTAGATCGCGATTGGGTATAAAAACGGTTCAATCGGGGAAGGTTCCAAACAAAAATGCAGAATGTTGCATCTTGTTGGTACTTAAAGTCTTGGGGAAGTCTACAACCACCACGTGGACTATACCACTTCGACTTACTTTGTCCAATGATCGTTTGATGGCGCCCAATGTGGAAGACGCCAAGCCTTGCCACGTTCTGATGTTTCCATTTCGCTACAGAAGCTGTAGAACTTGCTTGGATCTGTTTGGGGCAGTAGAGAACTCAGCACGGGAGAAGGATGAACCAAGATTGAATCTGGATTTCATCAGCTTGGCCTGCGGGACAGAAGAGACCCTAAGATCAACTTATCCTAACTGTATTCTTCAACGTAGACACGGTAGGAGAGAAGAGGTCTGATCTGATGGAGATTTCGTAACGCTGGCGAGCCAACGGAGATGCATAATAAGCCCCACGGGCCTATTCTTTCATCACGTGGCCATCGCTCCTCTCCCTGATACGCTTCTGGTCATCATTGACTTTTGTTCCGGGTTTTCCTCGGCCTCTTCTTTAGCGATCAACCAACTTGCCTCTAACGATGACGCGAGCTAAAAAGCAACCTCCCAATGCGGTTGCTCGCTTGTATCAGCTCCCCCGAGCTACTGCATCAGGCTGAAGTCCGATTTGCTATCCACTTGGTGGATTAGGAGAAGGAAAAACGAATACCACGAAAAAGAAAAAGACAACGAGGTTCGTCCGCGATTGCGAATAGAGAAGAGAATAGATACGGATGAGTTCGGACCAATGATTGCGGTGTGCACGGAGAATGAGGAAAACCAGGAGCCTTCAACTGGAACACTCTGCGCCAGATCGTTCATCCCTCCTGCTATGGAAACTCCGCTCATCAGGAGGTAAGTTCGAGAATTTGTCTCATCCAGGTACGGCTGGAAATCGTCCACGTAGAAGAAGATGATTCTGTTGATTTTCAACAACAGTAGACTTTTATGTTTTTTTGGATTCTTTAATTGCACCAATTTCTTCCCAATTCCAAGGGCAACTCAGTCTGGTCTGTTAGCTACACAACTATCGATTATATTACGGAAGTTGGATAGAAACGAGAACAGCACATTTTCCCCTATACTGACACTTTCTAACATCTTTAAGTAGTAACATATTTAAATAAAATTTGGTAAAAATTGATAATACACATAAAAATTAATCCACCTGATTTTTCAATACTCTCCCTTATACGAATTTTTAAAATCAAACGTTTTAAAAATTTAAATCAATTAAAAAAATAATGTCAAACTTAATTTCGAAGAATGGGAATTCATTGAAAACGTGATTAATTTTTTCAAACAACCGCGATTTTCATAAAAATCAATCTAATCCTTGAAAAAAAAAGAACCGAGACAAAAAATAAATAATACGGAAACGAATAGGAGAGCAAGCGGGCATGTGCACAAGGTACTCCGAACGAGAAGAAGAAGAGAAAATGTTCGACCGCGGTATATACGCTAGAGAGTGCAATTACCCACCGGCAATGGAAAACAAACTAAAAGGGGGCACCCTAAAGAGGTGGATGTTGGAGCGGAGACCAAGAGCGAGAGAGATGGAGTATCTGAGGGAAAAGAGAAAACGAAACCGCGGCAAGATGAAGAGGAGAGGGTAGGGGATTAAAAAAAGGAGAGCAAGGCTCAACGGGAAAGAGATAGAAAGCATTAAACATGTATATACGTCGAAGTGGGCAGTAGTGACTTTCGCGTCAGTGTACAGAGTGCACTCGACTATACACGAAGCCAGGGGAGGGAGAATAGAGAAAATGAACGAAACAAGGTTGACTACTCTCGGGTGTGTCCGAGGGAGCGCGAGTGAAAGACAAGAAAAGCAAAAAAGAAAAAAGAAGAGACCTAAACGCGAAGAAGAGAGGAAGACAGTGACTGAAAAGCGACCAAGTGCAGCGAGTGAGATGAAGAATTCTTAGGCGTAGAATCAAGTGGAACGAAGAGAGAAAAAGCCAGAGGAGTGCATCAGCTACAAGCAGTCGAGTCAGGCAGAAAGAGATACAAAGCACTGCAGGAAACCCAAGCAGCGAAGGAGCGAGTGAAACGATCACCAGTTCCCTTAAGCCTAGAGAAGAGAGACGAAGAAAGATGATGAGAGGGAGCACCGAGGGAGAAGAGAAGCCTGCATAAAATGGGAAAGAAGAAGATGCAGAGATTACCATATAATGGTTGCCTGAGGGTGCATAAGCTGTGGCCACAACGCAATTTCTTCGTCCCTTTTCAACGAACACACTGCAAAACGGTACTTTCTCGCTCTTCTCTACCTCCTCTCTCTTTCATCTTCTTCTCTCTCGTAAAATTCCTTTTTTTCTCTCGTCTTTCCATCTTCCTTGACCTCCTCATCTCTCGCCCTCAACTCCCGACCCTTCGCCTCCACCTCGCCAGTCCAACCCCCCCCCCCCTCTTTCTCTCTCTCTCTTCGAACTCCTCGCATGCTCTCTCTCGAGAACTTGTTGCAAATCCCTTATGTTCGAGCACGCACGAGACCACGAATTGCTCTCGTGCATCTTGTCAAGTTGACGGTATAAAACGTAATACCACCTACTTACTCGCCAGACGGTATATCATTCGACCGTGTGCATGCGCAACTTGCCAGTACAGAGTAATCATCATCATCATCATCATCAGCAGCAGCACCGGTATCATCATCGACATTATCATCATTAAGAATTAAGAGGCTATATACGCATCTTGAATGTCGTAAAAGTCAATGAATTGACACAATATTTTCTAATTGTATCATACCTAGAGAGGAAAAGATCATTTCTTGGGTTTAACACTTCATTCTTGCGATGATACAAATCTTATGGGGCTCAAAAGTTGGAAAAGTTGAGGTTCTTGATTGTGGAAATGTCATGTTTCTGTTGGGTGGTCCGATCTTTGAATGTTGGCTTTTTAATGGGTAGCTGTCGTTCCAGCTGCAATAAACGGCCATGGTTGCGCAGGGTTTCATTGGAGGTACTATCTTGACCATGTCCATTGGACAGTTGTTAACTATCAGTTCTTAACTTATAGTCCTTTCTATGTAGACGATATTTTACATTTCAGCGATAAATGTCGCACCCTTATCAGGTCCCGAACTCTCTGATCAGGCCTTGATTTTTATCCTGATAAAGCTTTGATTTTGCACCCTAACCAGATCGAAGTTGAAGATAATACGTTAAACTAGTAAAAATGATGACAAATCCTGATCAAACCTGAAAAAAGTAGGATTTCTAATCCTAGAATCCCTACATCTAGAAAAACATTTAAACCTCTCTAGATTTTGATTTTAAGAAAATAGCGGTTTTAAGAAAATCGTGATGGATGGCTCTTCCTGTTTTTGTCTTTAAGTCTATTTTTTTACGTTGGGTATCATTCCATTTCCGCAAAGTAGAAAATTCTACATCGTCGAGTGCTGAAAAGTATCCAACCTGGACATTGCTGTTGGACTTCTCGTATACCATTGAAGGAACTTCCTTTCAGAATTCAGCTATTCTGGACCAGCAATCCTGTTCAACTTATCAACAAGGCCAACCAGCTTGATATCTGCGATCATACCAGGAGACGAAAAAAAAAAACGTGTCTTTTCGCTTGTTCACTAACGATTCGGTCGATCCTCGTGTAATCGGAGACGAATAGCAGCCGAGGCAGAAGCAGTCTAAGGCTGCATCTCCGTATCTCAGGCGGTCACGGTTTCTTCAGCATGTGCATACGAAGCTTCCAATGCCTATGTAACCCACGAGTAATACACATCAACATACACATTTATAATTCTTGTCCTAACGAAGCATCTATAAGATCGGTTGGGTGACCGATACCAGCTTCGTCTTTCTCCTCTTCTCCATGGCCTCTATCGGCTTTCCCTCTTCACGTATGAGTGAGCCATAACTGCGGTGTACAGAACTCAAAAGGGGAATATAAAAAAAAAAGGAACAGAAAGCCCCAGAGTCCATTGTAAAAGCCCTAAGGCTTCACCCCGTTGTTACAATACACTATTCGTACTATATACGTACAGATCTGTGTACACGTACGGGGTAGAATACACGTCGTGCTCGTAACGAGAGGTAACACTAAACCACGAGACACGAGAGAAGAGCGAGTATACACTACCGTCACGTTGTTGTAACCCAATAGGGATGGAGACAGAGAGAGAAGCTCGTGTGCCGAGCACACTTGTGGCATGCGCCAGACAGTGGATATATTTATATATATCCACCGATGTTGATTTTATAGATATATTCCGAGAAAACTTCGATATTTTTAAATGGTTTATTTTGATAAATTTATTGATTATACTTGATTGAAAATGCCACTGATATAAACTTTTTTCTATGCCTTGGAAGTTTGGGAATTCCATTGGAAAAACCTGGGCAGGATATGTTATTCAACCGTTGATGAATTTGATTACTTATTGGACATTGGTTGAGAGCTCCTAATTTATTTATTTATAAATATCCAATTGAGAGATGTTTCCGAATAAGATTTTGTTTTTTTTTTAAATTACTTATTTTAGGATAATGATAAAAAATGAGTGAATGCAAAGTGCCATCGTTGGATATGACTTTCTTCGAATTGATGATTCGGGAACTCCATCGAGGAAAAACTATCGAGTGACTATTGTTTGAATTATGAATTATGATGTGTGATTATTCAAAAAACAATCAGTATTTATTTGACGAAAATTGATTGAAATAGCTGATGGAATTGGAATTTTCCTCGTTTCATTTGACTCTTTTCCAATTTGTTGGTGATTTGGGAATTCTATAGAGGAAAAAATTTTTGTATGATTCACTCGTTAATACATTTGCTCACTTCATCGGAATTAGTGAACGGCTGCTCATTTAGATATTTATGAATGTGCATATAAGAGGTGTATCCGAATTCAACTTCGATTTTATTAAACGATTGTTTACTTTGAAATTTTCGTTAATGAAACATGGTAATCTGGTTTAAGGAAACAAATCGTTTTTATCTCCAGATCAATCAAGTGGCATTGAGTCCACTATGGCCACTTCTACTGTCTTTTGAATCCTGCAGATCTCTCCGAACATGCTTCAGCAGATTATTTATAACGTCTTCAATTATTAATTTTGCTTTTGATGTTATTCGAAATACAGCTGTACTGATATACTTATAAATAAACATCGAAACAAGTTTTCAATAATTTCATACTTTCAAAATGTATTTTTACGTAGAAGTCTAATTATTTGAGGTATCGACCAACGGGTTGAAAATTATTTCAAAGTGAACGATCAAAAAATTACAAGTCCGAATCATATCGTATATGTTCAGTCTTGCCAATAGATAATATGATAAAAAATTCAAACTTGCAAATATTAATTTTCCGCTTACAATAATAATTAAAATTTAATTCGACGATGTCGATGTGGGCTTAACTGAGATTTTGACAGTGACTGTACATTTGTTTCAATTGTTCAATTGCAACATTTGTACATTTTTTAATTCAATGATTGTGTCCAGATCATCTCATTATTATCAATAATTATCCCAAAATTCAATACACAGTAAGTTTTCCTGATGATGAATTCGTCATTGAAATAACTCTGTCGCTATATTATCAATCGTCTGCGAAACGTGACAACATAGGATAGTTATTTGAAACTTAGTTTAATCAATGGTTTGATGTTTGATGATTAATGATGATATGTTTCCAAAATTTGCGTTTATATCTATTAGTTATTTAACAAACATATTTCAAATAACCAATGTTCTTCTGAAGTAACATTTTTAATTAACACATTAACAAGTAACAATTCTATCAAAAACTAAAATGCCTCAACTTTTCAATAATTTTGGCTATTTTTTAATATCCATCCAATAATACCTTATTGACATCGAATCCGTGACTAACGAGAGTAGTGGGTCCCAAAAAGTCGACGTTCCATTTCTTCATACTTTCCACCTCCCAAGGTCGAAATCAATGTTTGTTTTATCCAAAATGATAGCCCCCCCCCCACCTCCAAAATAGCAAACGATTAAAACGAGACATAAATAAACGAACGTCACGTTGGGAAAAGGAGAAAATACGACATCACCAGCAGGAAGCTGGAGGCTCGTGCCCGGTATCATTTTTCCTCGGTACAACATGGTAACACGTTACCGCTGTTATCCAGGAGCGCACACGATGAGTGCTGAAGTAATCGGCTGGGGGACTTCTCTCGCGGAGTGGATCTTGTGCGTCGCCGTGAAGAATTCTCGCTCGCTCATCATTCTCTATCTTCAGCCAAGCCCAATCCATATATATATATATATATGTATATAAATATATCTAGATGCGAGTGTGCGTGTTCGTGGTTATAGGTTGAAAAGTAGAATACGTACATACGCGAGAAAACAAAGTGCAGGTGTGCGAGAGTAATCGCGATGTCACGGGCGAGTTACGCCTTACTCGCTCCGCGGCATTTCCTACTCATCTTCTTCATTCCGATCTTTTCATCTCCTTCGACTAATAACACGGGTCGTCATTTTTGCGAGTTACTCGTTTGCAAAAACGGACACGTACACAGACGTAGATACACGAACGATATCTGGTTTCATAGTCTCTTCGCTTGGATCACTGATAAGATTCGATCTCACTTGTCCATTTTTCTATTGGACCTACCGAGCCAGTTTTTCCATACCGCCGTGGGCGTCGGTCCTTGATTTTTCTCGAAAATCAATATCACCCGTCACGCTCTACAATTCACCTTTCTCAGTCATGCTTCTTTTTCGGGTCTTTTTATGTACTTTTGTTTTGTTAGTTTTTTTTGTTTATTTGTAACGTTTGAATTTTTATAGTTGATGACTGATGGGATAGGATCATCATGGGGTGATAGAAGGTTGTTGCTCTTTATGGATGTGGAAGGTAATCCCCGAAGTGAAGTTGCATCGAGACCCGACTCTGCTGATGAAGAGGGGAAGGGAAAGAGTCACGAAAGTCGGGGAATATCCAATGTTCGTAATTGTAGCACAGGAGAAAGAAAAATGGGGGAAATCAACAACCATGTGGCACGGTCACAGTACATGTTGCCATTCGCTTTCAACCCGGTTTAACATTTTTCGACTACCAAGCCTAGTATGGGAGGAGGACTCCTACAGTATCGATCTTTTTCCATTACCATTAATTGTTTAGCCCAATTTGTCTATTTCACTGATGGCTTTCGTTTCTATAGGCGTTTTTAAACCGTACCTAATACATGCTCAACGTTGCAACGACACATATCGACCACAGCAGGATTTCGAACCAAAAACGATAACCTCGAAGGTTAAAATTATGAAGATGTATTGATCCAGACAATACGAAACAATTATCTAGTACTCTTAAACAACGACGACAACTTCAAAGACATTTACTCCGACGAGAGTGTGGTGAAAAATAGTAACAAGGAGTATGTGGCAGGGTCTGACGTACCCTTTTACCAAATTGACTGCAAAACTAGATTCTTCAGAAAAAGCATTACTTTCCTAATTTTTTATATTTGACATTACTTGAAACAAATCAAAATGAATTTTTTATGACATTCAACGACAACATAGTGGGTATGACACCCTGCCGCCACCCTACAAGTGCATACTGGGTCATTCTGATCCATAATGTTTATTGAATTGTTGTATTTCTGTAAATATTCATTTTTTATTTCGTTTTTTTTGTGACGACGTTTTTTGCAGTAAGTGGTCCAAATTTTATGGCGCTAAATTTACTTAAAAAAAAAAAAACGAAAATTTAATACCAAAACATTGGCTCAAAGTGTAACATGCATTAAAAAATAGTACTTCCATATAATGGTGTAAGTAGGTATTTTTCTATGAGTGTATGGGTTTTCTATGGATTCTATTTTCTATGGGTTCTCCTTTCTATGGATTTTATGGTTTTTCTATGGGAAAAAAGTTATGGTACATAACGACCCAGTATGCACTCGTAGGGTTAATTTTGAAAACGAGATTTTATCATTACTCTTCCAAAGAATACAAAAATCGCGATCTCGTTGCATGAAATTCACCGACTCGAACATATATCACACAAGGACAGTAACCTCGCTTCCCCACATCCCGGAAAATGGTATCCACAGGAATAGCAACGTTAGCCAACTTATCCACACGCGCGACCAGAGTTCATCCAATTATCATTCGTACATTATCATCGTACGCACGTTGAGTCATCGCGGAGCAACTTTCCGTCAATTCGATGCCACTCTCCTCGCGGAGTGAAACTTGAATTCGAGGCAACAAAAAAAAAGACGTCAGTGAGAGAGAAAATTAAGGGGCGTAGTGCACAAGACTGGTGCGTAGTAACTCAGGCATTATCTGTAATAAGTATACTTGCTGCTGACTCGTCCTGGCTACGTTTAACCGCGTACCTGGATATCTCACAAACTTGCTATTCTTGCTGATATCATAGGGAAGTTCCGAGATACAAATTTATCGGATGACTCATTGAAAATTGAACAGTCGAGAAATTACGTTTTAAAAGATAGATACGTGACTTCGAAATTGATTTAAAAAAATACATACCCCTTTAATGATGAATATTGTGAAGGAATTCTTCAAGAAAAATAAATATTTGTGATCGAAAATGTCACTTTTATTTCACGTTCGGGGCCAATTATATCAATTTATATTTTAGCTTCGCAAGGTCATGTCAAAGTTATGTTATACGAACCTTGATGAAGTTATGTATTGATGAAGGGTTGATAAAGAAAAAAATGAAGAAGTACCGGGTGTCCTATGAAACAAATTGGCAACTTTTGGGAATATTTATTTCAAAGTGAAAACTCGAAGAAATTTGAAAAGTTCAGTCTACGTTTTGATAGTTTGATAGTTTTTTGGGATGGTTTCTATTTGTGAAACTGATTTCATTTCGCTAACACATTTTTTTCGAAGAGTTATTGCGATTTCAAAGTCGATTGTGTTGTTGCAGGATAACCGGATGTCAAGTTCGAATCAATTATTAGAAGTTAACATGATTTCAAAAACAAGTATTTCTTCAAAAGTTTGTCTGATTTCGAGGTCTCTTCTTCATCTGACATTTGCCCGATTGCAAAGTTGACTTGATTTCCCGATCGATGCGTTTTCTTTTTCGCTCTTTACGCGATTTAGAACTCATTGCTTTTTCCAAGCTGTTGACCTGATTCAAAAGTCATTTCTTTCTATAACCAATGAACCCTATGCAAAACCCTTCACCCTCATTTTCTACGAGTCGACATGAATTCAGATCCCAAGTTGTTGTCTTTCAAACATACATTTACAAATCGACTATTCTTTTCCACAAATTATGTAAATCGAATTATCCAAAGTCCAACCCTTTTTTACCAGATTACCCAATTTCAATGTCCCTTTTCTACTAATCTTAACGACAACAAAAGGCCACTTAACAACAAAGCCCAAATCAACACAAACGGTATCTCTACCCATCCAACCCTCTCCTTCTGTCACATTGTGTCCGCCTACCCTTTGCCAAACATTTCCAACCTTCCAGCGTCCGAATTCCAGAAACTCACCCGGTATACTACTTCACATGTGCCCATACAGAGATCGGTGATCGTCGCGCGGTCGCGTGTACGTCCCTGCGTTAAAAAGAGCACGAGGGAGTATCCAAGCATGGGGGGTAGGCCGAGACGGTCCGGCGAGGAGGAAGAGAGGTATTGGAGGATCCAGAGAGGAAAAGTGCGGGAGTGCAAGAGACGCGTGCACGTTCTGGGCGGAGTAGGAGTGATCCGTGCTCGAGGGGGGCCTGGAATCATCGAGTTCGCAAGAGGGGCGGCAGGAGGGGCAGGGGGGGATGAGGCTAGTGACACACGCACGACTGCCACGCTTCGTGGTCACGGTCGGAGAACACATACGCGCGCGCCTCCATCGGGCAAAACTGGCGGGTTTCTGCGTACGAGCCACGAAGTAATTGCCAGGGGAGAGCGGCAAAGGGAAAAGGGCAAGAGGGTACAAGAGGGAGAAATGAGGGGGGGAGGGACGCGGAACGTGCCGCCACGACCGCGAAAGGGTCACGCTTCGATTGCTCTCCCGCATATAAAATAATGAGAGCGAGAGTTGCGATGGTATTACGTAGGAATAATAAGACACACGACAAGTTGTTGCGCTATCGCGTGATCCGCGGAACTCCGGAGGAAAGAGGAGTGTACTCTTCGGGTCAGAGGTCGATACCGCCAATTTTTTTTTTCTTCGCAAGCGCTTTTCTTGGTCCTTTTGGGCGAATTTTTTCGAGGTGGGTCAGGTGATCTGCAGGAGGCTCCTGTAATCTTCTCTAAGGTTCTTCTATGATCTATAAGGTTTTTCAGGACCTGACTGTCTCCAGAGCGCCACCATAATCTTTTCTAGGGCCCCCCATAAGCTAAAGATCATAAGCAATGTCCTAAGCTTCTCCGGGGACTTGTATTAGCTTCTCCAGGAGGCCATAGATTTCTAGGCCCTTCTATAAGCTTCATCAGACAGGCATACGTTTCTTCAGCCCCTTCCATAAACTTCACCAGCCTTCTATGATCTATAAGGTTCTCCAGGGCCTGCCTGTCTCCAGAGCGCCACCACAGCCTTCTCCAGGCCCATCTATCAGCTACAGGCCATTTCGTAACCAATGTCCTAAGCTTCTCCGAGCCCTTTTATTAGCTTCCCCAGGAGGCCATAGACCTCCAGGCCCTTCCATTAGCTTCATCAGGCCCTTGCATAAGTTTCTCCAGCCACTTCCATAAACTTCGCACAGGTCTTCCCATTAGCTCTTCCAAGTCCTCCCATAAGCTAACTCCTATCAGTTATCCGTGTACAAAACTTCCTGATTTCTGACTTTTTTGAAACGAACTTACATGTCACGAAAGCGCAAACGAAATGATCAACATTTTTATATATCCGCATTGAATTTCATGCTTTTTTGATGCAGCACAAGCATCAAGGCTTAATTTACTATTGGGCGTTGATTTGAACTTAAAAGGCAATTTTCATTGACTATCAATGTTCAATTAAGTATCGATTTGTAATGAAAGGTTAATTGTTGATTAACGGTCTACACTTCGCCATGGTCATCATAATTTTTTGGATATACTTTAATAGGCGGTTGCGATGGGAGTCTCCCATACTTTGAGAACATTGAAATTTAAATCGCACATTCATTACGATGCTGCATCCTTCTTCTCTCTTTTTTATTGTATCCCTCTCCCTCACTGTTGCGTTTTTTGTTTTATATCGCGATTTTTATTTATTTTACGTTTTTTGGTATCTCTTGTTACGTTAGATTATTATTTAGTTATTATTCTGTTAAATTGTATATTTTATTTTGTAATGACGTGTTTTTCCCAAATTGACGGAAAGGTTTTTATTGGAGCATAATAAAATTTATCATCATCATACCCCACCCCCATCCTCTCATTCTCTTCCTCTTTCTTTTTCCCTTCCCTTCTCTCCCGTTTCCTCATCCACACACGTCGCATCTCCGATGATCTCGTTACAACGGGATAAAGATGGAGAGCGATATACGCGTATAGAGATCGTATAACGCGATACAAGATCTAGAAAACGATCCACGTATATATATCAGGAGCTAGCAAGGGTTTGCTGTGCGTGCTCATTCGTGGCAAAATTTCTAGACGAGTTCCTGTTTCTGGGGAGCGGGGCCTATTCCTCGGGAGTTATACATATGTACATATATGTTACGTGTATATGTATATCTACGCGCACACGTGTATTACACATGTACTGAAAACAGTATGGTGGACGTACAAGAGGAATTTTGCTTTAGCCTGTTTGACTCTCAGTTTTCTATGGCTATGATACTTATACGTGCACGCAGGACGTGAGCTCGACCAGAAAAGCGTCGAGCTTGATCACGTAGCCGAGCACAACGTCTGTCCCCTCCCATCCATATATGGGGAGACATTTGAATTTGAAGTTTCGAATTTGAGGACTGTCCCTGAAATCGCCGGCTGATGCGATAGATAATATTACGTAAATACCAGTTTTAAATATAGAGGGTGCTCCGAAAACTGATGTCCAGAAGGGAAAGTACAACTCCTTAAATCTGTGATCTATAATAATATAATTACATGATATATAATATAATCGTTATTTAATTTATGATAGTAAAAGTTCGAGAAATTTGAAAAAATACACCGAGTAGGAAAAACCTTGCCCCGAAAAAATGCAACTTCTGCTTAAAAAGAATTATTTTCTATTCTAGGTTCAACGATTAATTTATTATAATTGTATGTATAAATAATTGTAATATTATTATTGATAATAGTCTACGTAATAATCTTCATAATCGACCAATCCCTAACATGATTGATGTCTTTTACTTTCAGACAAAAAATAATTTTTTATACTTTTGTTTTTTTTGCTCTATATTTTTGCTCGTTTATAGACAATGTATTATTAAGCAATGAATGAATTTCTAAATAAACACCAAAGTACAAGCCACAAAAGAAAGTAAACAGAATTAAAACCTACGCTACAGAAAAATTAAAAAAAAAAGCAAATAACACAAAAGAATACAACAAAAATAAAAATTTACACCGCAGGGTAATTATAAAACTGGAAATCCTACATAACAAAAAGATTGAAAAAAAATTGAAAAAACTTACGCAATAGAAAAAAAAAATATTAGTGCTTCTTCCTTGAAAGCTAAATGGATACGAGACATTTAGACTCTTTACATACGTATCTACAACATATAAATATCAAGATTCCCGAGGCAATTGGATTTTCCTTTGGGGCATCACTTTCGAAGCCACCCTATATACGTAGTAGTTTAATGAATGTTATGGGTACGGGCAAGCCCTCCGAGAACCCCTGCAGTCTCGAGATCGCGAGTGCAGCAATTGCAACATCTATAAGTACACGAGAGCCATATGCATCGCGGTATAAAAATAAATACACATACAGCCAGACCTGGAAAAGTGGTAGCAGAAAAGGATGCTAATGCTAGACAATTATCCACCGAGCGTATCAGTGGCCAAGTTGCAGTCGTATCCAACGTAAACCTTTTTTCATTCCCTTTATTTTCATTCTTCTATTCTCCGCGACGTGGTCCCAGCCACCAGCCCTTGCAAGGCACGTACACCTTACGTTTTTCTTCTTCTTTGCTTCTCCCTTTCGCCCTTCGTCTTCAAATTCTGCAAATCCCTTGATTTTTATATCCCCCACTCGACCTCTTTTAGCTCTTCTTAGCTCGTCCTTCCGCCATCTTTGATAATAATTGTCCGAGGCCCTTCCATTTACTCCGAGCACTTCCTACCACACCAACCTCAATCATTCCTGTAGGTGGTGTGGCAACGCTCTTAATTAGGGTCCCTTCACTCACTCCTGGTACTCGAGATCCCACCTGGATAAACTCAGCGTTTCCCTAGAGTAAACTCTGCCAACTCCTCGTCCACGTGTGGGTAAGTCAGCGTACGTTTCACCACGACGAAACGCCAATTTTCCAGACGTGTCTTCTAGAGATCTTTCCTTTGGGCTAATCTTGCCATTTCTTCGCGAATAAAGTTGACACCTGGACATTTGGACTGGTATATTGGACCAACGTCTCCAACCACACGCAATAATGAACTGGAGAGGTGAATAAAGAGAGAACGATATTCCACTGGCTTGATGGGGGTTTGATTCAACGACATTTTTTTTTTCACTCTCACGCTATATCTCGCCATTAATACCTTTTGGGCTTTTTTAAAATCCTTTTTTGCGTCTCGTTTTCGCACCTGGTCAATCGTCTCGCGACCGAGAAAGGAGCTTGTAAGTGGGATGTTTTATGTGCTCTGCCACTCGTGACGAACCGGAGAACGCCCTTCCTCATTAGCATGCCAGTTTCGAAGGATCGCGTTTCATACGCACTTTATTGAGTTATGTGTACTGCAGGGTCACATCCGTATGGTGATCGTACGGTTTTTGCCAATTGTATTCACAAATATCGCTACGGAGGAATTTCTCAGAAGGATTATTGATTAGGTGAATGCTACGTTAATCAAATAGTATTTTACATATTTAAATCCATTCAATTACAATTCAAATAAATTATGGATGGTCACTAACATTTCCATATTTGTTTAAACATCCATAAATATATATATATATGATTTTTATTCATAATAATTAATAAACTTTTATCAATATTAGAAATAATTTATCGGAATACATGACTGTTTGAAGACAAAACGTTGCCTTCAGTACAATGTTTTTTTCCAGAATCATCCTCTACTAAAAGTACAAAATGCTGGTAAAGCCAATTATAACCAATTAAGTAATTAAGAAACCCCGATTCGTCGATAGGTAAAATTCCAAATACGATGGTTTGAAAATATGTTTACTCACGAATATTCGAAAAGAAAATTATCAAAAAATCTGGTATCGCTTACTGCAACAAAGCCCAGGACAAAATAAGGCAAAAGGATTTCTAAAGACTGACGTCTCGTGTATTATTGATCGATCGAAAAAAAGACCATACGTTACATTAATTGTTTTCCCAAAGGTACGTTCGAATAAACGGCACATCAATCCTTTTATACGTTTATATCGTACTGCTTCTGAAGACTTATAATTGATAAGCGCGATGAGTGTCGCCCCACACGAAACTCAAACTGTATGTCTCCGGCTCTGTCGTCCTCTCTTCGCTTGGAACCCACGTCAATCGATTCGGATGACCGGAGACAGTCATCGAAAAGGGGGAGATCAGTTGCAATCTGTCGCGGGACGTAGGTATAAAAGTTGCTGGATAATTCCAGCCATCCAGCAACTTCCAATAGAAGTTAATTGATAGAGTTCTGCCGCATGGCGTATGTGGCAAGCGAATTATTATGATCAATCAATTCTTTCTCTCCCCTTCTCTTCCTTTCTTCTTACTGTCTGTGCGACAAAAGCGTGTACGATTTTTTTTTTTTCTAAAAACTGGTAGAAGATAAATTCGAACGTGATTGTATAGTTGGATCCTTTTACCAAGATTATCTAATAGAAAATGTTTATTACCTGAACGTGGTCACAGACGAATGCATATTGTCTGAAAAACCGATACTTGGATTGTATCATCTGGTACGTGTGTATTCTTTTTTTATGTTTTCACCCAAATAAATTCGGCCACTTAGAATAAAAATCATTAAAAAAAATAATAATATATACAATATATGATTAAAAGCATATTATATAATATATTATTATAATAATAATTATATAATAATTATATTATTATTATTATATATTATAAAAAATATATAATATATGGTACATTTTAAATAATTTTTTATATTTTTCACTCCACAAATCAATGTTTATAATTAAACTATTAAAATGAATAACTTTTTTCTATATTTCCTCCTCAGCTAGATTTAATTTAATTTGAAAATACATATCTGTTATATAATTACACGATAAAATAATTTCTGTATATTTGGAAAGTGGTTGATTCTTCGCGCGGGAATTACCACACGTTGAATCTACACTAATTCGTCGTAGTCGCAATTTTCGATCAGCAAAACTAACCAGGCCGCTCCCTTTTTTTACGTACAAAACACGTAGTCCAATATTTGTTGCGAGTGACGTTCCTATGCAGACGATCTATGGGGGTGTACTTATGTACACCCCCGTAACACACGCAACACACGTGCAACGAAAATTCCGAAAAAAAATGAGTGACAATGTGGTAACGTTATATTATCGAAAACCCAATGTGACATCCTTACCACAACCCTGTCTTTATCGTCATCTGTCTCGCAATGCCTAAGTACTGTTTTTTTTTTTCTTCTTTTTTTTCATTTCGGTGATACATTTGCGTGATATTTGTAATTTAGTTTTACGTATAGGAGGTACAGATGACGAAATTTTCGTCACGTGTAAATTATGCTCGAAAACGAAGGGCCGAGTATACACCCTCTGGCAGGAAAAGTTTTGATATTGTCAATCATTGAGTTTGCTTTTTTAATATTGATACTAATTATCGGTATATTATATGAGTTAAATAATTCAACAATAAATTATTTCATAATAAATTATTTTTCTCATAAATTATTTCAAATATTATTTGAAATTATTTTTCATAAATTATTTCAAATATTATTTGAAATTATTTTTCATAAATTATTTCAAATTTATTCTATTTTGTCTTTTTATGGGTCTTACGTAAGCCAGGTAGAAACGTTCATACCGACTGATCCATTTTTTTTTACTAATGTGTTGATGTATATGGGAAAATTTTTTAGTGCAGTTTACGAAGCTGAGATGAAGAGAGAATATGAGATCACGAGAAAAACAAAAGTCAGTTTTCTTAACGGGTTACGAAGCGGGTTAGAAAGGGGTGTTTCTTTCTTTTAATTGGTTCATAGATTTTTTCCTTAGTTATTGACAACACTGCGCCCAATTTTTTTTATCGAAAGATCGAAAATTTAGATTATTTTTTTGATAATTGAAACTCAAAATTAAATAAACATTTGGTTCTGGGAACATTATCATTTTTAAGAAAAAAAAACTAATTTCGATATTGCTCCAATTAACTAGGTGGCCAAAATCATAAGAACAACTTTCAGTCCCTCGCGTGCAAAAACCTTTGTCTTTCACGAGGTCGATTATGACTGCTTCCATTCTTAATAGTATTCAATGAAAGTTAATTAATGCACGATAAAATTATTTTTGAGGAAACAAATAAAGTTGAATCGTGAATTGAAAAATCTTATTCATTTTTTATTAAATATCTACAAGGCATTCAATTGCGTTATTCATTTCGTTACAATAAATATTTTTACCTAGTTCAAGATAACAAATTTTAATTAATAATCCGTTTATTTAATTATACGATTATTCACTAAAAAAATAATTTTTAATATGTATAAGCCTTCACAGATATGGATTAATTATTTTTTTAATTAATATTTTTATTTTTATTTTATTTTATTAGTTATACAGGATATTGCATATTAAACCTAGAGATATTTCCTTAAAAATCTATAAGATTTTTCAACGATGATTACTTGTTCCTCCAAAATTAATATTTTTCAAGTAACCTCCATTTTTAGATTCGCACAGTAGCCTAACCTCTCAACCTGAATTTTAATCTGTGAGAGAAGAAGGAAACGAGAGGAAGCCCTTTTCAGATAAATGCATGTAATAGAAGCCTGTAAATCCTTCAGTCATCAACCCAATGCTTCCCATCTCTTCTACTCTCCCCTCTCTCTTTTTCATTGTCTGCCGCCCTCGCTCATCTCGTGTACCGAGGAAAACCGACATTGCTTGACAAGCTTCAAGATAGTGTGATATGACCCAAGCGTAGAGCCTTTCCCTATCTCTGAAACCCTCTTTCACTTCCTCCCCCTCTGGATCGCTCCCTCACTCAGTTTGCCAGCGTAGGTTGCCTCTCTATACTTCCTCATTCTCCCCCCCCCCCTGTACCGCACCTCCCGCAATTCGCCCTTTTTTACCGTCACCCTCCCGTTATTTAAATCAGGCCAATAAAGCTCCACGCCACGAATGCGTGCGCGAGTCTCGCGATAGCAAACGGTATTGCTTTCACGGTGACGACGAGATGGGCTGGTACAGCTCAGGAAAAAACCGTGAACGTCGCTGGAGCCCAGGCTACGAGATAGCGATTTTCTTGCGGTATCAGGAAATTGTAGTACGACGAGAATTTTTTATTTCGCTAATAAATCCCAACTACTTTCCTTCTTGTTACTCGAAAGATTATTAAATAATGACAACGTTCTTACAACTAAAAATGATTGTATCAGGATTTATTATTTTTAGCTTGTTAATTTATTGAATAAATGTAATTGATAAATATAAGAGTTTATATGTGTAAACAAAGAACGAATAATTTGTAAACTATAAATATTTATGGTAACAATATACAGTATATTTATAATAATGTGAAATATACACTTTTTACATTTGCAGCTTTTTGTTTAGTTAAGTTTATGAATGAATGTGTGAGTATATTGATGCATTATTTAAACTGATTAATACTTTAGTTATTAATCGTAATTAATTAGTTTAATAAGGTAAAGAAATTACTTCATTATATTTATTTAGTAATTTTAGTTACTATTAAATTTATTTATTATTAATTAACCCATTTGCATCAAAGCGCGGAATAATCCGCCATTTTCAACTGAATAATCCGCGCTTGGACGCAAATGCGTGACGTTAATAAGGTAATGAAATTAATTTATTATATTTGCAATCAAACAGAGAATTACGCTCTCTTTTTTGTCCTTCTTTCGTTGCTTCTCTTTATTCTTGATTTTCTAAATTAATGATTTCTCCATCATCGATACATCATTAATAAATGAACATTTCCTCTTCGTCAAGTGTATTTTTATGAAGCAAAGTACACTGGACATAAATTTGTTGATACAAAAAAAAGATATTCATGGGAAGATAGAATTTCACCTCAATAAACCAAATCTATACTACTGGGACCAAACACGTAAAAAAAAATAGAAGTATTCAGCAATGTTCACTAAACTGTATAACCTCGATTTTCTTTCAAAATGCCATAACTCTTCAACGATCTTTTGGAGCAACGATTGAAAAAAAAACAAAATGTTTACTGGCACTACGATTTTACGTTTTCTTTTTTTTTCCTTTAAGCCTCGGTGTAATTTGAAAAAAATGAGGAGAAAAAAAGGATTTGTTGGCCGGGTGCCATTACTCTCAAATAGCTCGTCATTACTTACCACGTCACGCTTTATTGCCGAGTGCGCTATAAAATCGAGTGTCGCGAAACTGCGCAGCGAACAATAACGCAGCGAGAAGAGAAGAAAGGGCTCGTCCTAGTACCTCGCTAATCGCGAGAAAGGATTCCAGCAAAAGTTTCTCCTCTCTCCAAAAAAAAGTATCTTTTTTTCCTGGAAAAAAAAAATCAGATCGATTTCCGGTTTGCTCGTGATCAATTTTGAGCTTTCCATTTATAATCACAAAAAAAAAGGCGAATTAATTATTCATCAATTATCGATCGAGGGTTCAAGGGTTTAACGGGATTTCCTTTTATGTCCAGTCAGTATTTGAATTGCGCAATGATCTTCGAGCTCGTTCCAAAGAGTGAAAGACGAGAGCGGACGAGCTGAGCAATACTTCAAGAGTACTACTTAAGTTTACGATTCTAGGCGGTAACCACGATGACCTCCCTTCCTCCCTGAGCGAGAGAAGGAGGAGAGCTCTCGATTCCCTCGTACACAGAAATGGAAGAAACATTTTTTTTTAACAGGAATGAGGTCTCGGGCAAATTGTCGTCGTCGTAATACCCAAAGAGTGCGTCATTGAAGGCTCGTTTGTCCGCTTAATAGAATCGAAGAAAACCGCGATTATTACACACCCGCGCGATCTCGTCTTTCTCCGAGAAACGATAATCCGTATACGGTGAGAATTTCGAATCTCTTGACTTTGAATGTGCCGAAGATATTATTTTGAAATTTTTCGTTACTCCGTGAAAGTCGATATCTCTCTAGCGGTCATTGGGGATAGCCATGTAACAATAGACTACGAATTATAAGTTCTGTTCCACACAGGTTCCATCTCACTTGATCACATGACAAAATATTGAAAAAATATCACTGACAAAATATCACACGGCAAAACATCACGACGATAAAATATCCCCAGCAAGCCCAGAAATAAATATACAAACAGACGCGAACCTTTACAAATATATGACAACACGCAAACAAATCCAAACATACATACAAACAAATCCAAATAAACATACAAACACACACAAACAAACCCAAACAACATTCGAACACTCACAAACAAATCCAAAAGGATATACAAACACACACGAACAAACCCAAACAAACATTCAAACACTTACAAACAAACACACGCAGCCAAAGGCACAAGCAAACACAAACGAACCCAAACAATGACGTTTTGTTTGGTTGATGTTTTGTCGTGGGATATTTTGTCCACGATATTTTGTCGTATGATATTAAGAATTTCTAGCTCTGCACATGATACTTTTAGCATTAATTAATTCCAATGGGAAATTAGAAACATTTTTAAATGGCTATTTCCAATAAGCTCATTGTACCCCGAATTCCGTAGGACTAGACACATTGCTTTCCACCAGTGAAATAAAATAAGCTAACCCACAAATCTTTCACCATCCAATTAATGTCCGATTTTTAATACTTTTGCGTCGGAAAATCTATAAAAATCGATAACTAAAGTTTTTTTTCCTGATTAGAATGTTTATTGACCAATATTTTTGTAACGAATACGATTATCCATTACCAATATCTATTTCTTCGTACTAGCAACCCATTACGTAGTTTAACCCTAATGCATCCGAGTGCAAACATAAAACAAAGCCCGTCACCAGACATCGTCAAAGCCACCCAACAATTGTGGCATCAACCACCATCCACAATTTGCCATATTACTTGACGGAAGACACTTTCCATCCGCTATTTTCCATCGCGTTTCACGGTGAACAGTTTTGAGGTGGAAGAGTATATCGTAGTGATTCGGTGATATTTTCATTATCTCTAGGACGAGAACCTACTGGAACGTCACGGATCGATCGAAACGCAAACGCAAACACATTTATCTTTCCCGCATCCCAGCGGGGTCCTGATGCACCCTCAAGGCAAAAGGAGTAGGGGCAACCATTGGATCATCCACGCTGATTACCTTTTACTAATTCATTCCGATCAAACATCGACAACTACTCCCGAAAACACCAAAAATTTTACTAGCGTTTGGGGATCCACATACCCGAAAATGGTTAATGAAATATAAAAATAATGCGTCCACGATCGAACGCCGGGGAGTGCCGTTATTTTCCACATTCGCTGGCTGAGCTAACTAAGTACTTTACATACGTACCGAGCAATAAATCAACTCCCCCGTATCAATATTAGTCCCGCGTCAAACTTCCGACACATCGGCATTATTAATTATACTGGTTCAACTCTCCCCCCCCCCCTCTCTTCACCCCAACGCACAGGCTAGTGCGCACTGGTTCGACGCTTAATCTCGAATATGAGCGCGAAAATGCACGATTCGAGAACACATATAAAAACGATTTTTCATCCAGTTAATTCGAAAAAGGGAAACCGAGGATATTTTGTTATTTTGGTTTTTCATTAATTGATGATTTTTGATGTACGTGACCGAGCTCGTAATTCTAGGTTTTAATTGGATGAGTGCATACGATGCTGATATATAACGATTATATGTATTTGTACAACGTTTGGGTATATAGTTAGTTGGTTTTTAATAAATTTTCATTTATTAGTGTATTAATGGTCATCATGGAAGCACCTTATAGCATAGTATAAGCACATCATGGAAGCAGATAATGCATGAGTAAATGATTATTTATTGAGACATCGTGTATGTTATCTTATAAAGATAAATATATATGAATTTATTGTTGTTTATTTATACGTATTATTTATGATGAAATATCATAATAATTCTTTGTATTTATTTATGAATACATCTTTATTACTTTATACTAGACGTGACGATATTATTATATTTAGTAATAGTTATTGATTTATGGGATATCGGAATACGACTCCGGCTGTTACTAAAGGCAGGATTGTACATACAAATTATTTATTAAAGTTATGCTAATTTAATTTATGCAAATCAATAAATTAAATTAAATTAAATTTATTATTAAATTAATACACTAACTAAATTAAATTTATGCTAATCGATAAATTAATTGATCCAAGAAATGTACTATTCATGAAAATCTTTACACTTTTTGAATACTTTCCCAAGAATATTGAGACAGCCGTGCTTGAAAATAAATTTTTCTAAAAAATAAAAAAGAACGATTTATTCAGTTACGAAATACGGTATTCATTTGTAAAAATGGCGGAGTTGATCGGGCAGTGAGAACTCGGAGCGTAGTAGGATCGATGTCAATAGTCTCATGTACGCGGAAGCTCACTGGAGAATAGCAAGTAAACTGTTGGGGTCGAGCGAGTATGAACAACGAGTGTCGATAGTGTGTGGGTTATAGTTCGCTAATACATCAATAGTTATAACGCTCCGTGCTCAGTGTATTGTGCGCCGTTGCCTATCACTTAATCCCGTCACGGAAGCTTTACGTGCAAAATGTCTCGAACGTGAGTTACTCGTCGCTACAACACCGACAATTTTTGCTTCGTGGTACGATCAGCCACTGAAAAAATAAATCCTACATGTATAATAATTTCCAAGAAAATATAACAAAGGATATCTTGGGAAAAATTGAAAAATGAACATTCTTGTTTTACCATGCTGCCAATATTTCTATCCGATTTTTTATTTCATTATATTTAACTAAATCGCCCCCCTTAAGAAATCCTTCGATTGAGCCATAAGTCAATAAAATATAGCTAACAAAAATAATTTATTTTTAAAATCCTATTTGATCAATTTTTTTAGATAATGTACAATGGAAAATACAAAATGCTCAAATCGCATAAATATTTTTTTTATTATTCTTCGATTAGGCCATGAGTCAACAAAATATAGTTAACAAAAATAATTTACTTAAAAAATGGTATTTTATTCTTTTTTGTTTGGTAATGTAGAATGCAAAGATGCATACAACGCATCAATAATTTTGTATGTTTATATCCAACGGTTATTATTTTATTTCAGCACGTTTTACTGAATGGTCACCCTTGCGGAACTTTTCAATTTGTTAATAGTTCATGTAGGGAACAAAAATAATTAATTCTATAAACTGATTTACTAATTTTCATTGGGCAATATTGACTCAGAATTGACAAATTGTGTCAATGCTTTTCGATATTTCCATCCAACGGCGTTCTTTTATTGGATTCGATTTTACTAAATCGTCCCTCTTAAGGAATACTTCAATTTGTTAATAATTCGTACAGTTCACAAAAATAGTTAATTTTAAACAGTATTTAAATCATTTTCATACGATCAGTATGGCTTCAAAATGAACAAAAGTTCTATCAACAATTTCTGCATTTTAGAATATCAGATAAATTGGGAAAATTTGTTAAAAGAGTTTTTTGAAAAAATCGTTGAAAGCTAACATTTAGAACTATCCAATCTCTACCTTACTCAGCTTATCCTGAATGCTCTGGTTTTCCTCATTCGACTTAATTAAGTTTCGTTTCAATTAAGAAAATGTCACCTCCCGTATCAATTTGGAAGATTGATCCCAATTAGCTGGCCTAATGAACAAACGCAGCGAAAGTGCGTTTCTGATGAAAAATTGTGGTAAAAATGATGATGAAGAGCAAACACAGGAGTGCCTCGAAAAAGTTCATTTTGAAAATGAAATACATCCCGGGACCAGCGAGCGACATGCTTCGACGACCTTAACGCTTATGAATGGTCGATATTATTGGGAGAAATACCTATTGGATGTGCTCGCTCTTCAATGTGTGTATCCATATTTTTGTATATCGATATCAGTGCAACGTATGAGAAGTTGGAGAGAACAAGCAAGAGGGAGAGAGAAGGATATGTATGCACTGAATAATGCATTGTTGGTGCAGCTAATGCACGGTCAGCTACCGTATGGATGGAGCGTGTAATTGAGGTCCATGTTTGCGAATCAAAGTCATGATCGGCCGTCATCCCGTCGAGACCAATCTCTCTCTCTCTCTCTCTCTCTCTCTCTCTCTCTCTCTCTCTCTCTCTCTCTTCCCCTCCCTCTTTCTCTCCCGGTACAGTGAACCGCGAATTCGCATATTCGCAAAGTTTGGCAATAACGCTGCAATGTTGAAACGAATGGTGAACGATGACTGCGTTGATGATGGTGATGGTAATGATGATGATGATGGTGATGGTGATGATGATGATGATGATTATGGTGAAGATGATGATGATGATGACGGCTGATGGAGGACCGACATTTTCGCTGCACAAATATACGCTTCAATGCACCAAACGACCAGTCCCATACTAATCATCTTTGCCTCCCCACATCAATCAACATTGGGTATTGCACTGCCTGTTTTCGTACTCTCCTAACCGGCTGATATCGCTTCTCAAAGGACGACACTTGTTTTGTCTGTGATTCATTGTTATTAGAAGATAAAACTTCGCAAAAATGTTTTTCTTATATTTTTGTAGGTCATATTTTAGAGGTTATGGTGCATTTTCTGGGTCAGAGGTTGTTATGATGTTGATAGAAATGTCTATGAAGCCTAAACTTCTTGATCCAATACTTGCGAATCTTGATGTTCTTCTTTTCATTGTTCGGAGTTTACAGATTGGATGGAAATTCACGTCAATCGTGTTAGGGTTAGGGTATATTGGGAGACGAAAAATAGGTTTACATCATAGTGATCGCGATTCATCTGTTCGGGATTTTCACGAGGTAGGGGGCGGTGGAAATTCATCCGTTTGACGTCTGGAATTGCATACGTCATTACCTGTTGACGCTTAGACTAGTACGCATTTCAATTTCTGATCTTTTGGTTCGTTTAAACCGAAAGTCTCAATGTTTGGGATTTTTCCTATCTAAACTTGAAGTTACGGTCCATTCACATGAGTGCTCTCGACGTTAAGATTTGTTTTTATGCAAACTTTTTACTTTGTTTCCAATCCAACTTGATAAGTGGGTTTGTTTCCATCCAAGCATTATATCCGCATTTGTTTTGATCTAAAACATTGATGATTAGGTTTAATGCCGTCCAAACTTCACGTTCGAGTTCGTTTCTGTCGAAACTTCATATTTATTAAGTCTGTTTGGGTTCAAACTCGATATTTGGATTTGTTTTCATCCGAACTCTTGATGTTTAAGTTTCCATCTAAACTTCAAATTTGCGTTGATCTACACCCAAACTTGATATTTATGTTTTTATCCATCAAAGCTCTCGATATTTGCGTTTGGTCCAATTTAAACTCAATGTTTGGGTTTGTCCGCTTCCAAGCTCTCGCTGTTCGATCATATAAACTTCCGCTCTTCGGATTTCTATTCCTTCAACATAACCAATGTTTAAATTGGTTTACGTTAACTCAACTACTTGAATTAGCCTTCTGCCCATCAGTGGCAACTTCCCGAAGGTTTTTAATCCGTACTCTAGCGTTACAGCGATGAAGAAAGTAATTGGTATTCCGGCAGTTAAAGTTTTTCCAAATCCTTCAACTTTCGCGAGTCGTGGAAGCTCGACAGGTGTGTCTTACCAGCGCTGTTGATAAATGAGTAGGTGCACACCGGGTTTCCATCCGTGTGCTCGGTCCAAGCGTTAATTCCCGTACGATTTCGCGATCATATATCCTTGAGTAATCCCCGATGCAACCGTAGGCGCGAATTAAGTGCTTCGCAATTTCCCACCGTTGACCATTTGCTCAAATTTGTTTCTTTATTTTTTTTTTTAACCAGCAATTATGATGGCTTCTTTGGCTTTTCTCTCCCTGTTTCTTTATCGCACTTTTCTCTCGTTTCTTCCTTTCAAGGATACGAGCGTATACTTTTCGCCATTCGCGAAGATCCGGTCGGATTGGACAGCGGGCAATTTCATGTTTCTCTCCCGCGCGTCTCGCTGTGATATCTTTACACAGCGGGGCGGCGAATGCGAACGCACAGCCGCGGTAGCCAACTCCGTTCACGTTAACTTTCACGAAACACACTCGTGCCCCGCGTTTCGATGTGGACAAAAACCCATACCGCCAACGTCCAACGTGCTTCTCTATTAAATCGTCGCTCCCTCCTGCGTGGCCTCGAAGATACGGAGCGCACACAACCCGCGTACATACGACACACAAGATCCGAGCTAAAGCCGAGAATTGTCAGGGTCTCAATAATGGACGCTCGGAAAACTTTTATATACGCGTTCCAGACATTAAAGTGCGTATGGGGCGTTTCAGCCCGAATGCTTGGGAGCGATGAGAACACTGAATATTTTCCTACTTTCCTGACGTCCTTTTTTCGTATTGATTTTTGACAAAGACATTTAAACGAACTATCTAATTTTTCTCTTTATTGGTGATTGAAAATAACGAATTTATGTTTAATCGCTTTTCCTATTGATTTGTTTTATTAATTTTATTTATTTCGTATTTATTTATTTTATTCATTTTATATTTATTTATTTTACAGATCATTGAGAAGTATTTTTTTCTTCCTGTTTATAATATTATTAAAGAAAAAATAAATGAATGAAAAAAGGCTTCCTTCGGTGTCTTTGTTCATCTTTGAAAATGCTGAATAAACTGTTCTCGTTATATTTTTATCTATAGATTTATAAAAATGCCATATTAATGATCAATAATGGCAATTAATGATCAGCGGAAGATCAATGAGCTTCCACATTCTTTGTAATTTTAAAAGTCGACAGTAAAAAAATAAATACGTCCATCAAATAAGAATTTGTAATATTCCTTCGATCATTCAGAATTAATTTTGACTTGGTGAGATTTTACGCTTAAGATTGTAAAAAGTTATAAATTTTTATTTGATTCTCCGTGAATAGTGAATATTTGATAAATCATGAAATTTTGTTGAAAATTCAATTTTGCCAATTTCATCTTTATATTATAATACTGGTTAAAAGTTTGTATGGACAATGCAGTTTCCTGAATTCTCCACAGCCATCTGGACGTTTAGTAGTAATTAAAAATAATTAGGCACTTTTTGGTAAAATACTTTGAAAGGACGTGCTGTTTTTGTTTCAGATCAACCAGGTGGCTAAAATGAGGTATACCGTCGAGCCCTTCGGGTGCGAAGATCCTTCACCAGTTTGTTCGTAACTATTTGAATTATTAATATTAATATATATTTAATATTAATATTTTTTAAATATTTGTGTAATAAACATAAATATTTATTTTAATATATAAATTTAATAAAATATTTAAATATAAATATATATTTTAAAAGTTCAGTATACGACCTTTCTAAAGAACACGAAATTAAATGCCCGAATGATTAATCAGTAATTTTCACTTATTCTTTAAAAATTAATAGTTTTTAAACAACCCTAATTTTGAGGTGATCATAGTATCCCAACCTATGTAAAGTGATACAGAAAAAATATACACGTGTGTTAATCCTATAATTATTGCAACAGATATTCACCCTGAATAATACTTTTTATCTGCACACGACATTATTCGTTCCATTTCTAATTAACGTCCGATTTCTAATTAACTACGCGCATAAATATACGGGTGCAAACAAGTCTCCAATCCGTCGAGTTAGTCAGGCTCAACATCCACACGAACGCAGTTATATACGAATGCAATAAAATATAAACATCTATATGCTGTCTGCGCGCGACAAGACTGTCAACGTCCGCGCGAGGGTCAATACGTCCGGTGGACGTATAAACGCCCTGACACCACAGAAAACGTCTAGAATTAAACGAGAGAATTCAACAATGGCGAAATTAGATTCTGGCTCGCGTATATTCAAGTTGGTCGAGCGTAAATGTCAACTCTTGGTTTACCCCCTCCTCTTTCCATCTATCACTCAGTGTCTCCCTCTACGGTCATTTTGGAATGAGGTCATAAGGGCCGAGTATCGATCGATGCTATTTTGTCGATAATTTTAAATATTTCGGAATAAATAAATTAAAAAATGTATAAATAGGCGAATGAATAAATTGAATAAATAAATAAATGGGTGAATAAATAAATAAGGAAAGAGATAGATACGAAAATGAATTGATTAATAAATGCACAAATAAATAGGTAAATAAATAAATAAGTAAATATCAACTTTTCTTCAAGCACATTTTTGTCTCAGTTTAGATTTATTCTGATACACTCGATTCAATATGGGATTGAAGCTGACATCGTTGGAAAGCAACGAATTTTTGTTTGTTTACAATTTCTTAATCCTTATTCATTCATTTATATTCATTGATTCATTCACTTATTCATTAATAGGTGAATGAATAAATTGAATAAATAAATAAATATGTAAATAAGGAAAGAGATCCATACGCAATTAAATCGATTCATTAATCTACAAATAAATAGGTAGGTAAATAACTACACATCAAATTTTTTTTTCAAGCACCTTTCAGCCTCAGTTCTGATTTATTTTGATGTACTCAATTCAATATGAGGCTGAAGTTGACATCGTTCGCAAGCAACGAATTTTTTTTCACAATTTCTTAATTCCATTATCATCTGCATCGCTATATACCAAATTCGTTGGCAATCGTTAAATAAGAATCCTTAAAAGCATTTCCTTGATTTTCGTACAGCTTAACTTTATCAGTATAAATAGAGAAAATAAAGAAAAATCATGTTTACACCCCACCCATTCAAACTTCGTCATAATTATATTCAGCATTTTGGAAAATTATTTTTCACCGCAATTATTATGAAAAAATAATTCTCGTTGGAAGGTGACGGCGCTAGATCGTATTTCTTTCGGAATGAGTCTGGGATTTTTTGGACGTTACGCCAATGGTGCGTAGCTCGGTAGCCGGTCCCCATCCCACACCTGCGAAGAGCTCTACCGGAGCCCCCCTCCCCCAGCTTCTCATCTCTCTTTCTTTTACTCCCTCTCTCTCTTTTCCTTTAGATCTCTCTCTCTCTCTCTTTCTCTCTGTCGCCCCTGCCTCCCATTATCCCAACCTGATCTTCCAAAAGATACACACGGGGACTTTCGTTATTTACCAGAGGGGGTCAACGATCAGAATTTCCAAAGGGGCCCAGAGAAAGAGAGAGACAGCAGTTGATGGCGGGGCGAGGGGGGAATGGGGCGATGTTCCCCCACTTATATGAGGCTGCGAGGGATTCCACCACTCGAGAATCACCGACCCCCTCACGGCTCTTCCTCCGGGCCTCATGGTGTCGCTTTTTTTTCCTTCTATCAAAACGGGATGCATTGAGATGCGTAGTTTCTATCCAGCACCCAGACGACACCGTAAAACACGACACATTTTTCATGGGCTCCCCTCCTCCCTCTTTCTCTCATCTTTCGCTTCTATCTAACGTCGATCCACTCTCCATGGCACATTATCTCTTCGTGACTGGTGATCCTATATATATTTATATATATATGCGTATGTACGTATATATGATTTTTTTGAGGAGACGAAAAAAAAAGTCTTTTTCTTTTTGGCTGGACAACTAACACATGTGGGTCCTCTGTATCGTCTTTACCCTCCCTAATAAATACGATCATGTATACAATATCACCACAATCTTTATCAATCGCAGAACCATGTCCCAAGGCTTCAAAAAATTATCTCTCGTAAAGCACAACCCGAAAATTCAATTTAAGGAGACACAAAAGAGTCGAGGAAAACATAACTGAATTTTGAGAATTATTGCCGTTAAAAGTGGTTGTCAGATTTCATACAAGCTCGTTTTGTTCAAAAGTACAGATTTTAACGACATTTTTTATGTATGGATAAATATATAATTTTTTGTAATAAAGATAAATGTACAATTTCATATAATAAAGACAACTATATAATTTTTTATAATAAAGAAAAACGAATCGAAAAGATTTGAAAAATGTAACATATATGCGAAGACGATGGTAGAATTTCTTGATATTTTTTATTGAATAATCGACACCTGATTGAAATTTATATTAATTTTCCAAATCTCTCTTTTTACTCGATAAAAAAAATAATCGAAAAAAAATTGTACAAACAAAATTTCTTCGAATTTTTCCCCTGAAAACAATCATTCGTGTATTCGAATCAACACGACGAAGAGTTGTCGCACTCAACTCAATTTTCAACCACTCGAGAATCTCCGTATTCTTTTTCGTCGATTTAAAATATTTTTATCGACGTCGGTAATCACCAGCGATTTATTAAATGACGGAGAACAATTGCCTTTTTTTTTCATCGTCCCGCATACGTGTATTTCACTCACGCGAGCGGATAGGAGAAGGAAGTTTCTCGAAAGAATTAATCGTCAAGGGTTTCGTGGAGGACAAGGGCGGCGGTGGAAGGGACCTGGTTGCGAGGGAAGGGAGGAAGTAAAGAGTTACATGTGCGAAGAACGATGGAGGAGAAGAAGCAAAGAAACGAAGCAGACGTCCGAGATCGTAAGCCTTCCTCACTTCGCCTGACTTACGAGGACATGCGGACTCTCGCGGCTCCTCGGCGCTGTTTCCAAGACTGTCTCAAATATATATATATATAGGGTGACCCGAAAAATAAAATATGAAAAAAAACGGTCGTGTCTTGTATCAATACATAACCTAACTACCCCCATATATGCTCTACGACGTATTCAACTTTTTGACGGATTTTTGTTTTCTTTCGAATCCGTGCTGCATTAGCTTCCTTGTCCACTTCTGTTATGGTTGCGAACAGCACCATTAACGGATTGTGCTACAATTAGAAGCTATAAATTAAAGTTATTGAAAAAACTTTATTTGATATGTAGTTTGATTAGGTATTAAATTTTGTGAAAAAGTATAAGTAGTAAAGAAATTAACTAGGAATTAAACAATTTTATGGGAGGTCATTAATTTTTGTCAACCTGGAGTATAAAAACCGAATAAAACGAGTTTTTTTTTTGTTAACCCACGTAATATTGGGTGAGTCAAGATTTACCGAATATTAGGTAAATATGACTAAATATATCAGGTAGGACACAAATTAACTTTTTTTATTACCATGTTTCAATAAAATAAAAAGATTACGTTTTTTTTTTCATTATTGCTTGAGAACTTAATTGTTATATCGGTATAATCAATCTGTGCATTCGGCGTCATTTTTTGGGCCTATATCTTCAGTTTAAGTTGCTTCAAACCGCGAACGATTTTTGGACATTTTCACAGGAGCCTAACCTTCAGAACGATAAACGAATGACCACCAGGGCCCTAACATTTATCAATTTGACTTTTATAAAAAAAAATCAAAAATTCTTTTCAACAAATCATTTACAAAGATTCAAATAAAAAATAAAAATACTCGTAATAGTCCGAATGTCTCTGATATACTTTTAAAAAATATTGAAACGAAAGTATTAGGTTAGGTAATAAATTCATAGCGTTTTATATGTTCTTTAGTTTTACAACGATTTTTTCGATAATTGACTTTTTTATTACTTTTGTCACTTAGAAATGGAATATTTAAACAACATTTTCGATACGTGCTTTCCGCATTTTCGACATTTTCGACATTTCGGCCGCGATGAAAATCGAAGAAGACCAGATGTCGTAAATGTTTTTTAAAAATATTCTTTTTCTCAAAAGTAATGGAAATTTTAATTACTCAAAAAGACGATTAGCACAATTTTTTAGAACAGAAAGAGCTCGAATGAATCGAATGCATATTTACGAAAAAGTTAATATACATTCAATTTAATATTCGAATATTCAAAAGGTAATATGCCAGCTAATATTAACGAATATTAATGAAAAAACATCGAATTAATATTAACAATTTATCAAAGAACAACAAAATCATAAAACAAAAGAAAATAAGGCCTCGATGAAAAGCGAAGAAGACCAGGTGTCGACAATATTATTTTTGATATTCCATATCTTAGCCTCAAAAGTAATAAAAAATTAAATCACTCAAAAAAAAGATTAGCACAGTTTTATAAAGCAGAAAGAGCTCGAATAAATCGAATGAATATTACCGAAAAAAATTCAAATTCAAATAAATATTCAAATATTAAAAAGTTAACATTAACAAATATTAATGAAAAAGCATCGAATGAATATTAACACGTTGTCGAACAGCAAAAAAAATCGTTGTAAAACAAAATAAAATAATAATACTTTCCCAAAGAGAACGCAGGTAAAAAACCCTGCTGCAGGAAAACTCGAAAGATACATTTTTTTTTTTCTCGAATACTGAAAGCCATTGTAGAATATACATAGATGTAATTTGTATAATCGTTGGTACGAGGCATCCAGATTTTCCTCTTGGACGTCACTTTTTCGGCCACCCTGTATATGTATGTGTGTGGTTAAATACATATATACGGTGTTGCCCACATGTGCGATAATAAACTGTTGCGCCTTGCGGCGTAACACGCTGGTGTAACTCGGCGTGACACACGGAGAGAGATCTCGCTGGCTCGGAGCAGAGAACGAGAAAGAGAGTATTACGGAGAGGGCTACCGGGCTACTGCAGCTCATGTAAGCTGCTCCGGGCTCGAGGGCGTGCCAGGCTTACCAGATGATAAAACGAAATAAAAATGAAAATAAAGAAGTTCATAATGCCCAGAAGAGTTGCAGAGGCTGGAGGGGGGCCAACAAAAAAAAACGTTTGTGCGAAATGAAGACGGAGGGTGGAGAAGAGTAATGGAGGGGGATGGTCACCCTTCGCAGTACGAATATAAAAATAATAGAGGAAAGAAAAGATGCTTGGAATACTGATGGTAATTTGAAACAGCAGAATTTCAGGAAAATTAGTAACGCCATCTCCGGTTGATTTCTGTGAAATGTCAAATGTTCAAAAAAATGGATTTACTGGTCGATTATAGTTTTACAGTTAGTCCACCACTTTTTTTTTTAATCACAATCAGAGATCAAATTGTAAAAAATTATTTTTAAAAAATGTTGAATTGCTTTGATTTTGTTGAAAACGATAAATTTCCATATGACTGTGGCGTTTAGTTTTGCATGAGTGTACTGTAGAATAAGTGAAAAACGTTGCATATTGACTTTGATTTCAAATATTTGGATATTTATAAATAAATAATGGTGGTTGTATACGATTACGTATCTTGTTGATAATTTGGTATACTTTGTAAACGATCTGTGTATTTCCTGTAGTGGGGAGTATAGTGAAGGCAAAAGAGAAGAGTGGATGCATTGTTTTATTCATCAGGTTTGGGTACACGGTGAATGTGATCGCGATGAAGGTGAATCCTACGTTTGTGATTTTTTGCCAATTCGTTCAATTGACAAAGCTGATTTTTGTCAATTTATTCAATTGATAAAGCCGATTAAATTAACCAATTAAAGCTGATACCGCCGATTAAATTAACCAATTAAAACTGATAAAGCTGATTAAATTAACCAATTAAAGTTAATTATCGAAAAATCATAAGATTTCGGTTTCTCCTAATACAATGGCGTAATAAATAACCTACACAACTAAATTAAGCACGGTGAATATACTTCCATTTCAAAATACCAATACCTCGTCACGAAAACGAAATTTTGGATTTTTTCGTTCAAATTTCATTTTCTACCCACTTGTGATGATCACACAGTTTTAATAGCTCCTGGATTGATAGTATACTTATTTTTATTTGTTTACTTCTTCCAGAAACAACCTGTAACCCTAAAACAAAATGTTATTCCAAATTAGCTTCCTTTTGTCTATGAAGGGCTTTTCCTTCATAAATAAGGATCCATTCTGTACCCCTTTGCCTCCCACCCCTGCAAAACGTCACTCATAAAATTCGTTGCACTTTTGAAGCCATTTTCCGATCATTCGAAAACAAAGCCATGGAAAGGACAACTTTTGCAAGCGAGTGGCTCGGTTTCGAGATCGTGCGTCTCAGGAAAGAAAAAACATTGAGAGAGGGAGAGAAGTGGAAGAGAGAAAAAGACATACTGGAAAGGGCGAATATGGAGGAAGGGGAGAGGTCGATGAAGAAGAAAAAAATGTGAGACGCGCCGCAAGGTAATCGACCGATCCACCAGGCGTAAAACAGGATCCTCTCGCCTTGCGCTGCTACTGCCAGCTTCTGCACTTTTCTCACTGCGTTCACTTCCATAGTCTCTCGAGGATGCCTATATATTTATATAAAATCGTATGGTATATCCGGAGCTACACGGTGCAGCTTCAATATCCAGAAATCAATATTTATAAGTATATCACATATCGGAATGCATTATTTGTTGTTTTCAGTTAAACATTCCAGTAATATTCAATATTGCGTTGTCTTATCGAGCCAATGAAGAAATATATGTATAATCCACATATCTTGGGAGAGAAACCAAAAATTTAAGTTAATAAACAAATACAATCATTTTGTAAAGCTCGTAAAAAAAATTTTTATTCGCAACGGTTTTCAATTAAATAATGGAAAACTTACGATTACGTTACGAAAATTTACTTACGTACATTACGATGCACGAATCTTCGTCAGGAAACAAAAAATTGTATTTGAATTTCAGTCGATCATCTTGGTATGAATTTTTTCCGTTTTCAACATTTATAAGTATACTACGTATTAGAATGTATTGTTTGTTGTTTTCAGTGAAAAATTTCAATAATATTTAATTTTACGTTGTCTTATCAAGCCAATGAAGAAATATATGTATAATTCTCATATCTTGCGGAAGAAACTAAAAATTTAAGTAATTAAATAAATTAAATCATCTTATGCAGCTCGTAAAAAGAATTTTTATTCGCCACGGTTTTCAAAAAAATAGATGTAGGTACATTACGATATACGAATTGTGGTCAGGAAATAAAAATATGAGCTTCAACTTCATTCTATCATCTGTACATAAATTCTTTTTGTTTTTATTTTATTTTTTTCCGAAAATAAACAAATTTTCATGATTAAATGGAAAAAATAAATTCAGCTGTCCGAAAGATCTATATGGTCGCTGATTTTTATCTAATGATAGATTATCATAGCAATTACAGAAGAAAAAAATATTTACGTGCCTAGTTAAATATCATTCCCTAATTAATATTCCCATATTTGAATATTCAGAGAAAATACTGAAAAAGTGTTACACTTACGTAATATTGTCTATAACATCTAGCGATTAATTCATTAATCATCCATTTTATTTTCATGAAATTTGGTAGGTTACTTTGTTAATGGACATATCAATGAAGCTCCAATAGATTTTTCCATCATCTTATGCATTCCTTTATATTTAATTTTTTTCTGATTGAACTATTTTTCCAGTCGTCGTATTAGGCGAACCCCTTAAATACATTATTGGTCTCAGAGAACAATTTATCAAAAGATCTTTCAATCAGATTGATCAAAATTTTGTTTAAAATAATTTCGAAATGTTATATCGACGAAATATGTATATCGACATTTGGCCAATACGAGGAAGTCTTCAAAATTCCTTTACTCCATCTACACCCACACCATGTGCGAATCGAGCAACTTCAATTTGGTTTTAAGACCCAACTCTACAATTTTATCGCTCCTCGCTGATGCACTCGACCCATTTCCCGATGCAGTTCCGGAATACTCCTCTCGTCTTTTCTTCTCCTATTGCAAAGCCATTCACCGTGAAACACTCGACTCAAATCTCGCATTGAGCCATGAATTTTAAATTCAGATCCGAACGGTTCATTCGCGTTATTTTCTTTGTCTCGCCACCGTCGTTTTCGACGATTCTAAGATTCGTTCAAAATAAAAATGGATAAGTGAGATAGCAATTAATAAAAGTACGAAAATAATAGAGAGCAAGAATTGATAAATGCTTGAGGATCCGAGGATGCCTTCGAAATTAAAAAACAATAAAAATAAAATGAGACTACATTTTTAAAAAAAGTAGCTGGAAAATCAAAATACGGAAATTAATTGAAAACAAAGTTAAATGAAAATAAATAAATAAAATAAGAATTAACAAAGAGCGAGAATGAATAAAAAGGAAAAGAATAAGTGGCTCGATAATAAGCATATTGAAATTAATTAACAATGGAGTAAAATATACATGTAAATAAATAAATCAATAATTAACGAAAACTAAGAATGAATAAATTCTCCATGAAACGAGGATTCGTTCGAACCGGAAAAAGAATCATAAATAAATATAATACAACGAGAATTAATAAAAACTAAAAGAATAAGTGGCCGAATAATCAATATATGAAAATTCATTCAAATGGAAAAAAATATACATGTAAATAAATAAAGTAATAATTAACAAAGAGCAAGAATGAATAAACCCTCAGTGAAACGTAATTCGTTCGAAAAGAAAAACAAATATAAATACATATAATAAGACGATTAATAAAAAAAGGAAAATAATAAGTGGCCGGATAATGAACGTATGGAAGCGCCGTTGTAGTTGCACGTGCAAACGATGATTTTCTCTGGACACATATGTCCCGATTATTCGATGTATCGTTTCTGTATGAATGAAGGCAGGTTTACTTACGCAAGTTGGAGGATACGCGGAAAAGATGTGTGTGAGAGGGGACCCTCATCGACTTCGGAATGATAATAGGTCGGTAATCCGTCTAGTCAGAATGGCGGGCCAGTCGGTGCGGTATAATTGGGGTTGCGAAGGATACAATACAGGGGTGGTGCGGAGGGATGGAAAGTTTAGTCGGTGCTAGGGGTGGGCTAGGGGAATGAAAAAAACTCGTGGGGGTTACGTCCCCTCAAACTATATCGAGTATATATATTTATATACTCGACACTTCGATCTGCACGTATATACAGGCAAACGAATATGAGCATGTCAGTTCATGACGCAAAGGTGTATACGTGGGTCGAGAGAGAAAAAAAAGTACACCATATGGCGTTGCAGGTGTACGAGGAAGCCGATTAGGAACCGGCCAGCATGAATTTACATTAATGCTGCTTCGAGTTTACGACGTTTACGTGGATTTATTATTGCTTGGGTGTGCTGACCCCGGAGGTGTACTTTGGATACTTCGTGGATATACGTACGTGTATCAAGAGAAGTATCAATTGCACCTGATCTGGTTCGTCCTATCGATTTTCCCATTCATTATCATCAAGGACTGATATAGAATTTTTTCTTGGGAGGCCACTAGAACCTGAAGGAAAAAGGATTTTTTGTTTAATTTTAACAATATTTTTTGATATATGTGAACTACGGGATTGGGACAAGATCCAATATTAAATCATTTTTAATGGGTGATGGAAAGAAAGATTTGGAGAACAAATTTTATGCTTGTTAACGATGAAAAATCCAAGCCTATTTTTATATTGAATTCGTAGAGTGTTTGGAATTAATTGTTAAATAAATATCTGAAAAACAGAACTTATTTATCTCTTAATTATATTTATTTATACAAATAAGATTTCGCTGGGGTGCTTCTAGTTGATTCTTGGGGATTTCTATTGATTTTTTCCAATATTGTAATTATTAATTAACGAAATTACGATTTTTGTATTTTTGCAACTCGAGATAGCGGATTCATAAATGCACAAAAAGTGAAGAACGTAATTGGATTGTTTAGGTTTTTGTATAGTCGATTTAAATCATGGGGAGGGGCAGGATCTCGCACCCTTCCCGAACCAAGCCTTGATTGTAAGTGTCATTTTTGTTCTGATTTATGACCCATTGGAGCACGACATATCTTGAAAATTATTCTCGAAATGGGCGCCATCGGGGATGACTTATTGACGTTGGCTGTTGTATTATTAGGGCAGACCTATTCAGACAGTCAATTATCGTTATAAGAATTACTTCACCGGCGAACTAATTTTGATTGAACACCGGTACGATGCACCTGCGTTTCTGGCTTTCCTACATTCGGAAAAAAGTATCGCAAACACTTTTTACTTTTTATTACTGTTTATTTTTTTCAAATTATTTAAAGTCATTTTCACACCTCAAAAAAAAACCCAAATTTAAACACGTTTTTATATCTTACGAATAAACTCAAATTTATATTCAATCTCATGTCTCCAAACTAACTCAACTTTGCACTCATTTTTATATTCGAACAAATTGAAATGCATTCGTATATAGGCCTACATCCCAAAATTGAGCTCTAAAAAAAGTTAACTTTTTTTTCAAATATCCAAACAAACTCAACTTTACACTCATTTTTATCTTCGACCAAATTCAAATATATCCTTATATATGTCTATATCACTAAATTAAGCCCTAAAAAATTAACCTTTTTGCAAATATCCAAACAAACTCAACTTCTCACTCATTTTTATGTTGGAGCAAATTGAAATGTAATCGTCTATATGTTTACAGCCCTAAAATGACCTCTATAAAAATCAACGTTTTTCCAAATGTACCTATAAAAAAACGTGTTACGTAATTAAACGAATTAATCTTATCGATATCAAACTTCGAACGATTCCGTTGCATTTCTGGTGTTATCGGGGTGTAAGGGCAAGGACTGTCTCTCTCTCTCTCTCTATTTCTCTCTCCCGCGATGACCACCTGTGCGATCGTGCATATACATGCTCCGGACAGTCATCGAATATTCTAATTTTCGTGCGACACCCGAAAACGCGGGCGATCGGATCGAATAGATAACGCTTTCGGTAGCGACCGCATTAATGATTTCCTATTAGCATAGATCGATCGCGCGCATAGATCTTTCTTCAGCGATAATGAGACTGGCGTGTGCGCGTGGTACGTATACGATCGCCAGGTGCGTGTTGGTGGATTGCGCACTTGTGCGCGCGCGGTCACGCGCGTCGTTGCAAATTTGCCCACGATTTCACGAGTGCTCGTACGCACTGAGAGAATATCGCGTTAGCGCGGCAAATCTTCACACGTTGCCGCACTGGGCGGCATTTATCACTGAAGTCATTGAAAAAAGGTAAATGCGCGGAGATAGTACGAGATGAGAAAAATTCATTAATTTGAATCTTTTTTTTTATCATGCGTGATAAAATTAGTAGAATGTATTAGGTTGGAGAAGTTCGTAGCGTAAAAACGCTACGAACTTCTCCGTTTTTACGCTACGAACTCCTCCAACCTAATAAACCTTCTAAACCTTTTAAAAAACCAACCTTCTAAAAAACGCTATACTATAAAAATAGTTTGTTTGGTTTTACAACGATTCTTGGTTTTACTGTTTGACAAAGTACCATTATTCATTCGATAGAACTCTTTTTGTTTTACGCAACTGTGCTAATCGTCCTTTTGAGTAATTCAATTTTGAGACTTATGCGGCTTAGAAAAATAATATTGTAAGCAATATTTTCGACCCCTGGTCTTCTTCGATTGTCATCGAGGCAAAAATACTGCTGAAACAGCCCGGGATACTTTCAACGTTGAAAATTTTGTCGAAAATGCAAAAAGAAACTGTCGAAAATGTTGCATATTAACTCCTGGATATTCCACTTCTAAACCTCAAAAGTAATACAAAATTTCATTACTGAAAAGAACTAGCACAGTTCTGAAAAAAAATTGAAAAATAATTAAAAAATCGTTGTAAAACAAAACAAGATATAAAAACTCTACGAACTTATCCCCTAACTTAATATAATATCGAAGAACTAAAACACGATGTTATCGGTTGCCTGTTTTTTAGATACGTGAAAAGACGGAAAATATAAAAGAGTTCTCAGTGAAGAATTTCTTAAATACTTTTACGAATTATCGAAAGAGATCAATACCAACTCGAAATCATTATTAACAGTGCATGAAGGATGATAGACAAATTAATTTCATTACGCGATAATAGCTTGAAAAATTGGAGCCTGGAGTACCGCCGAGTGAATTATTCCTTCTGTTTAGAATCAACTGACCGAAATGATTTATTTTTAAATTTTAGCAATCGGAAATGACAATATTTATAACATCGTACTCGACTTAATGTTTGTTTATAATTAATTTTGGGAGAAAATGGAATACTACAAATAGAAATCTACTTATATATATATATTTTTTTTTTAAATAAAAATATATCGTATATTGAATAAAAAAATACCATATATTTAATAAAAATATATCGTATATTTAATGTTAAAAAATTCAGTTTAAAAATGAATTAAAACCATTAAATTTAAATAAACCCAAACAAGCTTATTTAAAATGATCATCTTTGAGTCGGCGTTTATTATTGCGACACGTTTGCCGAAGTAGGCCAATGCGGCGTTGGTGACGATGGTACTGGTTCCGAAACGAGTTTTTCTGTGTATTTTTTTCAAATTTCTTTTTTTTTCGAATACTGTCGAGAGTTATTCGTCTACACAGAGGATGAGTCAACCGAGTTCTGGCCAGACAGCAAGCATATATATTTATATATACCAGACAGCGCAAGCGCAATTCACAAATCACGAACTGTGTCGGGAATCTTGTGAAAAGGGTGAGAAGGGAGGGCGGATTTTTACGCAAGCATAAGAGGAGAGTATTCGTCGCGTCTGTCTTTGCAACGGGAATGAGGTGAGTCACCTCTGAGTCTAGGGTTTGAATTTGCTGATGGTCGTGGGTGATGCGAGTGAGCTACTCTTTGCTGACTGATGTTGGGACTTATCTTCGATTATATGGGGAAGAGTAGTTTCGCAGGTGGAAATTTAACGACACGTGGCCTTTGAACTGATGACTCAAGTTTAGTGTACAGATTCGAAAAAAAGTATGTACGTTCGACTTATCACTTTACTTCTGTCGCTTTACCAGTAGAGGAGGCTGGAGTTCGAAGTTCCGATTTTTAAACAAAACACAATATGAATTCAATAGAAAGATTCGTAATCCATAAAACCTATATCAATAGATTCAAAATTTATTCCAATTTTATATAGTATAGTCGAATTCATTGAAATAACAATCTATTTTGGCAAATCGCCCAACGAAGGGACTGGTTGTTCCGCTGTCAACTCCAGTCATTAATAATGTAATATTAGTTGGAAAGGTATGTATAAAATAAATAAGGGACACTTAACTGAATATTTATGACAGTTTCTTTTATAAAAGTACGAAATGTCAATGTTTTTGACAAATTTTCAACAAACTTTAATAATTTCTTGGAAAAGAACTATTAAAAATAAAGTTACAAGCATTATTACTAATAATGTAATAAAACCCAATTAATAGCCTTAAGTGTAATAAGCAGCATTAATGTTGATCAACTTTTCCACACACAAATTATTTATTTTAATTCAAACAATAATAAAAATCAACCCTGACGTCACGTTAAGTCACGAATTAACGATGCAGCAATTTCATTGGCATAAAATCAAAATTATAATAAAATGACGTGCTTGCGCGCTCGTTCTGAATCCTGGTCGATTAATTGTCCGTGCAATCAGACGACGAAAATCCGTTCATTTTTTTCCCTAAGCTGTCAGAATGATGACGCCGGTGTGGTAGGTGTCCATTCACCGATTTGCCTTATGACGCGATAAACAAAGTCATTACGCGAATGTAAATGTAATAGATTGAGAAACATAAGGTGCGGACTAAAGTGCGTAACCGATCGAGCGGTCAGTCGTCAATATGGTCCGAAAACGAATCAAAGTTTTGTTACGAGGGTTCCGTCATAACGCGTGCCGACACCAGTTGACACGCACGCACGGAGCGATAATTGGCCGTCGCGGGCTTAGAACTTTCAAGCCCTCTCTTCGTCGCTGTAAACGATTTTTCCAATCTGGTCAAATTCTATAAAAGTACGATAACAATGATTTTACGATTGCGAACCAACTAAACGATTCTCACATAATTTCTAACTAATTTCAAACAACGGAAATACTTTAGAATTGAAATCGGGAACGGGTTTGGACGGTTTTGGAGATTCTGGGTTTGTTTGGGTTTCGGACAGTAAGATTTTGAAGTTTGTGAGGTCTTTCGTTGCAGCGTCCAGCAGATGGGTATCGGTGTTCATAAACATTGCCCGGTAGGTACATATATGTAAGGAGAGGAAAAAAGAAAGAGAAAGAAGAAGAAGGAGAGTAGCCACCGCGACATCTCGACGCCATTGGTGCGTGCGTACACGGACGAAGGGAGGATGCGGAATTTTATGTCCCGTAACTCCCTCGGGATACAAGCGAAAAGATATAGAAAGAAAAAGAGAGGGAAAGAGGAAGATAGGAAGAAAAAGCAGAAAAATCAAGGGGGAGCAAAATCACGAGAATAGAAATAAGAGAAAAACGTATATGCGATTCCGGAGGCCACTCTTCTCCGTTTATGTTCTATACTGTCATCATGATGTCCACCTAAAACCATATACTACACGGAGAAAACAAAAGCACCCTGTATAACCGGGATGCTTGAAGTTTCACCCTCGCCTAAAGCTCCCTTTTTTTCACGTCCACGATATAACGTGTCACACGAAAGGAAAAAAAAGGGAATGGGCGGAGACGAAAGAATTCGTGGCATTTGCCATAGCCAACTTTAGCCCCTGTACCATATCCTCCACGATTCGATTTCATTAAGACAAAATTAAATCCCATTCCTCGCCGCGTCAATCTACGAACGAATCATCCACTTCGACCAAACGTATCCTTACCAACGTTTATTCGATCCCCACACTGCTTTTCCAACATGAGAATCAACGAATACCACCCTGTCTACGATCGCACGAAGTACCGAAACGTTTTCATTCCATCCACGATTTATCACTCGTAACGATCCTCTCGAAATGTCAATTGTAACTCTCGCGATACACGCGCACTTTATTCAAAGCCCATTTTTCCCTTACTGCCCCTTTACGAACCTTTTTTTTTCGAGTGCTATTTTGAAATTTTACGATGGGACAGACACATTTATGAGAGCATAATAAAAATCGCCCCCCCTTTTCACTCGATTTACAGTCCGTTGAATTCTTCGTGGATCAATGACAGGACGCGAAATCGATGACGATCGAAAACTACCGTCGGGGAGTGAACGTTCAATTATATTCCAGATTTGGACTTTCACATGGGACTTTCGCGCGTACTATTTTTGAACCAATTTTATACGTTACGGATGAAGTAAAAAAATTCTTTTTATTGTTTTCTAGCAGGAATTTCGATAACCACTGTTCAACAGTCGCGAGTTAATTCAATAAGAGGACAAAGAGATTAGTGGACAAAATAGACAAATTTTGGGAACTATTATTTCGAAACCTATTTATCCAGTTTCGTCCAAATTAGGCAAATTTTTGAAACTATTATTTCGGAATCTATTTAATCCAGTTTCGTCCAAATTCGTTTTATACAAAAGTATAAATATTGTGGTAAACTAACAATTCTTTGGGTAAATATATACGTGCCGGGAGCGCTATTATTGCACACGGTCGATTGATTCGAAACAACAATCGGAGCGCCCCATGGACTCACCGGGGAGGAGTGACGACAATTCTGTTGGAATGTGAAAACTTATTGTCCGGGGCACATATCGAAAGAGAATTGATGGTTCTCCGATGCTCGTATAATCCCGGCAGCACATACGTTGACAGTTCGTCTCGCTCGATATCGTATTATGTCTTTTGGGTTTTTCGCACCTGTGGTCGTCGATGCGTATCTCCCTAAAATTCGGCTACGATGCATCCTCGTTTACAAGCACGTACATATAAATATTTTTTTCTTATTATTGTTCGGATGATGGGGCTGCGATATCAAGTTCGCGATCTCTTCATCTCGTAAATCCAATGAGTTATTAACACGGACGGTCAGCATCGTTGAAAAGCAGAACAGACTGTTACACTTCCCTTTCGATTTGATCAGCGAAGCGCAAAAATCGGACTAATCCAGTATAATCCGATGTATACTGGGTAGCCGAAAACGTCATTCAAAAAAAGAATATCTATCAGGAAAACCCTCATGAATGTCGTACGATTTTTTCGGTATTAACAAAAAGTATATTTAATTATTCTCTTTCCTTTTTCATACGAGCTTTACTCACGTTTTTTTTTTAATACTTGATATAAATAAGTACCGATTGAATAGTAATATCAATGCCAATTTTGATTTGAATTTCGAAAACTAGATTTGAAAGGATTATAAGAAGTTCAGATGAAAAAATTAATTATTTGTAATTGGCGAAATGACTCCGAAAAGCTTTTGAAAAGTTCAAAAAGGAAAATACAAGAAAATCTTGATTTTACTGTATTTTCCTTTTGATAATAAATTCATAAGGAAAATACTGTAATTTCCTTATGAATTTATTATTAAAAAGGAAATACAGTAAAATCAAGATTTTACTGTATTTTCCTTATGATATTGTGAACGTGAAAATAAATAACGATAAACAATTACGAATCACTTTACGATGTCAAGTGTCATGTTTCTGTGAACTATAGAATTTGAACCGTTTTACTGGTTTCATATAGCACAGCTGCTCTAGGAGTGTCACCAAATATCACCATCGTCGATGTTTTTTAAAATCTTCAACGGTTTATTCTAAGGACAGCCATGTATTTTTTGTAAAACAATAGTTGTTTAGATTAACCATTTTTGCGTTATTTATATATTTCAGTTTAAATTTTTTGTTTCTAAATGCCAATGCCAGAAGTAAAACAGACACAGTGAAGAAAAACGTGAACGGCGATGGAAAAACATCGAGATGGTAAAAAATCGAAAAATAAACAAGAAACTACGGCGAACCGTAAAAAAAGAAGATTAAAAATGCTTTGTCCAGATTGAGAAATATATCTTAGAACAGACATAGGGGTAATTTTGATAAATATCAATACGAGGCATCCGTCTTTTTTAACGCTTTTGGGCTTTTCTTGAACTCGAGTTATTCGAATTTTCAGTGTTCATTTTCACCGTTCGGCCACCCTGTATACAACGCCATCACCATGTACGTGTATCGAGAACACACATTATCAAGTTTTATCCGCAGTCTCAAACGGTTCGACGCCCTATTACGTTCCTTTAACCTGAACCCGGAGATTAATTCGAAAGTGGCCCCTTCTTCGTGTAATCGCCCTCAACACTGCATGCAAAGCCGGTTTCCCCGGATTAAGGGTAATGCTGAGAACTCCGTAGCGTGGTATTACGCGGGGTATGATGCACCCTGAAATCCTTCACTAGCAACGACAAAAAAAGCATTCGCAATTGCGTAAATTCGACAACGGAGAAAAACAGCACTAAATTCAGTGAAAGTGTTCATTTGGAGTATGAGGTATATGTTTGGATTCGGATTTATTTGTTTGAGTTCTAAAGAATTTAGTTGGCTTCTGAGGTCTTTTTTCTGGTTTATTTGCGTTCCAGGGAATTTATTGATGTTGTATAGATTCTAGGGATTTTTGTTGGGGTTTTTTAGTTTCTGAGGTCATTGCTTGTGATTATTTGGGATCTGAGGAATTTATGTGGATTCTGGGGATTCGTTTTCGGATTTGTCTGGCTTAATTTGAGTTCTGGAGCATTTGTTGGACTTTGGGGATTTTGTTTAAGATTTGTTTGGGTTCTGGAGAATTTGTTTAGATTCTAGGGATCCTTCTCGGGTTTGGTTGGGTTTGTTTTTATTCTGGTGAATTTGTTTGGGTTCTGAAGATTGTTCTTGGATATGTTTTGGTTCCGGAGAATTCTTTTTGATTCGGAAGTATTCGTTCGGATTTATTAAGATTCTAGGAACATTTTTTGTGATTGTTGCAGTTCTAAAGAATTTGTTCCGGAAATGCATGGTAGTTTTATCGATATTGAAGGTTAACAAATTTTTTTTTAATTTTGAAAATAGTCGTTTTCTTTCCAGCGACTATCGTGATTGAAAGAATCTGCGTTGCGTCTGATAATGATGAAAACATCCTCATATTTGAAGATGTGCTAATTACAGCGCGTTCAAAACCGACTGGAGACCGTTTCTCTCGTCAAACGACTTATCATCAGCAATAGCAAAATCCATGCCCACGTTCTATTCAAGACTTCCGGCGCTCTCACGCAAAACGTATTTACGTACCAATAAGCGTAAAATTGGCATAACTGCCCGAGAAGAGGCTGAGCGAGGAAGAAAGAGAGAGAGAGAGAGAGAGAGAGAGAGAGAGAGAAGACCCGAGGCTCCTCGTATGAATATTCAAATCCTCAATTTGCTTGGAGGTCGTATATATCTAGAGCTTCAATTTGGCAGACTAACGTCTATGAATGAATGGTACGAAGAGAACTTTGCATATAGCAAACAATTAAGGGGTTAATCTATTGTGACAATAATAAAAAATGCTCTTCGTTTGTTTCGTCTCAAAAAGAAAGGAAAGATTTAATATATGATGAAGAAATCGTAAATTGAATTTAAACTGATCTATCTCTATCGTGGTAAAACTAGCAATTTTAACAATTATATTTTTCAAGTCATGATTAACGTTTCTCTATTTAACATTTTATTTCACTATTTACTAACAACAATAACAATAACTAACAATAAACTAACTCTTTTCACAGAACATTGCAAAAATAGGTTCACTAATTTTGTTTTCGATAATAGATACGCGATAAAAATACAAAGCTCAGTTATGATTTATTCAACATTACGTGTGTCGAGAAAATTCTCGTATTTGTTTTCCACATCAAATGGCTGGGCGAACTGATGCTTTTGAACTTCTCACGTTTAAAGATACTTCACGAGATTACATATACGTACTTTAATGGAAATAAATATCCATACGACCTTATTTATTTTTCAAAACTTTTTATTATATAAATAACCCTAATTTTGGTATCGTCAGAGTAGTCCAACTCTTCAAAATACGCGATACATATTGATTGCACGTGTACTTTGAACTTTGACACTTTCAACTCGACATTGCTGTTTTCAAGAATAAATTCGTCTTTGAAATGACCTGTAAATAAATGTCATTGTGAAAAGACGATTCTATTTTCGAAGAGATTTCAATCACCTTAATGTATATTTATACAGTAGTGCCAGGAAGTCAGCATTTTCAAGGACGAGCGTTGATATTTGTAACAAATCACTGATTTATCAAACGGATTTGTCCTTGAAGTCACATAAATACAAAAAGTATGCAGATGTGGGGCTCCACCGCAATTTCGGCGTCAGCTGTTTTTTTTTTTTGTCATAAATTGCTTTAATTAGTCACTGCTAGTGATATTTAGCCTGCGGAAGTCGATCTTTTTAATTATTTCCATAAGTTATGGGGTTTTCAAGTTTGGCAAAAAATTTTCGTAAATCTCGATGCCTAAACGTCGAAATGAGCCGAATTTTTCAACGAAATGAGCCTTCCAGCATATACGCAAACAAACCCAAACAAATGAAACAATCTCATTACTTATGGAAATAAGTAAGATTGTTTCGATTTGTTTGGGTTTAATAATTGAAAGTGTCAGATATCAATATACCTAAAAAAAACCCAAACAAACCTAAACAACTCGAACAACCTCATAACTCATGGAAATAATTCAGATTGTTTGGGTTTGTTTGGGTTTAATAATTGAAAATGTCAGATATCGATATACCCAAACAAACCTCATAACTTATCGAAATCATTAAGATTGTTTGGGTTTGTTTGGGTTTAATAATTGAAAATATCAGTCTCCACTGGCAAAATATCACTACTGGTGAGTAATTAAAGTAATTTATGACAAAAAAATAAATCTACCGCCAAAATTGGGGTGGAGACCCACACATCTGCATAATTACTTACAAAATTACTAGCTTTGTGGAAAGATGATTTCGAAGCCATTGGCTGACGTAACATCGTGTACGGATATTTATACACGCTTCAACGTAACGAGGTTCCCTTGGCACTCAATAAAGTTCGCCCGCAGAGAAAAGCTCCTCGGCCTCGTTTCGCTCTTTCGTTCTGGCAATGCTGGAACTCTACTTCGTAAGCTACCAAGAGTACACACGCGTGTACACGCAACAAATTTCATTTTAACCCGTACGAACTAATTACGATGAAATTCTGGAGGAATTCCGAGAGCTTCTTGCCAGCGTTGAAGCTTTATTCCACAGCGAGAGACAAAGAGCTTGAAGGCTACGAACGAAGGACGAACAAACCCAGTGTAATTAAAAGTGCATTTTGAACGGGTTTGCGAAACATTTTTTAATCACTTTCGTTCGTCTACCTGTCAATTACCCAACACTTTGTTTTCCTCGAAGTAATATCGGTGGGTGGAAAACTGGAATGCATCGAGTCATCCACCCTTGTAAACAACAAACTTTGATCCACCTCGAAAAAATTCGGCTTTTTGTTCGATATTTGAAACGAACGATTCGCAACCTATCCTCGACGATATCGATAGGGGCATTTATGATATTGTCATTATCGTTCGCCAGAGTTGAATACACGTGGAATTGAATGGTTCCACTTGACGTCGTAGGAGAACGGGAGAGGGAACGAGAAAACGGGTGTATTTTTTGTTCGATCCACATGGACCACGGAACACGAATTACTTACACTCGATGATTGCAATCAGCACGGCTATTCAGAGAAAATACACCCTCCCTACACTTCCTGGCTCTCTCATCCTACCTCGGTCTCTCTTTCAATAATTGCCCATCAACATCACATGGAAAACTTTGCCCCAACTCCACACGTTCAAATGATCCCCATATGATCGTATTGCAGTATCAAAATCCAAACTATTCTGCATGTTCTCATCCATGATCATTCCAACCCAAAACATCCCTCAAAAATGATTACATTTATCGATTTAATGAATCTATTCACCAATCCTCCTTAAAAATCGCTCGATTTAATTTATGTTATATGAAACGTGAAATTATTAAATTTAACTAAATAAAATATTTCATAAATACATCAATAAATTTGGTAAATATTCGGAAGTGTAACTCCTGTCAGAATTGAGTCGATTTTTTGTGTTTGTTTGGTTTTGTTTGTTTAGTTTCGTTTGTTTGAATTCGTTTGTTTGGTTTCCCGATTTTTTCGGGAGTTGCACTTTCGAATATTTACCATAAATTTAACTAAATAAAACAACGTTTTCGATTCATTGAAAAATCCAAAAGCTTTCGATTTTTGAACGCCATCTTAGCCTAATTTATGAAAAACCCTTTGGTGATCATCTTCAGCTGCAAACGAATGTCAAAAATTAATAATCTCCTCATTTATTCATAATACGGAGATTAGAATAATAATGAAGTGAAATTGACTGCATTTATTCAAAAAATGAAAAAAAAAAAGAAAACTGGAAAAGCATTCTCCGTTCCGTTAATTTAATCGTCCAGTCAACTGGTAGTGATTGCGTGTTTGGACGGGGTCGAATCTCAACCAAATTTTGCTCCATTGTTCACGAGGATTTTTCACCGTTTTTTTTTTGTTTTCTTTTTTTGCGTGTTATATGCGTGAGCGGAGATTTCGTGGATATAGGATGGATAACTATCCGAACGTTACCCCTCGGACCGTTTTACTTTCCGTTTGAGTAACGCGAGCTGCCACGTGACCGCAATCACAATGTCGTTTGTGGCCAATACTCAAGCCACTGTTTGACAAACAGCGGCAAACGGAGACTTTGTTTTGCCGGGCGGTGCCTCCATGAATATACGGAATAATATTTATAAGGGCGCGTATTTTTTTTTAAGAGTATTGCGATTTTGCGACAGGGCAATAAATATAATTTGTACTATTTATCGAAAATATGTTTTTCAGCATTTATCAAAACCTCTTATTTTAAAAATTGCAGCGTTTTTTAAAAACCTTTTTTTTTAATTCGATTTTTTGTGAGATGCAATACGGAAAATCGATATTTCATCCACTTCCCGACTACTTAGATCATTGGAGTGTTGCATTCAAGAGGCTACAAAAACATATCGTTAAATTTATCATTTTTTCATATAATACAATTATAAAAGAATTTCAAAAAATAAATAATATTTCAAATTAATATTTAAAAAAACAGAGTTTTTATTTATTGTATTAAAAAGTAGAAAATCATTTTTTTACCAAATTTCCTATGTGTTACTATAAATAAAAGCTTGCAGCGTTTAAAATTTGGACAAAGTTTGACAAACTTGTACAAACTTAACTAACGTTTATTCCAAGCTAGCGATTGAGGTTATCGATTTTCGGATTACAATAAAGAAATTAATAAAAATTCTTAGAATATAGGAATCACAATAAAAGAAATTGATCTGTCGTTTACATTTTTGTTTTGTTTGGGTTGACCACGTGGGTGAAATGATACACTTCCAACACTTGAAGGATGCAAATTATGTCGAAAACAATAATCGAATTTTTCATCGTCAGATACGGTCATCTCTCTTCAATCGATCTGCACTGCCATTGTTTTCTCGTATATTGCACTTGCTTCTATGAATCATCCCCTTGCGCCATTTCCACAAAATCCCTGTCACTCTCCCTCTCTCTCCTTATCTCTTCACATCCCTCCCTCACTGTTTTCCTCCGAGTGGCGCGGCACTCGCATAATTCATAAAGTATGAGCCGAGGAAACGGAAGTCTAATGTTACATAGCGATCGAGACAGGAGTTGGTACTGTGCATGTGGAATACTTCGAAGAGCGGCACGTACGATGCAATTTCCCGCTATCTAAACGAGTATCTAAATCAGTCTGCTCGCACGCCAGGCGTGTTAGTGCAAAAAAAAAAATAAAAATACTTTATCCGAAGTATAATTCATAATAAAAAGAAACGTATACAAATTTATTCGCAAAATGAACATGTTTTATTTGAAAAAGTGACAAAAAAGAAGGTTGCAGCCATCCCCATTTGAATTTCGTCATTTTTATCAAGTTCTTTATCCACCTCCTTCTCTCTTGCTCTTTAATTCTTTTTCTTTCCTTTTTAGTCTTAGAAGTTTTTTTTCCGAGATTGAAAAAAATTTGAATTTCGTCTTTTTTATAAAGTTTTTTTTTCTCCCCCACCTTCCCTATTGCTTTTTCATTCCTTTCTTTTTCTTCCTCCTTCATTCTTTCCTTTTTCTCTTAGAAGTTTTTTTTCACAGATTGAAAAAAATTTGAATTTCGTCGTTTTTATCAAGTTCTTTTCCTCCCCCACCCTCCCTCTTGCTGTTTCATTCTTTTTCTTTCACCTTTTTTCTTTATTTCGTTTCTTCTAAAAGTTTTTTTTTTGCAGATCGAAAAAAATTTTAATTTCGTCATTTTTATCAAGTTCTTTTTCTTCCCCACCTTCCTTCCTGCTCTAACATTCTTTTTCTTTTTCTTTCTCCTTTTTTCTATCTTTTTTTCTCTTAGAAGTTTTTTTTTTCAAAGGTTGAAAAAAATTTGAATTTCGTTATTTTTATCAAGTTCTTTTTCTCCCCCAACTTTCCTCTTGCTCTTTCATTATTTTTCTTTCCTTTTGTCCTTTTTTTCTTTCTTTTTTTTCCTCTTAGAAGTCTTTTTTTCAAAGATTAACAAGCGCGTTGGCTTTTGCCTCGTGCCGATGGCCGACCTTTCGCAACGTGAGTGTACACGCTCCTCCGTATATACACATAAACGTACGCGTCGCCCTACAACCGAGCTAATTATCAGAACTAATTTTAATTGCCGCCAACTCGCGAGCGCGCGCGCCCGCACAAAAGCGTCCTGCATTTACGGAAAAACAAAGAGCGGATGGGCCCTCGTGGATTCCCACGTGGTGCACGCACACGCGAGCTCTATAAAAAGTACTAAAGAGAGGCGAAGAGAGCAAGATTCACGTATACAGGTATATGTGGTTGTTCATGTGGACCTCCCCTTTTCAGCTACGAATATATACGTGGTTTTATACGAAGGTAAAAAAAAGAGGGCTACGTATACCGGTAAGTCATACCGTATATATTCATGAACATTCGTGTTGGTGTGCAAAAAATATTGCACTCGGAGAATCAAGCTCCGTGTCGAGTTGATGCACGATAATTTGGCTGCTATTATTTTCTTACTTTTTTTTCACCCTACGACTCGTCAGTAAACGTACGCAAGAGAAAGAGGGAGAGAGAGACATTGGATATTTTCTGAAAAAATATATTTTTCATATTCGATGAAGAATTGCTCTACGGTTTTCAAGACTTTTTCGTCGAGAAAAAAAAAACAGAACAAAAAAATCGGTTCTTAAACGTTTAGATCAAAATTTGTTTGTCCAGGGAAGTGGTAAAAAAGATGAAAAGTAAATGTAAATATAAGGTAGGGTATCGTGAAGATTTTCAAAAATCGCTCTTTCTTTATAGCCACTCAAATTCAACAGAAGGGTCCAAAATATGATGTAGATATCGCAGATTAATGGTAAAGTTATTATTACAACGATACAACTGCTGTGAAAACTTGAAACCTGTTTTTCGTTGTTTCCCAAATTTCAATTTTATTTTCGAAAACAGAATTTTCACAACTTTTTTCTCGATAGTTGATTAACGGATTGTCTTAAAATTTAGAAGATGTAATTAGCCTGCTAGTTTAGTCTTTACCAACATTTTTCTTCGTAACGTGTTATTAATTTTTTTTTATATAATGACGATCCTATTTATAAAAAATCGAAACGAGAATACAAAAATTTAGTTTTTACAATCGAAACACGATCGTATAAAAATGTCAATAAAGACTTGTTCAATACGTATTTTATTTATTATTTTTATTTAATTTTATTTACTGCTTTTATTTCATGATTTTTCCTTTTTTCGTCTGCGTCCAAAAATCATGACGCAAAGCGTGACCTTTCGTATTGTAGTTTTGAACATACATGTCCCATCAAAATTCAGATCGTTAAAAAAAATGTACGCGAGAATTCCGAATCGCGATTTTTGATGACTGGCCGTTTAAATATACGCGAAGATTTTGAAGGTTTCTCTGAAATCGCGTTTCTCCGCAGTAGCTATACATTCACACCGGTGATTCGAGCTTTTCGATTATTCACGGTGATTCGTTGCGCGGCTGCAGTTTTCATATCCCCCATATGTGTTCCCTCGAAACAGACCCGCGGCTCTTCAATTTTTGGCACTTTTCATTTTTTTTTTCATTTTCGCAGCATTTTTCTTTTTTTTTTTTATCGGAGCGCGTTGTCATTTTTTTTCCTTTTTTTTCACTCCTCGCGTTGCATCTGATCGACGAAACTGTCGGTGCTGCTGCGTATGCATGATCCGAGCTTGGGGCATTAAAAATTCACCCGGATGCCCGGAAGTGCAGCACACTCGCGTGAATTTTGTACAAGCTTGGCCATCCCTCGGATATCAGGGAAATTGTCCACTTTCGGATGGCTATTTGGAAAGGGATCGGGAAGAGCAGCAGGCGCAGAGGGCTCGGTAAAGAGGGAAAAAAAAAACATCGAGTTTCGATCGAAACGGACGTCGACGACCAAATAACGAACTCGGGCAGACACGATGAAAATCCCATCGGTAGGAATACGTATGAATTCATAAATCCAACACACTTATATATGGATGCATTATTTATTTGAATTTTTTTAGGTTAAAAATGCAATATTGAGGATTTTAGAATAGATCATATTTTTTAATCGTATGAAATTATTTATTGTGATCACTAACATTTATGGATATAGCTATAAAATAGTTATAAATGATGGAGGTTATTTTGGGATAATTATTTTAGAAGGAATTTATTGATAAATATATGAAATCGTACTATGCATGAATATTCGAAAGGATATAGTATCTCAGTTTGAAAAGTACATATTGATTTAAGCTACTCGAATTGTGAGAAAATAAGGTAGCTAAAAATTCAATGATGCATACGCATTAATGAATAAAAATGAATGGTATCGAATAATTCGTAAATAAATAAATGCTTATCAGGATTAACAATACCTATCTCAATTTTCATTATACTCCTTTTTTATTCCTCTTATGGCAGTATAATTTAACTATAGCGAGATATTAATATTAATTCTTTAATTATATACAGAAAGGAAAAAATATAGTGTATAGAAATAACGTAATATATAGAAAATGAATTAATACTTTTTAAAAGTATATAATCTAATTTTGACTAAATATCTAAATAAAATATCTTATATAATAAATTGATCAATTGACAATTCGACTTCGAGATTCATGGCACTAATTTTTCAAAAATGAATTATTTTTTAAACAAATAATGTGAAAAAAAAGAATGTATAAATTATAAAAATTGATTAACATACATCAATTTACAAGATAAATAAACGTACAATTTACAAAAAAGAATACTTAACACAAAACATTGATAACAACTATAAAAAATATATAACTTAATATTGTTCTTAAAAAATAACCTAGCGATGTAGAAAAATTGAACGAAAAATTCGACTACGATTAGTCTCTTAGTCTCGATGACTGCGAAATTATATTTTTATAAATCCAAGCACATTTAATGATGTCGAGGACCAACGGTCGAAAGAGGCCCGTTTAACTACCACCGGATGTGTCGATCATCAACATTACGTAGAAAAAATGTCAAAATGATCTATCCCCATATGTGTATATATAAATCATGAATATTCTCACGAAACATCTGTGGCTTGATATCATCATGTACAAAGTATCATGGCACCATGGCTGGTCTAATACACATGGATCAACAATCTCCATTTGATTCGATAATAATGACGGTCAAATGTCTCCATTGCGATGAGCTTCATCCGATCGTATCTCTGATCAACCAGATAAGGCGTGCACTCACCTATCATCGTAGTTATCAAGGGCCTCACACGAAGAAAAAAAAAACCATTAAAAAAAAGTACCTAAAGCAAATTTTTTTCGTCCGCTTTTTTCGTCTTTTTTTAACCAACTCATGGTGCTGTCAGGATAGTCACAGGCTAACGCACCTCTTGCGAGTATGTGACAATCGCGATGCGAGTGTTCAACGATGGGTGTCGAATAAATAAATAAAATAAAAATGGTGAAAGCATCCATACGAGAATCCCTGAGCCTTCTCTCAGTCTCCGAGTGATAATCGAGCCTCGGGGACTTCCTAGGGTTAGGACGAATAAACCCATTTTTTGCCCAACGTCTCTGCGATTTTTTTCGCTTGTGGGAGTCCATGATGATCGGGTGACCACCCCTCGAACACTGAGACCAAAACGCGCAATAATGAAAGTAAATTACCCGTTCTACAGGTCATAATTCACGGGGTACGTGGAGGCCTCCTCTGGTCTTTGAATCCTGTTACGTCCTTTTTTTACTCCTTTTTGAACCCCCACTTTTTTTTGTTATACTCTGAAAGCTACCCCCATCAAATATCAAACGACAAGTAAAAATGACATTTCTACATTCCTCGTTCGTAAGCTTGCAAAAAATATTCACGTTTAAAAAAAAACATTACGAAGTATGCACTTCTGTAAAAAAAAGTAACATACAGTGAAGTGGATAAAATATTCAGCACAGAAATGATAAGGGAAGGAAAGTAGAAATATTTGTCCGAATATTTACCTCTGCAATTATTGACCCATTTGAAAATTCAAAAACATTGAAACCCCAATTTTGTACAGTAATTATGATATACCAAAATATAATGTACATGAAAATAATTAAATACTGAAATAAAATTATTACTTACAACAGTATATACTAAAAAAATACCTAATCATATAAATAAATTAACCTTAATTTCCAATTTCCATCTTCCCATACAATCGTTAAAAAAATTGATCACCTGATAAGAAATATCTTTGGACAAAAAAAAATCTAATCTGTTTCATCGTAAAAGTAATTCAACAGCCCACGTGTCTGCAATCATTGTTCAGTTCGTATACTGATCTTATACAAATCGATATTCCGTTTCATTTTCCAGTTCCCCGTGTAACGTAAACAAATGACAGGACGTTTTACGTAATTGTATTGAGTCGTCCTGGAACGATCAAAACTTCGAATAAACCGGATGGCCGTTCCTCCTCGATTTTTTTTCTCCAAGCAGAATTTTAATCTCGTAATGTCAAAGCTGGTGTATAACCGTACGGCAGCCGGAGCCCACGCATCATTAGTCAACCTGTCATATCGATATTAATAGTGTAAGCTCTTCACGAATATTATCAGTTTTCCTATATGTGATGGCTTGTGAAAATGCATTTCATTTATTCCACCCCTTCTCCCTCTCCCCCCACTCTTGCCCCTCGTTTTATCATCGCTGGTCGTATAAACTTTGCGGACTTGAAGAGACGGGAGAAGAGTGACGTTGTTGAATGATCCTCTGCACACGTCATCGTAACGACGAGATTTGCTACGGGGCAAAAAACATACCAATTCGACCCAGTATCCATTTTTGTCGAAGCAAATAGGAAAAACTTGTTTGCACTCTGGATCCGATAAATATTCAACGAATCATCGTACTTTGACGAGGCGCGCAAACGATGCGCGTAACAGTTCGGATTAATTTGAATCAGTCTGAAAATTACTGGACTGTTTTTTCTCGGCAAAAGTAATTCGTCGATATTTTTCAAGATCTATTTCGAATCATTAACATTTTTTTTGTTTGAATTTTTTATAGTACCGCCGCTTTTGGGAATACATCATATTTTTTAAAAATACTTTCAATTCAACCGTTTGGGTATTTTAACACTTTTTAGAAGAACATGAAGAACGTTTTTCGAGTCTTGCTTCAAATTCAAGAGTTAATCAGTTAACAAATTTTTAGTACATTTAGAATTATTAAAAAAAAAAATTAGTGCTATAATAATAATGTACAATTATTTAAAAAATTATTTTTTTTTCATTCATTTTTTCAAAAATTGTTCCAAGAAACGGTTGCTTTACAATACAGTCATGATTTTGAGTTTGGGTATTTGAGACTCTTTTAAAATGAAGATAGTCCGAAATCTCGCTAGTGGAAGAATGTCGAAAATCCTTAGAATAGTGGATTTTGAAAAATTCAGCCACTTAAAAAATATCACGAATTAGAGATCAAATTTCAAGGATCCAAAAAATTATAGTCAATGAAAAACAATAAATGTTAAGATGTGTAAAATAAATCAAATTCCTCAACGATAACAAAATTAAAAAAGTCATTAATTCTTAGTATTTCACCAATCTCCAGAATAGCGGCGATAAAAAGATACGAATATCAATGATTCTGAGATATCCAAAACCCTGATGAATGTTAAAAAATCAAAGATTCTCAAAGACATCAAAATACGAAAAAAATACCTACCCCCATTATCTAAAATCTAAGAATTCAATATATCCAAAATCTAAATCAAATTTCTGAAAATTTTAGATCCCAAATCCTTCACAAAATAAACATTATTTTCGTCAAATAGCAGTAATTAAAATTAATGAATTTAATTTGAACAAAAATTTAAAAAATCAGAGGAAATGGTCCAAACTGCCAACGATCTTTGAGTCCGCAAACAGGAAAGTTTTGTTTGCAATTACGAGGGAAAGTGTACAACTGTTACGAGGAAGAGTCCAAAAATATTGCGGGTCTTGTGATGCTGGTCGTCGTGTAGTCTGTCGACTCGTCGTACGATGACGTTCGAAGTAAAACGATTAGCATGACGGTGCGAGGTTTAGTGTAGCCCTCGCATATCGCGTACCTAACGACGTTAGCTAGTCCAGGCTCCCTTGGCACTCTTATGCAGACTGAGTACGCACATACTGGTAGATAAAACCTCACGAACGTCGGATATGAGCTCGGAGCTCTTTTGAACCAACACATACGTAAGGACATACGTCAATCTATTGTGTATAATACAAACGTACACGTGTTTTCGTATACGTGTAAATATTACTCACAAATAAAGGAAGCGAGGCATTGATTTTTTAAAATTAAACAGTCTACAACAAAACATTTAAAAAAGAGCAGCAATATATATATATACATATATATATTGAATCGAAACATCCAATTATAATAATCCATATAGGCAAAAATTAATTCGAAGAAAAAAAAACGATTAAAATTCAAGAAACTAGAAAAAATGTAAAAACAAGAAACAATTAAGTTGTGTTTATAAAAAGGGATCGTAGAAAAGTGTATGAAATAATCAAATGTGCAGTTTGTGTTTCAGCTTATAAAAATAATGGTTAGGATATTAGAGAAATAACTAAGGGTATGATAAAAGAATAAATAAGATTTTATTTATCGCAATACAAAATAATAAAAAATAATGAATATATAAGAAATTATTGTAAAAATACGTACGATTATTTATGTATACGTGTCAACGTTATATACTGAAAAAGAGAATAAGACGTTCATTATTCATTTTTTATAACGAAAATAATGGCTGCAAAACTTGGAACAGTAGCAATAAACAAATAAAATCAAAAATTAAGTGCGAATTATAAAAATAATTCCAGAAATGAAAAATTAATCAAAAGTGCATAGAAATTGATTGATTGTATTTCAACTTCAACTATGGTAGTTATTTCAATTAGAATAACAACCATAAAATTTGAAAAACAATCAAAGGTGCTATTAAGTTATATATATACGAACTGTCAATAACAAATTACACAATAAAATAAATCTTGAAAAAGTGATAAAATAATTAACCTGTAATAAAGTTATAAAATTATGAAAATAATTGTGGAACAATTAATTTGCGATAAAATGATAAAAGTAATTTTTAAATAAAGGAAAGAGATAATAGAAGGAGCGAAAGCGGGAAGGCTCCAGGGCCTCTGTCCAAGGGGGGCCCCCTTTCCGGCCCCACGTGGGGCTCTCCTCAACGTTCGGAGATGAGTCATAACCACGCTGCGCCGAGGTAAAACACCATGGGTACGGTTTTTTTCCTCTTTTTTTTGTTTTTTTTTTCCATCGAGAAAAGACCGAGATGGGCTAACGTTCCCTTACGAAGTCACCCTTCTCGGCCACATGCTCATGCACATACGCGGATATATGTGCACTTACAATACAAGAGCTCGTTCTTCCTGCTCCACGTGCGTGCACTCTTAGTCATCGCCTCGTATCGAGCTACCTGTAGACACTTCTTTGCTTATTTTTTTTTCTCTTTCTCTCTAGCCTCTCCCTTCTTCCTCGTCCATATTTTTACATCGTGTCGAAAGTACCCGCACATCGAGACTCACAGAACTTCCTACTGGTATGGAATTTATGGGGGATATTATTGACGAGCAGGGAGGCGGGGGCCATCATTGAGAACGTAATTTGTTTAGGTTTTTTTATATTTTTTTTTTAGGCTTTGGATATCTTGGTATGAACGCAAAGACAGTTCTGTAAAAATACGACTGCGATTATCGATATGGGCTTACTTCAGTTTCCCTGTGCCCTCGTTCCAACGCAGAGAGAGAAAGAGAAATGATGATGATGATGATGACAAATTTTATTAGGCTTCAGTAAAAAAATCTTTCAGGTAATGAGGGAAAATAAAAATTTTAACAAAATACAATATCAAATTTAACTAAATAACAACTGAATAATAATAATCTTACAAAAAAATACCAAAAAACGCAGAATAAACAAAAAAAAATGCTAAATGAATAAAAAATATATATAAAACAAAAAAGCAAAAATGTTCAAAGATGTTCAGTCGTGCCACTGACTTGACTGACGATGACAACACGACTCAAAATACTCTTAAAAATAAACTCAAAAATAGACTTAATAAATAAACTGAAGAGAGGAGAGGGAGCATTGGCAAAAAAAGAGCAGTATCCTGGGAAAATCTTCCAACAACTGGTAATTGCGCATCGATAAGAGAGTGGCATAAAAAAACGGAAAGAAGATCGTGGAAGTAAGAAAAGCGGTAAGGGTATTACAGAAAATAACATTGAAGACCCAATCTGGTTCAAATGTAAAAGTAACATTAAATTTGATGGGGATTCGAGTGGATTTCGTCCCATGTAGAAATTCCAATGTTGACACGTCGATGGTACAGAAAAGATCAAACTGCTGTTTAAAGGTTCAAATACCCAGGACGACCCCTGAAGAAATTGCCAATGTAAACAATACAGCCAATGGCTAACTCAGTACTGGCTAACCGATCTCTTTTCATTGCAAAGCTCGACATATCACATTCCGCCAAAGTAGGGACGGTATCGAGTACCAATCTGAAACAGACCGTTGGCGTGGATTCTTGAAGCCAACCGTGCCAAAATGAGCCCAACGTATAGTCAACGTTGTTACCGAGGCTTGCACCAAGGGCGCTTCAAGTTCAAACCAATGTGTACGTAGAAATTGCAATCCTTAATCACTTGTGGACAATCGACTGAGATTTGGCCCAGTAGTAGGTATCAAGCTTCGATATTCTAAACTAGCTCTAACGTAAGAACGTGGATGACACAAAAAATATCCAATTATTGTTTAAAAATTCGAAAACGCAACATTATCGATGAAAAAGTTGCCAATGAGAACAGTTTACAACCTATGTTGAACCAGCATTGAAACAAGGGTTCTTCTATTTATCAGCGGATCCTCTTTACAAAGCTCGATATCCAGCATCGGACCAATGTAGGGACTACTGTCCCTACAATAGTCCGGTTATCGATTCAATGCCATAGTCAACATTGATGGAAATTCACGGAACTGACCAAGATTAACCTTAGTTATAGCTAATATATCATTGTATCAAACATTGCTCAAGGTCAAAACAATATGTATCAATGTTGGTCGATATTCAGTCCACAATTGGTTCAGTTTTATTATCGGCACTGATACGACTATACTCCGAGTGTCGATGGATATTATATTCTGGCAGTATTTTCTTAATATAGAAGAAACGGTAGTATGCAACAATGAATAAATTGTTGACCGGCCAGATCAATTTTGAAACCAATATCGATATGTTATCGGTAGCCAGTCTTGATCGATTAGCGGGCCGACGTTTGCGCCGGCCATGCAGAACAGGTGGCGCAGTACTGGACCAATGTCAGACCAGTTCTCCTTTTTTCATGGGATGTTTGACTTATGAGAAATAATATTTTATATTCGATCCAATACTAGACCTATGAATACTAGCACTATGATGCACGATGAAATAATAATCGAAGCTAAAAAGTTTATAAATAGAGTACTAGCAATAATCTGGTCTAGGAATGGGATTCACTGCTCCTCATTGTTGTATGTATAAAAATGAAGATCAGATACCGTTGGTTTTTCCGTGATTCCAACGTTTCAACGTTGAGCCAATATTGGTTGTCCAACGTTCAAGCGACGGCTAGTCATCACCCGGCCAAATTGTTCTCATTGAGAATGTTTTTATCCATAATGTTGGATATTGAAATTTTCAAACAGCAATTGGGTATTTTCTGTACCATCAACGTGACAACCTTTATGCTAGTCTAGAATATCGAAGCTTGGTACTCACGACCAGGCCAAGTCTTAGCCGATTGTCCACAAATGGTTCAGCACTGGAATTTTTGGAATTAGTCGTTATTTTATTTGATCAATAAACTTTATGTCTATTAAACTCACTGCGACGAAATCGAGCTACCTTTGATGTAAATTATGACACTCCGCCGAGCTTTTAATTCCAGTTGAATAAAATTTGACTCAAGTCTGAATTAAAAATCAATTTGTCAAAGTTTGAATTAAAAACTTGAATTAAAGAAATGTGAACTTTTAATTCGAGTTTTGATAAACCATTTGTTTTCATACTTTCTTGAGTTAAATTTGAATAAATTCAATCGATCATATGGATTTTGTATCAGACTTGTTTATGTTTCAACATTTTCCATGTTCTGTTTTTTCTGTTTCTCCACTTTTTCCGTTTTTTGTAAACTGTGTCTTTTTTATGCAAACTCCTCATGTTTTGCCCGAAAAGTACCTGGTACAGGAAAAAATAGGTCATTTTTGGATTCAGCATTCCAAAAAAAAAACAAAAATTTTACCCGCAGATAGAATTTTTACGCATACCTACGTTATTAAGGAGGAGGTACGAAAATGCGTCACTCAACAATTTCCAAGTAGGTGGTAGAGCCCGCGTGCCGGCAATTCACGCTCCGTTGCTGGTACATACGAGAAGTGATTCAGAAGTCGTTTGTGCACCAGCAGCAGGCCTTTGTCTCCCTCTCCCATTCTCTCGTCTCTGCTGAGGTATTTCCGATTTTCCTATGCAGGTAATTCCATTCCACATCGAGTTCCAAGACCGTCGTATCCCTCGTCAGGCCCATCTCGCCCTCAAGCTTCAGCCTACGTATGCGATTATTAATTTCCTCCCGTTCTCTCCCCTGTTCTCTACCAGCGCTGAGTAGAACTTGCACAATCGGACGTTGCACTCGGGGTTTCGAGATGACGCATATCTGGCCGACATGCTCCGACGGGGATGACACAGGTGACACAACGGAACCGCGTCGAAAATCCAGAGGCTTTTCAACCGGTTTCCTCTTCCCTGCCATCTATGTAAATATCAATATTTGCATCCGTAAATAACGAAGCAGCCGAGCTTTGATTTTTTTTTTATTATTCCGAAGAAAACGATTTTCCAGCAATCAGTAAAAGAAAAAGAATTTTCACTTTGTTTTCTCATCGCTAATTTTCAAAATTACGAAAATGATTGTACAACACAATTTAAAATTGACAATAATATTATATATAATTTTATTGTTGTCATTACGTAAAAAACTGAAAAATTAATTGAAACGAAATTATTATTACGTAAAGAATATATCGATGTATTATTAAGCAAATAAAATATACGACGTTAACAAAATGGGTCTTTTCGAAATAATTTATAATACAACGAATCTCGCTGTTTATAACATTTTTGCTTTATGATAATATTCATTTTTTTAAATACACATCTATAGTGTCATTTATAATAATAATTACATTAATGATAACAATTGTATAAGTAGTAAATAATAATAAACTAATATAAACCAAATAATTTATAGTATTCCAAACAAGACAAAAAATATTAAATATTACATACATTATAATATACACACAATTTTAATAATAATATTTAATGTAATAAATTGATTACGTATATACGTAATAATTCCTCGATTTGACTTTAAATGCCAAAAAAATCATTTTCAAGACTTCTGTGCCATATTGGTCGTCGCTTGGAGGCTTTATGTCAACAAGGAGTAAAAAATACAACAAACGTTCTCAAATTTCTGTCAAGAAATTGCGTTATTATGATTTTTACAAAAACTTTATAAATAATCAGGAATTCGTTTGTTCACGAGAGTCAACCTCTACAGCTTTTGTTAATATTTTTCGTTTCAGGCACTAACGTCCAATATGAGTCAGTGCAAAATTAGTTGAATATAAAATAATAAACAATTATTTTTCTAGCAAAGGAATCACGCGATCGATTCTCTCATCGAATCTCATTACGGTTCCCTGTATTCTTATCGGAATCCGACACGGGACGAAACGTTATATTATAAATGCGCGATTGTCGGGGGACATTTATCAGGCCTCGTGTTCCACTGTCAAGTCCATACTTGTTTGTCCAAAGGCCCTTGTGCGAGACTTTGTTTCCAAGGATTAAGGAGATAGAGTTTCATGCGACCACGATTACCGCGACTACGAAACGTTTTATTTTTTTTTTTTAGTTTCCCGCTTTTTTTGAACGTAACAGCGTGATAAGGGCCCGATTATTTCCCGAATTTCAGCAGCCGATCAGCAAACATGTTGATCGACGAAACGAAAGGCTCAAGCTCAAAAAAAAGGTCTTCGTCTTGCGGTATTGAGGTCACGATACCGTTTACATTTTTTCAGATATAGATCGTTTTTGAGATAAGAAATAGCTACCATTTTGTTTACGTATCCCACGACCCTTTACTACGGTTCTTTTCCTCCATTTCCATAACGTGTCTACATTTTTGTTTGAATATATGTTTAAGGTCATTTTGATGGGTTTCTCGCTGTGTTTAATCCTTTTTTTTTCTCCGATACCAATAACGGGAATAATTCGGTATACTTGAAATTATGCGAAGAATAAAATGAGATAAGAAATAATTAAAAAAAAAATCAGTTGCTAAAATAAGTAGGTTAATAATAATGAAAAATAATTGAGTAGCCTACGAAAATGACTCAACAATGAATTATTTTTATTATATTACTCATGAACTAGATGATTTCATTTTTGTATTGACTTTTCTAGCTTAAATCATATTTACCCATTTGTATACTCTTGCTGCGTTTTGTTATCGCATATAATTTATATAATAATTATTAATATAATTATTACTCAGTAATTTGAATCATTCGTTTTTTAAATAGGTGGCTCTCGATTTCGTTTTGGTTTTGGAAACACACGATTGGATATACTGAAACCTGAATACGTTTGATCTGGCTTGGCATGAAGTTAAAAAATAAACGGTTTTAATTGTTGATGTTTAAATGAATTGATTATTAAATAAAGTAAGCAAGGTAATGTATGATGTGGAATTCGTTTTAGTTTATTCAATTATTTAAAATCTATAGTTTTATTTTTCAATTCGAGCACTCAGTCAAAAAGGATTTCGCGAAATTTTTCCTTAAGGGGGTTAAATAAAGAATGTAAGATCATATATTATACAAACTTGTCATTTCTTTACTCAAGTCTACGAGAACTCGTATACAGCTTTTTTTATTAAAAATGGTAAATTACGTGTATTATCGTTTTTGGAAAATGAATCCTTAAGTGGGTGAAATTGCGAGACTAATTTTTATGGCAGTACTGACGTTTTTCAATTTCAAAAAATGTGCATCTCCCTATTGGCTGCAAATCCAGACGGGTGTCAAGGTTTAGAATCAACCCTTAAGGGGTAGAAAAGTATTTCAACGAAAATTTCCAAATACAAGCTTGTGAAATCGCCGGGACGAACAACTAATATAAATATACCGTCGAATTATAAACTTCTTATTTTTTTGGGATAGAAAAAATGTTTTCTTCCAATCGCCGGTACGATCGGTCTCGTCACCCATATGAAAAAAAAAGATCGAAGGAATTGGAGAATCGAAAAATTAGCGAACGAGGGACAAAAAAGGATTAGCTACACAAAAGATCGTAAATTTAGCGTGAAAGGATACTCGTGTATCATTGACGGGATGCGCAGGCTCGAGAAGTTCCAGGAGATAAGGATGACCAGAAGTTCGCGGCGAACCTATAATTTCCGTTGAGAGCCCTCAGGGGCCCTTTTCTTATTTTTATTTTTCGACGAGGCTCCTCGTGCTGGGAACGCACGAACTACATACGAAGGGTCTTTCCGCACCCTTTAACGGAGCTTCTCCGAGTACGTTTGTGTGCCCTGCCCTGAATGATGAGAAGCCATGATCCTATGATTCATCCTGATACGATTAAACAACAAAACAAAAACAAAAATGTTTTTTTTTTTTTCATTTCAGAGATTCGCAAATGACGTCTTAATACATGAAAAATAATTATTTTTTACATTGCTTGATAGATCGTGAACTTTCATCAATAAATTAAGTAATTATTTATCACCATGTTATAAACTATTGTTATCAATGTAATTTTTCTATTTTTGGCACACAATTGGAATTTTCTTGATTAATTTTTTCGTATGTAAATTAATAATCATATTTTTTACTACATGTATATACTACATGTATATCTATTCCATTCGTCGGATGGAATTCATTTATAAATGAGAAATGTGTGAGAGATACGCTACCAGAATACTTTTTCTTCCCACAAATATTTATAAATAAATAAATACTTAGTGAAAATATAGAAACGACTCTCACAAAACAATGGTTAAAAAAGAAAATAAATATGATTATTTTTTAATCTTGACATGTGAATATTTTTTTATCGAAACAATTTAAACGTCTGCCAATACTAAAATTAAATTAAACAAAAAACGAGAATTACCCAAGACTCTCCATGTGCCAAAGTTTATAAAAAAAAGCAAGAAGATAAATACTGTTTTTATAACTAATACTAAGAAATATTAACTAAGACAAAAATAATACTTGAAAATGATCAAATAAATAAATAAATGAGTCAAATATTATTTAAAAAACTATTTAATATTACATTTAAAATGAGAAATGTATTGTAATTCATGTATCATTATATACGAATAATATAATTGAAAAAAGAATTCAATATATATTTCGTGCAATTTAATCCTTGTCATCGTCTTTGTTGTTTTTTTTAATGCAAAATATTTTCCCAAATTTTTATTTTTCTCGTTTCGGTGCGAAGACGAGTCTCGGAATCGATTTATCATTATTTTTGGCTTGCCATAATCGCGTCGAGTCCGCCCACCGATTACGCGCACGTTGACCGCTTCGGGCAATTTCCCATTACAGGAGAAACAGCAACGCGAGGATCCCTTTATATATCTCACTCTCGTTTCGCGTCCTCTCTCGCGTAAATCGCCCCCCCCCCTCTCCACTAGTGTTCTCTCTCGTATCTCCGGAGGGGTTGCCAGTTCGTTTTATTAAAATTGGGAGGATGGAAAAGTAGCCGGAACCCCTCGAGTTTCGTCGGACGGGAGTGATCCTCCTCGCGTGAAATAACAGTAATTAGCCGAAGATGATCCTGTCTCCCACGCTCGCTTACGAGAACGCCTTTCTTCGCGTGCGTTTGGCCCAATTTCGCGATGCACTTTTTTGCATCCCAGCTAATCCCTCTCGCACCCAAATTTATCCCTTCCTCCCGACTGTGAAAAATAAATAAAAAAATACCGAAAAAAACATTTACAAAAACCAAAAAATGGTTTCCCGTCGAAAATAAAAACAATAACAAACCCGTCGATCGCGTTTCGAGTCCGCTAATGTAGGCGAATTCACGCGCATAATCTCGGACCCTTAATCGAACAACATTTGATACTTTACGACTCGAATACTTTCAAGTGTGTTCGAGGACGACACACATGTGTGTACACGCGACGGCGAAGGAACATCAGCCAAGGGACTCCGTCCGAAATGTCCCTGGTGGGGAGGGACGCGGATGGCGGTGCGGGGCAGAGGGGGAAGGTTCAAGCGAACCCCAAGACTTCGCAGTACCAGGACTAAAACTCCGAGAAAACGGCGGTGAATTCCAGGAAGCCCGAATCTTCGGGACTCTCCTTTTTCTCCGAGCTTCCTCTCCTCCCTCCCTTCCCTCTTCCATCCCGTCCTCGTCACCCTTCTCGGCTGGCTCCCTCTCTTGTTGAGTGCTCTTTGTACATGGACGCGATCCCATAAAGATGAGCACCACACGAGGGACCAGTTTTGCCAGGTCTCTCCAAACCCCCCCCCCCCCCCCCCCCCCCCCCCCCCCCCCCCCCCCCCCCCCCCCCCCCCCCCCCCCCGCCGCCCCCCCCCCGCCCCTCCCCTCCCCTATGCTGGTGTTCACGCGGGACCTCCGGACTGCAGTTCTTTTCGAGAAATCACCAAAAAAGAGGCCCGGGGCCAGCTGTAGTCGTTGGTGGGGCGACGGACCCCAAAAACCTTTTTTCCCCCTCCCACAATTCACTCCCTTTCGCTCCCCCTCGATGGATTTTTCTGTCCTTTTTTCTCTGTGCTTTCGTTTTCTTCGTCTTTTCGACACCCGATCGCGACTCTTCGATTCATTTCGTCCTCAATCTTTTTTTCATCTCTCTCTCTCTCTCTCTCTCTCTCTCTCGCCTTTTCACTCGATCACGATCCCTGGCCGTCTGGATGACGGACGAGCGGACTCGCGTTTCACCTTTCTAGGATCTCAAGTTTTTTGGCCTCTACGCGGTTGAATATTTATCCTCCTAGGGAATAACGAAAATTTCCTTGGATATGAGGGAGTGGGGTTTTCAAGAGGATGGTCTAGTCTGGATATTTCAAAAATTCATATTTGACGGTTTCTTCAAGCATGACATTTTTAGGAGATAAAATGTTTTTTAATTTATCGCGATTTGAGTTATTTATTAACGAGAACTTCTAAAGCTTTTTAATGATCTAGAATTACACGCTGGGAAGAATTAATTTCATTATTGATACAAAATTGACAAATCCGGGGAAAAAATACGAAACGTTGCCTTTTTTTTTATAGACGACAGTAACGATTTTTTTTTTTTGCAAACTGCCATACTGACACTCTTATTGTTTAAGAAAATTTGTCACATTTCTGTTTTAGTCAGTTTAGTTTTATTTCTATCAATCATTTTTTCAGTCATATTCAGAGGTCAACAACGTAAAAAATTTTCTTTTTTTATACAACACTTTATTCATAAATTCTCGAAACATCAGTATAAAATATACAAAAATAGATTAAGATAATTTGTATTGTGTTTTTTTTTCTAAAAAATCTGAAAAAAACGAAATTTTTACTTCCAGACTAGAATATCTCCTTTAAAATAAAATGAGACTCGAGATTACAACCCGTAAAGTGCCTACCCAAATCCGGTGAAAGTATAAAAAAACCAAGCTAATTTGTCGAAGAAAACGTTATGGCTTGGAATAAATGTGGATCGATCCGAGTCCAGTTATAGATCCCAGATTTTTTTCTCCCTCTTTGCTTCCAAAGAATCTCGAACAAAAAAGCATAAAAATGAAAAAAGGAAAGCATGAATATTCTCGCATAGTCGAGACGAGGAACAGGCGGTGGAAGAATGAAAAAGAAGGCGGGTTCGAGGAGGGTTGATTCAACCGACCTGTTACGACCTGCTAGCTCTCTCTCGCAGGTGCATCCTCGGGGCTAACGCGTTTTCAGGACCTCGATCGTATGGGCTTCGAGGGGGAAAAAAATATATGAAAAAAAACCAACCAAACTCTACAAAGAAATTCCCCCACATTGGACGAACTGCGCACTTCTCGCTATAAGAAACAGCTATGGTGCGAATAGGGACAAAAACCAACACTCCCCCCCAATACCCGCGACCTCTTTACTCGCATCGTTACGGGGAGCAAAAAAAGGAAAAAAAAAAAGATTTGTCGAGTCGAAATGCGAACTGAGACTACCCCCTGCAGCGTGTCACGACATCCCTTGGTGTAGGTACGAACGACAAGTTTCGTGCAAAGAGCCATTTCAACGAGGATGAAAACGCGCGGGGGAAGGGAACGGGCGTAGGTCAGGTTTCGCACAAGGGAGAATCCCACCTCGGCGAACTTGATTCCTCTTCAAACGAGCCAAACGAAGCCACGACGAAACCGAAGTATCAATTTGAAAAACTTATTTGGGTAATTGCCTCCCTGTGCTGAATCGTCGAGGAATAGCCAATTTTGGAAATTGATACGAATTTGTTTTTTTTTATTATTTTGGGAAGGGGGAAGATAAGGGGGGGAGAGAATATATTAATTTTTTTAAGAGACGATTATTTGTTCTTTTTTTTCTTTTTAAAAGACGATAATTTATTTATTTTTCTATTTAAAAGACAATTATTTATTTTCTTCGTTATTGTAGATTAGTTTGTTCATTTCATTTTACAGTATTTTGTGTTTATTCGTTCTGACATCGTTAATTAATTTTTGTTGTTGTTAGATTGTCATTTCATATGGTTTTTATCGATTTTTCATTTCGTATTATTTTTAGTCTGTTTCATTTTTAGTGGATTACTGTTTTAAAATGGTTGAATACATTATTTGCAACAAAAAAAGAGGGTGCTCTTAAAAATCTGTTCTGGGCAATGAATAATCTTGCCAAATGTTTTTTTTTATTGAAAAATGTTGATAAATTGTGATGTAACTATCACTTAAGCAAACCAGCATTGTTGCATGGTCAGTGGGCCTGAGTGTAAATAATCGTTTTATTTTATGATACATCACCTAATTAATTGTGAATAAATAAACGAGGAGCTAAAGTACACATAAGAGTTCTATTATTAATGAAACTCTAATACAATAATCTTTTATGAAGAAATGTGCGAGCTCGTGATAAAAAATAAACAGAATAATCATTGAGATTATTTATAACCGCTGTAATTATTAATATTTTCAATTAAATTTCATACATACCGATTCTAATATACAAACAAATAAATGTCAAAATATTTTTTCAATAATATTATACAAACTTATTTCAATTTAAATATTTTTAAAAACTCCTTAAAGGAGTTTTGTAACGTACATCTTAAATAACAATTTCCTTATAAAATCCATACTTCGACGCAAGCTGTTACACCCTGTACCAAATTCGTAGTCGTTTAATTCTTGGCATTAAAAAAAAAAATTCCACCACATCAAAACATGTCCAATCGCGTTTAGTTTGACCGTTGGATGGGTAACGTTGACGAAATTTCATTCGTCTTCGAATGACGGATCCCTGCGCGTAGCCGAGCAACTTTGACAACCGTAAGTTGGTCAAGAATGGATTTAATAGAGAGAAGGAACGAATGAAAATAAAAAGATAATTACGGGGGCGCAGGTTCGAAGGTGGGCAGTGCAGCCAAAAATAAAAGAAAGTGGCGACGTCTCGAAGTTTCCTCCTTCTCCCTCTCCCTCTCTCTCTCTCTCTTGCTCACACATCCCAACCCAATACAGCGTTTGAACGTAGTACGTTAGGCTCCAAGTCGAAAAAGTGGTTGGTCGACGAGGGTCCAGCTCGAGGTCTCGCGACGGAAGAAACGAGCCACCGAAACGTCGTGAAAAAAAAATCCAAATGAAATTAAAAAAAAAAAAAAAAGAATCGAGTCGAACAAAAAGGTTTCGAGAGGCTCCGTCTGGCGAGTGGCGTCTATTCGTCTGGTAAAACGCCTCTGCCCGGTACTCCCGTCAGACGTATCCGAACGTTGAAAAAAAAAAAAAAAATACAAAAAAAAAGAAAAACAAAAGGCACGCGAGCAATAAATTGACAAACCAAACAAATGAAACGTAATCCCGAGAGTTGACACACGACCGTGCAACCTCCTCATCGTCACGGATTAAATCACTACGGCGATAAAAAAACAACAACAAAAACAAATTAATAAAAAAAGACAATCGTACTATTCTCCGCATTTGTCGATGAAATAATAAACTTGCGCTCGGTTGCCGGAGACCAACTACTGTAAAACCACTTCTAGAATGTTTCTGCATGTGTAAACACGCCCGCGTTCTTGAGGATCTATGAACTCCAAGTATACGGCACATATGTGTATTTGTGTTGGATTTTAGCTGCGGTCGTATCAGCATATACGTATATTCATTCACGTAGGCGAAAGTATTCGACACCACGCGATACTGATATACATACGCATAAACTAACGGTTGCGGTTGAATGATTCTCGCCTATAATTATTGCGCGTGCGTCCATTAAATCGCCGAGGCGCACAATCACATAAGTTCATCGACGCTTCATTAAGCTCTCACTATGCTCTGTCATTCCTCCTCCTCCTCCTCCTCCCCCCCCCCCCTAAGTGTCTAGCTCTATCTCTGTCTCACTCTGTCGCCTTCTGGGTTTTGCGTCCTTATATGATTTTGTATAATCCTATGTGATGGCACGGTTCATTTGATTCAGAATGTTTTTTCTTTTATTTTGAATGATTTTTTAAAATTTTGAATGATTTTTTTAAATTTGATTATCAGTTTATATGATTTTTTACAGCGTTGTTTTTTCCCACGGTATTTTTAGTTTTATACGATCCTGTAAACATCATTTTCGTCAACTATATTGGGTTCGTTTGGGTTTAAATTTGATTTTTATAATTTTACTGATTAAATTTGATTTTTATAATTTTACTGATTAAATTTGATTTTGTATAATTTTACTTGATTTTATTTGCATTTTATAACTCGATCTGTGATTTTTGATGAATCCGTTCGCGTGAATAGACGAGGTTTTACTTAATACGATTCTTTTATGAGCATTGGGATTAATATGATTTTATTTCAATGTGTGATTTTGTATGACTCCGTGCATTTTGTGCATTCGTTTAGAAAGGGATCGTATAATGGAAAATGAGATCAGTATCGAAATTCTTTTCTTTTATGAGAATTATTATTATTTTTGCATTAAATTTAGTCATGAGCAGGGAGCATTAACATTTGTAATGCATCTGTATCTACTTTGGGCAAAAGTGACATAACTGGAGCGTAATACGACAATCAATCACTTGATCAATATCTCAATCTCTCTTTCTTTATCTATCTGCCTCCCTCTCTCGCCATCTGATTCTCTCTCTCTCTTGTTCATACATTTGCGGCAAAAAGATTCCAAACTGACGTGCACTGATTTATGCAACGTTATAAATGTGATACATGCACAACTGCACGCTCGAGAAATATTACAATATTCGCACACAATATATTGCCACAAATTATCATAATGTTGATAATATATAGTCGAACGGAAACGCAGAATTGAAAATTCAAAGGATATCACGAGATTCATTTGACACAAGGATGGAAAGACTGAAAGTCTTGATGGGGAAAGCCGATGAGACGTTTCCCTATTCGATTAATGACTATACGAGATTTTTGACGAAGCCGATACTCCGATCAATGACCGTACAGATTTTCATTGACTCGTATGTCGCCTCCCCGAAACAGTTGAGTTTTGCTTATTGATTATCAAAAGGGCGTCGGGGAAATGTGAATTTTTGTCACTTTCCCTGTGCCCTCTTGTGCCCACAATCAATATTTACTCACCATGAAGAAAGCACAGGCGAATAGCAAAAAAAAATCACAGTTTCCCCGTGCCCTCTTGACAATTATGCAAAATCGGTTCATTCCAACAAAAGCACGTACGACCATGAGAACAAGATACGATTCTTGTTAGCGACCAAATTTTTGTTCGCATTGTTATGACGTAAAGAAACACGTGACTACTCGTACGTACACGAACTACAAGTGGATAACTCAATGGCGCCAAATTAGCATCGAATCCTCGAGCCAGTACAATGAAAAGCGTACGAACGTCCGCTCAGGTATTTAACAAAAGTTTCCGGTCTCTTTCACGTTCCTCAGCCCTCCGCACCACCACCGGACACGCCTGTAAGCCTGGAAAAAAAATTAAGAGTCACTTTGCGTCCTGCGAGAGCTGAAAGGAGCGTTGATTTGTTTTTTTTTTTTTTTTCGTTGATTTCCATCGTACGAGATTGATACGCGATAAAGGAACGCGGAGTGCAACGTGCACAAATATACGAGTGAAATATAAGGTGACTTAAAAAAATGCGACGAGAGCGCTCGGGAGATATGCCCGAGATACGAAAAGTGAGTCCGATTCAACACGGAGTCGCTATTGCATCGCGATTCAGTGATAGATCACATTTGTATACAGGGTGACCGGAAAATACCGAGAAAAAAATTTGTCCTATGATCATTTTTAATTTGTTCAAAATCAAGGATTGCTTTATCTTTTATTATTTATTTATTTATTTCGAGATTCTCTGTAGGCTGGATTTTTTGGTGTACATGCTTGAATTTTCCTTTTAAAAGTTTTTCAAAGCAATCAACATTATGATCTTCCTCTTTGAAGTATTTTTTAAACTCTTGATAAAAATCAGTTGGTATTTTATTTATAGCGCGATAGTGTACTCTGCGATGATAGCATGAATAATAAATACATTACACAAATTCAAAAGAAATTGAAACATTTTTCTTTTATATTTCACTTTTCGAGCCAATTTTCAGTAAATTACATGAATTTATTGAAATTAAATTAATTTAATTAAGAGTGTTAATTTGTGTTAAGGTTATCTTAATCCAATAGGAAATTTATTATTAAATTTTGATTAAGTTTGAGATTAATTGAATTAAATTAACTTAGTTATGTTTCAAATTATATTGTTTTAATTGGTGATGTCCCAATCAATGTGATACGATATATTTTAATGAATTTCATATAACTTAACTGATAAAAAATAAATGATGTTTCTTTTATTTTTCTACAGCAGTGATTTCCACTTTTTTTCATCTTGTCCATATTTTTTAATTATCCAAACTGCAGTTATGGATTCTCCCTAAACTATCGTCCTAACTTGATAAAAATGAACCCATCATCGTTTATGTGCAGTTGATGGTTTGTTTTTCATTCAACTGTTCACCCTTAACGATAACACGAATAATACACATTTTTGAGAAAAGTACAAAAAAGAAAATGATAAATCCATTTTTCTCAAATAGGAAAAGAGATCTCGGAACATATTTGAGTTCGGATGGGTGTCAATCGGAGAAATGAGGATTTCAAACGTCAAACGTCAATTTCGGATATTTTATAATGGAAAAATTGTCCATTTATCTCAAATGGAAAAAAAATGTCGCGGAACATATTTGGGTTCGTTTGGATCGATATTAATTTGAGAAATGAGGTTTTCAAACGTTCAAACGTCACTTTACGAGGCACCCTGTACGGACACATGTAAATATGAAGGTACACACGTATTCGAGGTCAATCACGAGTCTCCCTGTTTGCTCGGTGATCATTGTCAGGATAACCGCAGAAACGGCGGTTTATTTATTGATCGTTGATAAGGAGAGCCGGGAGTGTCGTAACACGTACCTACACTTTCGGACTTTTTCGCGTTCATCATTGTCCCTAACATTATCCAGTTTTTCATTCCCAACGAGTATTCCCCATATTTCCTCGTCACCCATTTTGCGCAACGGAAGAGCGTGCAAAAAAAACGTAAGAAAAGTAGAATCGGAAAAAAAATGATCCGTTAGGTTCTGATAAGGATGAGATAAGACGTGAGGTAAGGATGAATCGAGCGAGGGAATTGACTTCTTAATTCGGTTCCACTCATCGCCAAGATGACTCACTCTTTGGGCTCGTTTTCTATCTCTGGATTTCTACCAGGTTCTCTCCCTCGTGCCGATTCCTTCTTGTATCCTGTACCGGTCGGCACACCACTTCTTTCGGTATCCTTTGCCCCACGGAACGTCTTACCTTGTCTAGGTACGCGAACCTGTTCTCATAGCCTTCTTTTCCTGCTCCCTCCTCGTTGTCTCTCCTTCGAACCCAACCTCACGTGATTCATCTCACTTCTGAGTAACCTGCTCCATTTCGCGGATTCAACCCGTCGCATTTTGTACCGATGACTCAATGGATAGGAAACGATGTGTATTGATAGACTCATCGACCTGTGTTGTGGACCATACACTAAAAACAAAACGAAAGTGATGTTTCAGAAAATGGATCTTTGCAATATGGATATTCACGAAAAACAATACGAAAGTGGTATTTGAGAAAATGGAAGTTTGGAAAATGGACGTTCACTAAAAAAACGAAAGTGGTATTTGAGAAAATGGATGTTTGCAAAATGAACATTCACCAAAAATAAAATGAAAGTAGTATTTGAGAAAATGGGAGTTTGCAAAATGAACGTTCACCACAACCAAAATGAAACTGGTATTTGAGAAAATGGAAGGTTGAAAAATGAACAATCACGAAAAACAAAACAAAAGTGGTATTTGAGAAAATGGAAGTTTGTAAAATGGATATTAACCAAAAAACAAAACAAAGGTGATATTACGAAAACTGGAATTCTGCAAAATGGACGTCCACCAAAAACAAAACGAGAGTGATAGTTGAGAAAAAAAGACGTGAGGATAGACAAAGATACAGAATGGAAAATGAAGGATTGATGCATTTGTTAATACATGGATTTGGGTGCAACTGCACCGTATAGCAATAGTTTGCAAAATGAATTGATAACTTTTGATCGGTTCTTAATATTGCTCTCAATATTGACGATTAAATAAGAAATAGTATAAAAAATGTAGAATTGCTCAATTTAGAAGTATTTTCATACACCAAAATAAATTGATAGGATTTTTAGAGTTAAATCATTCGAATTATATGATTAGTTTAACAACAGAAACTGAACAAGAAAACTCGAAATAATGGAAGAAGAATAATTGATGGGCAATAATTCAATTATTTAATGATATTAAATATATAACCCATAATCATATCAAATTTCCTGATTTAAATGCAATGAAAATTTTATCGATTGAAAAGTTTGGACAGAACAAAAAAATCGTACGTATTAATTGCACGATACAAACCATAAATACGAAGAAATAAAACGCCACTTTAAAAAATAAAGTTTACAATCTGAAAAGCTTCTACAATTTAAGAAATCCCCCAACCTTGCGAAAAACCCAGAAAAAATTGCGCAAAAATTACCAAACCTACAAATTGCAAAAAAAATCATAATAAAAAAAAATACCATGAGTAGAAATCTTTCGGAATCAGGTTTGCAACTTCCGTTGCAAACCTGATTCCGTTGCAAAAGTTTAAAGGCTGAAATACGAGGGTTTCTCGAAACGAAATAAAACAAAAACTTCTCCTTGTAAATGTAAATAGTCGGTGATTCAAATCAAAACGAACAATTTGAAAAATGTATACAATTTATAAAATAACCCAACCTTGCAAAAAAAACCCCAGAAAAAATTGCACAAAAATTACCAAACCTAAAAATTACAAAAAAAGCATAATAAAAAAAAGCAATGAGGAAAAATCTTTTGGAATCAGGTTGGGAACTTCCGTCAAAAAGTTTAAAGGCTGAAACACGAGGGTTTCTCGAAACGAGATAAAACAAAAACGTCTCCTTGTAAGTATAAATAGTCGTTGATTCGCGTATCAATCATACAGATTAATAGATGCGATCCTGATGTACCGCAGTGTACGAAAAGCGAGAGAGAGAGAGAGAGAGTTCACGAGAGTTTAAAAACACAAAAAAAACAATAATCTGACAAAGACGCGCGTTATCGTTTCGCGGGGAGATACTATATATGTGAGTCACGATCGTGGTATGGACCAATGGCAAAGTGGAGAGAAATGGAGACCAGTTTGCCGATTGGACGCTGGACATGGCGTGTTTCGAGACTCCAAACAACCATTGGTCAGGGAGCCCGTATGTTCTATCTCTCTCTCTCTCTCTTTTCTTCTTTTTCTCTTTCTCTTTCTCTCTCTCCAGTATTACCTTCCTCGATGTCCGTGTGTCACACTCTTTTGCATCGCGAGACACTTAACTATATCAAATCACGCACACACTAGATGCAGATCACGCATGAACACAGTGCATCGTATGCATATGCGGAACGCCGATCGGGCATATCTTCGTACAGTGAAATCCCGATTTTCTGCCACTTCGATTTTTTTCCTTTTCTTTTTCCCCACCACTTTGTCCATTTCATGGAAAGTCCCACTTTGGGTGCCAGCAATCCTTGCTACATGGTTAGTGATGCACTGATACAGGTACACGTTGATCACCGTAGCGTTTGAAGACAAAAGAACAATCACCTGGTAGGTAAAAATGACGTGTAATAATTGTATAATGGAACGTGCATGTGTATTGTTAGATAAAAACGTCGAACATTTTTTAATGATCAACGATGATATTTAAGTTTACTGCCATAGCCAAAGATTTTTATGCAATTAGGATTAGCTTTGAATTTCATAAAACGAGACAAATTTGTGTTGATATGAACTTTTACGAAAACATCATTTTTTATTTCAATATTATTTCATATTGTTTATTTTTCCTTATTTTTTAACATTGACGATTATTGATATTAAATAATAAATATACGTTTTTCATTTAACAATAAATAAACGGTTTAATAATAACATAAAACTGTTTTTTAATATTTAAATTTGAATGATATTTAATATAACTTAAATTTAATTTGATTTAATTTAATAAAAAACGGTTTAATAATAATATTAAACGGTTTTCAATAATAACAGTTCAATAGTATTATGAAACTGTTTTTCATTGAAATAATGTTATTGGATCAATTTTAATAATATTCAAAATAAACTAAAATACAAATTTCACATGTACATATGTAGTACATATAGTGTTTCATATCTATAATTGACTACTTTTGGCGCGAATTCGATACTTTGCTCTCCTCAAATCGTAGAAAATCGGAGTTAAATACTACAATTAAGTTTGGTGAATGAAAAATTCACTGAAAAATTAGATCGAAGCGTTTTTTTTCGCATCCATTGATAAGAATGATAATACGAGGGTGAAAGTTTCAGCAACAAGGAGGGACCTGCAAAATTGACCAGATGGAAACGTGTCTGCGCAGGGTGTCTTTTTTTAGCGGCTCTTAGTCACCGGAAGCGAGAGAATTTATTAATTTGCAAGCAACGTCAGACTCGTGCAACGCTCCGACGAACGGTCGATGCCCGTGTCAAGGCTAACCATTACCTAGGACAACGCAAACCTAAACGATTTTGGAGCTCAATGGGGAAACATTACTCGGAGAGTTTATGGAACGTTTCCAAATTAAAGAATTTCCTTCAACTGTAGACCAAGATCTAATAGCGTCAGTGATGGAGTCGTTGAAAAATTTTATCAATTTTTCGTAATGAGCCAGTTGATGTAACGGAAATTTCTGCTGATGGCATCTATTCCACCTAAGTTCGAGTATTTTTATAATTTTTTTCAAAAAATTCTATAATGAAATAGCAGAGTTCAAAGTGGATAAAGTGAATCACCCTTTTTTGTACCTACAACCGGTAATTAATCAATTATGCGCCTGTAATAAGCAAATTGAAATAATTTGAGAACTAGATGAAATTTTAATTTAAGTGAATACAGGGGCGTTAAATAAATTTTTTGTAAATACTTTACGTAAATACAGTGCTGTCAAATAAAAATTCTTTTCGATAAAATCGTGCCCGTTTAGAAACATTTGTTTTTAGTAAACAGAAAAGCCAAGACATTTTTTTTCGTAAATCTTTTTAACGTGTATGACGAGTGGGAAGTGGCACTGCTTTAGTTAAAAAAATATAAAACAATTTGACGTCTCAAAAAAATTCGTCTTCGAGCTATGTACGAAGATGGTAAAATATTGATTTTTTAATAAAACGACGCCTCTCTGAATAAACATAATTTCCAGTAAATAAAAATGCTCAAAATAATTATTGTCATGAAAAATTTTCAATATAAAAAATTGCCAGCCTAATTCCGTTCCATCAAAGTTTTTTCAAAGGTTTGAAAAAAAGTTTAAATTTTTTCCTGACAGGGCACCATCAACACCAACATTTTGTTATAACGCTTTCTAAAAAAATTTGTAAATAAACTCGAAAATTTGCAGGTCGAAGACCAGTAATCGAAATTTAAATTCCATTAACTAGGCAACCATAAAAAAATGGTTGAAGTTTGTAACAAAGTAAGGAATAAAGAAATAAATTTATAATTAAACACCGTACAAAACCTAAAAATAATTACACACTGTGGATGGGGTTCCACGATTTTCTTCTTGGATTTCTGTGCATGAAATTTTTTCTGCGGTTTCGGGCAAATATTCAGGGCCGTACGAGTCCGCTGAAGGAAGTCGCTATTCAAGACGATAAGGATTCACGTTATCCTACGTTAAGCACTATCACAGTTTGTTATGGCAAACGCCACGTGATTGGCAGTGGTATGATCCTCAAGCCGCAGGAATTCGGACCACAAAACTCATGCGATGCTCGCGTGGATATGATGATGGACGTATATACCGGACATTCGAGGACAAATCTCGAGAGACATTTCCGTTTTTCATTATCTTTTGACTATATGTTGTCTTCGTGAAACGTAGGTAAAAAAATGCACGCGTAATTAAATATGAACGAGTTTATTGTTAATTCGTTCGTGTCATTGAAAAAATTATATTTGTCGTTTTTGATTTTTGGATTTTTGTACGATTTATATATTTATAATATAAAGAAGTTACTATAATTTTCAAAGACATTTTTATTCGTTATAATTTATCATTCTAATTAAATAAAATGATTATTTATTCATTATTTATAAATCATTATTTAGAATTTGAGTACCCTATTATAAATGTTTATTATTGATAATTGATCATTTTTATTTAATATAAAATTATTTCGTATTTTTAATATAATATTAAATATTAATAATCAGCGATTCTAATTTTCTAAAGAAATTCTATCGTTGCTATGGCTTTATATATCATATTGAATATAAACAATAATCAATCAATTGATATTTAAAAAAATTATATTATGGCAATTATCATTTCCATAGTATTATAAAATCTAATAAATAATTTATTTTCAATAAAGACTGTCTCAGCAAAAACTTTCTTAGCTAGAAAACCAAATTTAAAAAAATCTTATTGTGACGTTTCTCTAAAAAGTCCCATAATTATTAATAATTGATTTACATAGTGTATCATTCTTCAATAGAATATTTTGAAAATTGGTTATTTTGTACAAACAAAACAGCTCTTCCGATATATTAAAAAAATTAATGTTCGAATAAAACTGAATAATTGTTGCATTTTTTTTTTAATTCAAACTGTTTAGTACATTTACGCGTTCAAGGTCAACAAACAATCATGTGGTTTTAATTTTTCCAACTTTGAATCGTATCCGATCACAGATAACACGGTTCTACGAAGATGTAAAAAAAATGTTGACATACATGACACACATGGAAATATTTGACCGCAACTTAAATCACAGATAAAATCGTTTTGTTCGTGACTACGCGACATAATTTTAATTTCTACTCCGACGATGTTTTCGATCGCTTTGATAATCATACATCGTGCCAAATATTGCTGAATAAATATTCCGTAAGATGACCATCGACCTTTGCCAAACAAGAGTCGCTAGTAATTATCAAATCTTAATTACGTAGCCGATTAAATTATATAGTTTTTGCAACAGCAGATTTTATTAACGACAAATAATTTTTTTGTGATGCTGAAAAATGTAAAAAATTTACGAAGGAATTAAGATAGTGATGATGAGTCACGTCTTACTGTCACGCACACTTAACGGATAAAAGACCTTCTCGATACTCAATGAAAAAAAAACATCGGGGAATTCGATATCGATGAATTCATCTTTTAAGGGGTTACTGTGGAGATTGAAGATTATAGTTATTTAAACACATTAATACTGGAGGAATAAGCTTCAGAACTAATTTGTTTAAATCATCATTATTTTCAATCTTTATTGAAAATTCTTATTTGTGATTTTTCAAAGTTATTGTAAAATTGATTGAACATTTATTTGTTTATATAAAAAAAACGTAATCTTTCAATTCCATTTGAAAATATTAATAACAGAAGAAGATATAAATAATTGCGGGAAAGACTTTTAAGCGTGAGGGATCCAAGGATGTACCCGATTGATACGACAAAAAAGTAAAACGATTGTTCTTTTTAAAATATATCATATCGGCGCACCCTTGAACAAGGTTTTTTTGTTATTGTGCTGCAATGATAAAAATGAATTATTTTATTTTTCTCCTCCTTGATTTTAATTTGGCCAATTATGATGTCATTTTTGTAAAATATTATTGAGTTATAAAAACGAATTAATTCAATTATAAAAATAACAAAACTGTGTAATTATAAAATGTATCAAATTTTCCAAACCAATTAAATATTTTCAGCTGCCTAACTTCAATCATAATGAGAAATTAATAATAAATAAACCGCTTCAATAATAAAAAAAAAATACGTATTTAAAATTTCTCCTTCTTAGTTTTCATTTCGCCAATTATGATATCATTTTTATCTAATATTATTGACTTATAAAAAGGGATTAATTCACTTATAAAAATACCAAAACATAATTATAAAACTTATCAAATGGTCAAAATCAATTAAATATTTTCAGCTGCGGAACTTCAATAATAATCAAATAATAATAATAAATAATGTACTTCAATAATAAAAAAATACTTATTTTATATTTCTCCTTCTTAGTTTTCATTTCGCCAATTATGATGTCATTTTTATCTAATATTATTGACTTATACAAATTGATGAATTCACTCATAAAAATGACAAAACATAAGTATGAAATGTATAAAATAGTCAAAATAAAATATTTTCAGCTGTGTAACTTCAATAATAATAAAAAAACAATAATAAATAAAGTGTTTCAATAATCAAAAAATACTTATTTTATATTTCTCCTTCTTGGTTTTAATTCGACCAATTATGATGTCATTTTTATCTAACATTATTGAGTAATGAAAATGAATTAATTCAATTATAAAAATGACAAAACTATACAATTATAAAAAGTATGAAATTGTCAAAACCAATTAAATATTTTCAGCTGGATAACTGAGTCATCCCTTTCTCTCCAATTAATCCGAATGTTAATAGGACGATGTCCAAAGTATTACGTGATTATCATATCGCAGGCGACGAATGACGTATCGCATTTCCCTTTCATTATTTCATTCCATCCCGTCAATTTTATTTTTTATCCCTTGTCACGTGTCTTTTCCGGGATATAAAATCGAAGCTACGTGACTTCGCGAAGCACGCACGTTGATCAAACTAATTGTCCATTTCCTCCTCGTCAGCGGAGCTACTCGAGGGCGTTAAAATAAATCATCTTATCTGTCACCAACGTATAAAAGACGTAATGGCAAATATTGCGAGTTTGACAGGCGATAAGACCGGCTCGATGTTCTTATTTCAACAGCTCGAGTACTTTATAGCTCTCCCTGTACATCGTACGTTTGCGCTAATCTCTTGAATAATTCGAGAGGGAGAAAGAGAGAGACAGAGATCATCTATGTATTGGAGATTGCGTATGTCAAGACACGGATTCTATTGATAAAGAAGCTCGTCAGGGACTCTATAATTGTCAATGCAATCATAATCAACTCCCTGACAGCCCGAGGTATATAGGATGTTTATATGATAAGAGATAAGAAGTTTTCTACTCGCGTGGAAAATAAACATTTTCTAAATAAACGTTTTGCAAAATACTTTCAGTCTCTCTCTTTCTATTTACACAAATATTTGTTATCACTGATTAACAATAATAATGTAATAACGATTAATAATTATGTCATTAGTAGGAGATAATGATTTCAGGGTTTTCGAAAAAAGGGTTTTTTTTTTATTGAAACACGAAAAATATTGTTTTTTAATGAACAAAGATTATAGTTACAGTTTATTATACTGTTATTGTTTGTAACTGACTATGGTTTATTTTTTACAGAATTTTGGTACAAAATTGTGATAATTTACGCACAAATAAATGTGTAAAAGATTTTCAATTTTAGCATTTATCAAATTATCATTAAAAAAATGATCTTACGAATTTTTCCACGGTCTTTCGTCAGTTTATATTATTGTTTTCCCTTCTAATTTATATTTCCAAATCGTACTGTAAACTTGTACGATTTCTAGTTATTATGTTTTTCTACATTTGAAATATTTTCAATATTTTGTTATTATTATAAACGTACTAATGATATTAATATGCTAATCGTAATAATTATAATAATTATAGTGACCATATATAATAAATCATAATAATTATAATTAAAGTTCATAATTACAGGCTAATAATATTATACTTAAAAACAAAAATTCTGTATACCAAGGAATCAAGGAGTAAAAATTACATTTTAACCGTGGTGAATAAAGTTTGAAAATTGAAAAATCAAAATCATTATTTTTGATAATTAATTTTAATCCTCGTTAAAAAAAAAGTTCCTTCCACTTCTTATTGCACGGTTGATACAAGGTATAGTTTGAAAAATAAGCGTTTGATAAACCGGGCCGAAAAAAAAGGAGATCGTAAAATGTATTTTAATTCGGGAATGATGAACTTGAGATTCGCTTTGCGAAGGTTTGGTCGAGCAAAAACCGCATTGAATTCGCGGCCCGTCGACGACGACGACGACGACGACGACGAGAGCGCACGCGCGCCCACGCGTCAGCGGTGGTCGTTCTAAATATAAATTTAGTGGTCCTCGTACGGAATTACCGGTTTCGAATCCTCTCTCCGATGCCTCTTCCACACACGCGCGAACTCCTTTTCTTCACTTTTTTTTCTTTCCTCTTCTCCCCCATCTCGAATCGCGCACGTGCACACCGAATTTCGAGATTGTTCAAGATCCATGCACCTCGGATATTTCATTGATCGGGGTGCGAACCCAGCAAAGCAGACAAAAAAGGGAATACGAAAAAAAAAAGAAAGGTTCCACCGAGATTTGAACTCGGATCGCTGGATTCAGAGTCCAGAGTGCTAACCATTACACCATGGAACCTTGATACTTCTCTTGTCCAAATTATATCCTTTCCCCCACTCCTTTCTTACTTGGTAATTCTCGATCTTTGAAAATAAAAATAAAAAAAACTCAAATTCACTACAAACAAATATTAAACTGACAAGTAAAGTTCTTTAAATGCGTACAAATATTTACGGATTTATTACGATATTGGCAATAATAAAAATCACGCACGATACTTCAATTTGCATCATTCGAATTCGAAACTGAATTTATTTATATTTTCATCTATATCCTAATGGCAAATAATTAACATTGTTTTCAGTGATGACACTAAAAAAACGTATACAAAAATCGTGATCTTTTTGTATACTTTTTTTCAGTAATTAATGTTACTTAACTCTACGTCAGTTTTCAGATTAAATTGCTGTCAAAATAAATACAAAAATATTGCAATCGAAAAAGATAGTCGATCGTATGGCGCAAGATTACTTGAAATTCGGTACACTTATTGAGTGTAATGATAGTTTAGTGTTCACCAACGTTTCTATTCTCAAGATTTTTAACAATAATAATTTTTTATTAATTTTTATTTGATTCTATTATTTTTGTTTTATTAATTATATATTCTTTATTTTTGGTTGTTGCTTTAGAGTTGTTAACAAACTGATTGCTATTTTAGTACTTCATTTTTTATGATAATAATTGAACACTTTTATTACTAACACTTATCGAATAATTATTTACTTACGGTGAATGTTATTATGCTTAAATATATTGTTTTTTTTTTTTCAATTTCTTACGACGGATATTATTATACTTAAATACATTCTTATTTCCTATTTTCTTATGATCAATATTATTATACTTAAATATATTCTTTTGTTTTATTTTCTTAGGATGGATATTATTATTTCCTATTTTCTTATGGTGGATGTTATTATGCTTAAATATATTATTTTTATTATATTTTCTTACGACAGATATTATCATGTTGAAATATATTGTTTTTTCTATATTTTTACCATGAATATTATTATGCTTAGATGTATTATTTTTTTCTATTTTCTTACGATAAATATTATTATTCTTAAATATATCGTTTTTTTTCTACTTTCTTACGATAAATATTATTATCCTGAAATATATTATTTTTTAATATTTTCTTACGATGAATATTATTATTCTTGAATCTATTATTTTTTCATATTTTCTTACGATGAATATTATTACTCTTAAATATATAATTTTTTTAAATTGAATATTATAATGCTTAAATATAATTTGTTCTACTTTCGTACTAAAAAAATTATAGATATACTATTAAATAATCATACGCTAGTTCTGCCTTAAAAAAAGTAAATTTCTGATCGAATGGTAAGTCCTTTCCATATATACTTCGTCGCCATACTTCGCGTGGATAGTTGTCGATAAAAAGCTTTTAGGCGAAGAGGAACTAGGAGCCAGAAGTTGCGCGATAGAATATTATTATGATGAGTGATTCATCGAGCTGTTATCGAAAAGCTACGACGAAGACAGGAACGAAAAAAAACGACAATAATTTACTCCGATCTATATACATATAAAATCCGAATTCACAGACGTGAATTCTTTACACTTTCAACGACACTTCCGTTACATTTTCTTTTTTTTTTTCTTTATCTCTTCGTCAATGCTCGCGAGTATGGTAAGACCCCGATGGAACTTCAGGAATTGCTGCGGTTAATGTAACGCGGGTCATTGACCGACCGGAGATCGATCCAATATCAATTGAAATTCGAATTTTCTTCAGGATCGTGAATGACGATATCACTCGTTACGATCCTTGAAAAGTTTACCCATTGGACGAAGTTTAACGTCCATTGGTCGTGCCCGAGACGAAAATGGAATTGCGGATTCCGAAAATGTAATTGCACTCGAAAACTGCACTGATCCATCGCGCTGACAATTGCGATTGACGTTTCGTTGTACTCAGCAAACGTTTTTTGTCTCTTTTTTACTCGATTCGCGAATTTGTGAAAAAGAACCAAATAGGGAGGAAAAATGGGATCGAGAAGAATTGCAACGAAACATGGTATTTGATGTAATTACTTTTCAGTTATTTTTTATTATTTTTTATTGCAACGAAATTTGATACTGAATGAATCACGGTTAGTTATTTTTAATTTATCTTCATTTTTTCGCTGTATTCAAACTTGGTATTTAATAACGCCCATTTAATTATTATTTATTTAGGAATGTTCATTTGTTTTTTTTATGTAACGAAGCCAACGTTTTTCCTCTTTCTTGCTCGATTCGTGAATTTATGAAAAAGAACGAAATAGGGAAGAAAAAATGGAATCGAGAAGAATTGCAACGAAACTTGGTATTTGATGTAATTACTTTCCACTTACTTTTATTTATTTTTTGCTGCAATGAAATTTGCTTCTGAATAAATGACGGTTAGTTACTGTTAATTTATATTCCATTTTTTCTGTAATTCAAATTTGTATTTGATAACATCCATTTGATTATTATTTATTTAGGAATGTTAATTTGTTTTTGTTTATGTAACGAAACTAATTATTTTATAAGACCCATTTAGCTATTTTTAAATTTGTCGATTTTGCGGAAACATTTTTTTCCTCGTTGCCTCACTAGAAACATAAATTGGGAAGAAAAATAACTTTCTTTTCGCGTACCAGCCAAAAACAATATATATTTTTTAATATTGAAAAAAATAACTTTTATTGCTCTGGAGTACGTGGAGTGGAAACAAATCTGTTTTTTACTCACTAAGCACTAAAAAAACACATTTCTTCATCTGTTAAAAACTCTGAATTGTTTTTCTTTGTTGTTTTTTTTCTCTGAGCACTGAACAAGCACTATAAAAAAACTAATCCATATTATTAGTAATCTACTAAATAATACCCCTATCTTTCACTCCCTTTTCACGTCCTGATAAAAAAACAAACCAATCTTCGATCCCAATTTCAAAAATATCGAACCAGCATCTCATTTTTCAACAACAGCTCTGTACCAGAAATAGTAAGCCTGTTTACCCAAAACAAACTGGAATAACATTCAAAGGAATGAACAATTGAATCATTAATGTCTACTATTCGAAACGATACATCGATATTTACAATTTCCGGTATTTTCACGAAATTTCCACATTTGTGTGATGCTGAGGATTTTCAATCGTTAAGTGAGTGCTGAACGTTGGGAATGTTCGCGTATGGGTCAATAATCACGATAATGGTGTATAAGCTATCTAGTGTCGCGTTGGACGACAGGTTAGATCCAGTCGGTGTGCAGTCCCGATGGAGTGTATAGGTCTCGTCGGATATCTCAGCTCTGGTTACTCTCCCTCTCTCTTATACTCTTGCGATGTCTCCAGTTGCTGTATATAGTGGTAATGTCATCTGTCTGTAACGTCATCCGTTGTGGACTGCATCGACGAGGATGCAGCAAGGGAGTTTGTTCCTCTCAAGAGAGTACGATACACCTGCCACCTACTAGTCCATATAATCCGATATCCAGAGTCAGTTTTCTCTATCTATCTCTCTCTCTCTCTCTCTCTCCCTCTCTCTTCGCAAGTTTGGCTGCAACCCAGATGTATTGGCACGTTCGTATGCACACTCGTGTACATAGTTGGCCTAACCATCTTTGGATCATCAATCGTCCGGATCATCAATCCAGCTCTCAGCGCACCATTTGATTTACGACGATTACTAGCTTGGTGCTGACTTCAGTGGCCTTCCAATTTCCCACCCCCTCTCTCTTGGAATTGTCGATCTTTTGTATCCACCAACCATGACACACGGATACTCGGTGCCTCCCTTCCTGTGCTACAAATGAGATCGAACTCATTGAATCTTGAAACCCTGAGCCTGGCTAAGACCAAACAAATAGTTCCTTTAGGTATCTACATCTCCAAATGTGGTGGTCCAATGGAAGAGGGGTTGCCAACTACTTTGAAAGGGGCGAGTGTTTTCATTGATCTAGAGACTAGTGGGGTGTAAATTAACGATTGTTGAAAAACTGCATAGGGATATGAAGGAACAGTGAAAGTGGAAAGGGAAAATACAATTGTATTTTTGTTGAAGAAATCTATTTGTTTTTTTCTGATACGAATGATCAAATATGAGTCAATTATTATTGTTCTAATATGAATGTTCTTCGTCGATCCCGCGACTTAAACATAGACCAAACAAAATATTTTCATAAGTTCTATTAAAAAAAAAATCCAAAGAATAAAATCAAGATTACTCAAGTTCCCTTTGGGTTGCATGATTGGATAGTAACAAGATACTTGTATGAGAAGTCTTTTTTTTTTCATTTTTGATTTATGTAACGTTTTTTTGGTAGATTATTATTTATATATTATATTAAAAAAAATATATTTTGAACATCGAAGATCTTTTTGTTCAATGTTCACAGCACATCAGCACATTGAAATTTAAAAAATCCACTTGTCGTTTAAAACCAAAAACTTTTTTGTTTTTTCTAGAAAAGTAAGAGGACTTCCGTTCTGTCGATTGTTTCTTTCGAATCTTTTAAGATTAAAAAAATCAAATTAAAAAAAGTAAAATCGAACGACTCAAAAGTAGACCTTGTTTGGGTTCATTTAAGTTGAGAAGTGAGTCACATACCTATAGATCGATAAAATATCAGAAAAGTCATATCGCATTTCTATTCTTTCTTATTTTTCTTACACCCATTACAAGTAATTTATATTTTTAAAAATATATAAATTACGTACCTATTTATGATTTTCTTATCAGAACGATTTTTCATTTGGAATGTTGTCATATTTTTTTTTATCATATCTATTCCCATATTATTGTATATATGTTAAAAAAAATATACATTTTATATATTTCTCTCTACATTAAAATTTTTCCAAAAATAGTTATTTTTATCATTAAAAACGTTGATTCGATCTATTTTTAAACACATCGTACTTTTTGCTTGTCCAGTTTGTAACGCTTCTCGCAATATCCCAGTCCGTTCACCAAACGAATATTTCGAGAAATTCTTTTGTCCCTGAATTGCCGTACAATTAAAATGTCTTTTGGCTCCCTAATTTGAGGAATACAGGAGCGAGAATTTCATTCGCGAAATATAGTCATCGATATATGCTATTAGGTGGCTGGACTGATAAAATTGAAGACACAGACCTAAATCATTTTCATATCTCTCCCCCCTCCCCCTGATAATAATCCGTTATCAGACGAGCTTCTTACATACACTTCCAAACGGATTAAGAAGAGGAAACACTAGATAAGAGGGGCAACGAAGAAAAGAAAAACGGAGACAAAAAGGAAATGAAAATCTGTGTAAACGTGCGTATGTGGAAATGAACGATACCGCGGTTGACAGACGATGTTCAACGGAGCGAAGTGTTATAGCGGGTATATTATTAGTTTCGAAGTACATAGAGCGTGCCACCGCAGTTAAGATAGCAGAGGCGCGCGACTAGGTACACTTTGGTTCATTTAATGCGATGCAATATACGTTTCTCTCTCTCTCTCTCTCTCTTTTTTTGGATTATATTGCGTTTTTTAGTATTTTTTGTTAGATTATTATTTAGTTATTAATTTTTTGAATTTTTGTATTTTATTTTGTTAGAATTTCTCTTTTTCCCTAATTTCGGGAAATATTGTTTACTGGAGCATAATAAAACTTATCATCATCGTCATCTCTGTCTCTCTATCTCTCTTATTTTTTATTTGTATTACGTAATTTTAGTTTGATTAGTTATAAGTTTGTTTTAAATTAATTCTACATTTATATTATCATTATTGTTATTTTTGTTGTTCTTCGTTGTTAGTTTTTGTAATTATACTTTCTATCTATTATTCACTATGTTGCCCGAAAGTATGACTGAGGCATGTTAAAATTTATTATCTTTATCAACTCTCTCTTTTCCTACGGACATTTTTTTTCACTATTTAACAGTAATTATGTAATAATGATTAACGATTGTGTCATTCATAGGTGATAACTATTTCAGGTTTTTCGAAAAATCGAAAAACATTGTTTTTTTATTGAAACAGTATGATGAACAAAGATTATAGTTACAGTTTTGTACACTATTATTATTTATAATGGTTTATTCTTTTTTTAAAGAATTTCAGTACAAAACCCTCGTAATTTACATACAAATAAATGTGTAAATGATTTTTCAATTATCTTACGAATTTTTTCGCGATCTTCCGACAGGAAAATTCTTCAAGGAACTTCTTCTTCGAGGAAACACAAAAAAAATTAATAATTGCAAGGAAAAAATAATCATTTTTTTCGGTTTTTCTTGCAACGTAATATTTTCTTTCATACAGTTCTTCTTTAAAAAAAAAATTTACTATTCCTGAGTTTTCCTGTAGCATAAGCTTGAATTTTTTTTGTATCTGATATTTAGAGGATTTCCTCGAAAATATTAATTTTTTAAAAATAATCATTTGTTTCGATCCTAGTAATAATTGGTTGATCTCCAAAAATGGTGTCTCGAAACAATCGCCAAAACGTTCGGTAATACACATTACGCGTCAACGAAAAAAAAAAAAAAAATGTTTTTTCACGAAATTTTTTTCTTGAACGGCACTTTTTGAATCACCCTGTACACAAAAGCACACATATTCACGTCAGCCGCGTGAATTTATCGGTCATCAACAAACAAAAGGGCACAACTCACATCGGTGCACTCTTTTGTTTCTCAGCGGCCGTAACTCGTATCCTCACAAGCCACGTGGCAATCGCGGCACTTTTTTACCACCCGTGAACTTTCGCCGCACGTAAAGTGCACATAAATATGGAAAACAATGTCCATTTCCGAGCACTTGAAATCTTTTTGCATTTTTGTTTCTCCAAAACTCGAGTATACATCCAAGTGTGATTATACTTATCAATTATAAGTCGAAGTCAGCTGAAGATTTGATCCGTTTTATAATGCCGGAAGGAACTGAAAAACTGAATTTATCGAAATGGGAGTGGGGGGAGGGGAAAGGAGGCAAGAGGGGATTATGTAATTCTTCATAATAAAATCTAAAAAGTGTTTTTTTTTTACCAATGAAACACAATAACAAAAGTAGTTTATAGTTATTGTTTGTTATCTAGTTATTATTAATAACTGTTTCAATGATCATGTGTTCGCATGGAATTTGGTAAAAAGCTGTTTTGATGTACATAGACATAAATTTCAAATTGATTTTTCAAATGATCGTACCAACTTCTTCAAAATTAATATTTATTCCTCAACCACTGTTTTCCTAATTTACACTTAACAATTTATAAACTTAACTTAATAATGAATTAATTGATTAAATTAATAGTTAATAGTAATAGTATTAATTAATTAATAGATAATTGACGATTAACTAATAAACTTAACTCAATAATTAATAAACTTAAACTCGCACTTAATAATAAATAAAATAGTATTTTTTATCATCCAGTGATTGTTTATAACTATAATTGTGATAATCATTGTTATTATTAATGAGATTTTTAATTATATTCCTATTAATTTATTTAATATGAATATTTATTACTAACCCTGAATTTCCTAATTTACATTTATCAATAGCAGAGCAGAATTTTCTAAAAATTCTTTCTTATCAGCTGATCCAATTTAGGATTCCAGATGGAACAAAAAATCGGGGAGGGGGAGGGGTTAATGCAGGAAAGAAAATGTGCAGCAGGAGCGAAAAAGCCTTATCGCTTACGAAGCTCGAATGCAGAGGTGCATAGAGTTGGCCTTGGATTGATAAAGAGCTCGGTAAAGGAAATGGTAGCGCGTGTGTTCAACAGGAAGGACGATGCGGGGCTAAACGAGTGGTAAATGATGCGCATTCGAACACGCGCGCTCCCACTGTGAAAAATGTACGTGATACCGTTTATACGGATATATAGAAAAGTACGTAGAACGCGGATGTTAGGAGAAAACGAGTTCGCGCACTCGCTGCGATTCGTATACAATTCGTCATTTTTATCGTGAATCATTTGTCAACGATATTCAATCATGAAATATTCGGGAGTAAATATTGGTGAGGACATTTGTTGAATTTTGAAAAGTAAAAAGATTTTTTGAATGATAAAATGATTTTTTGAAAAATAAAACGATTTTTACAATAATAAAAGGATTTTTCGAAAAGTAAAAGGATTTTTTTAATAATAAAATGATTTTTTGAAAAGTGAAATCTCAAAAGACATTCGTGATACCTCGGGACAGAACTTTTTTTGAATTATGCTTATATGATCGTACTTTTATTCTTCAACAAAAAATACTTTTTATTTCTTTCTTTACATTGTCAGAGTATTTTTTCGCCATTCCTTTACGCAAGATAAGAAAACGTTCCAGTGTGACTGGTTTAGTTTCTGCGATTTTTATAAAAATTAATCTCCATAATGTTTTTTAAAAATGCAATTAAATTTTGAGTTTGTTTTATTTTTATTAATTCAGATAACTTATGTTGCACAACAAAAACTTTCTAAATGCTTTGGTTAATTTTTTTACATATCAAAACGATAACAGTTTGATAAACTATAACTATACATTTTTTGTTATTGTTTTTCAATAAAAAATCTTTTGTTTTCGAGTTATTAGACAAACATAAAATCATCATTGTCCAATAATATTATTGCTAATTAGCAGATGATGACATATTGTTAATTACATCACTATTATTAATTAGTGAGAAAAAATTGTTTTAAAATAGGGAAAGAGAGATGATGATAAATGTATTATGCCTTAGTTAAAAACTTTCGGACTATTTGGGAATTACAAAATAAAATAAAATATCAAAAAATCACGAAATAATAACTCAAATAATGTAACAAAAGATGAAAAAACTCAACTAAAAAACACAATATAAATAAAAAAAGAGAGGGAGAGGAAGTATATTGCATTAACTGAACCAAAGTGTAACTAGTCACGCGCCTTCGCTATCTTAACTGCGGTGGCACGCTCTATGTGCTTTTAAACCAATAACAGACGACGTATATCACTCCGCTTTTTGGGCCACTGTAATACGATGGCTAAAAAAAAGTAACGCTTGACAGTGACTTCCTCCTTTTCCAAAAATTGTCTGAATGCCAAAAAAAAACAATATTATTAATCAATGTGAAAAATTATCGAGATGTGCGGACGATTTTTTATAAATTACTTTTTTATAAATCTATAAATAATTTTGTATAAATTACTTTTTTATAAATTTATAAATAATTTTGTATAAATTACTTTTTTATAAATTTATAAATAATTTTGTATAAATGCCATTTTTATAAATTTTCGATAAATGATACAATCTTAGTTAATTCACAATGAAGTGTCAAAATAAACCTTCTTGTAAGTCAGTTTTTCGTTTAAAAAAAAATTAAATTTTCAAATAATAAAATACCGCTTTTGGGCCATATTTAGGAATGGCGTGAAGTGACAAAATTTAAAACGGAGAGCCGGAAAACTCATTAAAAAATTGTCAAAGTTTGTGGAATAAAAAAACAAAAAAAGGTAAAATATATATAGTTTATAAAAAGATCAAATTGTTGATAAAAAATAAGCAGTAAATTGATTGTAAAAAAAAAAGTTCACATTGAATCGAGAAACCTCTACGTTCTATACAGGAGGTGATAGTAAAGAACGCTTTTAAACTGATTAATTACTTATTTAAATAAAAATAAATTCTCCCCTCTTATATGAATTATCTGGTAAACGCGACCATTGACAAAAGTGTGAAACGCCAGTATACTCATCTGAAATTTAGCCGAGTCAGTCGCTCGATCCTACACTCTAATGATGCAATAATTTTAGAGTTTGCAGAGATTTCATTTCGTTCGTTTTGCAAACGTGAACATCTGTAAAACATCTGTTTTTCCATAAGTGACCATTTTGAATTCATATATTTATAATTAATAAACTATTTCGTAAAAAATGTTAAAATAATGTATGCACTATTATTTAATCAAAAACAATCATTGCTCAAATTTGCATTATCCGCTCGTTCGTTTCAATGACTTTTAACCCTCTGTAGCGCCGAGTGACATTTCTGTCACAAACTGATCACAAACTGATTCTCTGCCTATAAAAATTAAAATATTTCTTCAAACCCATTTTGAGTCAATAAAGCTTATCTGTAACGAACCAATGTATAAATTTGTATTTTTTAAATAAATAAATAAAATCAGATTTTTCCAGAAGCACGTGTATTTTTATATCTTTGGATAATCATTTTGGTAATTATGCAGAAGTAGGGTTCCACCTCAATTTTGGCAAGATCATTTTTTTGCCATAAATTACATTAATTAGTCACCTCTAGTGACATTTAACCGGCGAAGACTGACATTTTTAATCCCATTTTAATTCCATTTCAATTTCAAAATATACCCAAACGAATCCAAATAACCTTAATTATTTCCATAAGTTATGAGGTTGTTTGGGTTTGTTTGAGTATATTCTGGAAGGCTCATTTCATAAATCCCCCTACTCCTCAGCGGCAGTTTAGGCGTCGAAATATACAAAAATGCCGCAATTTATTGCATTTTTCACCAAACTTCGAAAAGACATAACTTATGGAAATAATTTTAAAAAATCAGTCTCCGCTGGCTAAATATCACTAGTGCTGACTAATTAAAATAATTTATGGTAAAAAAAGAAATCTCTCATCAAAATTGAGACGGAGCCCTACTTTTGCGTAATTACTCTAATTTTTAGCTACTTATTTTTAAAAATGTTATATATTGCCCTACAGAGGGTTAATTCTCGTCCTCGTTGCCCAAATTTCTTGTTAGAAAGCCAAGAATCTTCAGTCTTACAGTAACTCAATTTACGAAAGCGAAGTGCGAAAGGGAATCGAAGGGAAGTAATAAGTAATAACGTACACAGCTTCATCTTTCCTTTGATTAACAATCCCTTGTCAGTCCCGGATCACTCGTTGACGATTTCATTTCGCTCCAAAGTAACGCCGTCTTCCACAGCCAAGCCGATGCATGAAGTAGAGAATTGTGGTCACGTGCACTCTCTTTCTCTCTCTCTCTCTTTCAAATGCATAAACGCGCGACTGTACAGTCATGGGCAAAGCTCTCCTCAGTGGATGGAGGCAAACGAGGCGCGTTGGACTCGAGTCCACAACGGCGATGGTCTCTCCCGGGAGATCATACGGCCACCGACTACCCCCGCATCGTCTCTCCCCATATATACAGGGTGGCTGAAAAACTAACGTTAGTCAACGGTCGATTTCCTGATGATTCAGCATAACCAAAAAACGACGCAAAGAATAGAGTCGTAGTTTTTTAAATATTCACAATATTCTGATAAACCGCGAAAATATTGGGCTTAGTAAAAAGAAATCCATTATTTTTCCTATAGATAGCTTTAGTTATTTGTATCTTGTTGCTGCGCTTTGCCAAAACCGATATGTGTTTTTAATCAAGATTTCAGGGGAAACAATAAACTATTTTATTGTCAGTCCTGGATCACTGTTTTTTAAATATTTACATAATTCTGATAAATCGCAAAAATATTAGGCGTAGTAAAAAGAAAACCATTATTTTTCCTATCTATAGCTTTAGTTATTTGTATCTCGTCCTTGCACTTTGCTAAAACCGGTATGTGTTTTTAATTAAGTTTTCAGGAGAAACAATATACTTTTTTATTTAATGATTAATGGACTTGTCAAGGTTTTGTCGAATAAATTTATAGAGGGAAATAACACGTAATTGTTTTTGCAGTCGATGCGCAATTCGATTTAAAAGCCATGTAGCGAAACAAATTTTTTTTTCAATTAAAAAAATGCACATGACGATTTTGGCAGGCGCACCGACGATATCTCGTTGTACTAGTCCGATCGGGTTACACTCGTTGGAAACATGAGATTTCGTACTAAACAAACGTTTGCGACAGTTTTGTGATTTGCTGTGATTTCTAATTGTGATTGGTTGACGCCAGAAAATAAAAGATTTATTTTTACTGACTCCAGAAAATAATGGATTTATTTTTACTGACTCCAGAAAATAATGGATTTATTTTTACTGACTCCAGAAAATAATGGATTTATTTTTACTGACTCCAGACAATAATGGATTTATTTTTACTGACTCCAGAAAATAATGGATTTATTTTTACTGACTTCAGAAAATAATGGATTTATTTTTACAAACGAACAACAAGCTATGCAGAATGGACTGACGCAAGATATGATTGTTGTAATCAATTTACAAAATGGTTCATCTTTGATTGATCTCGGTTTAACATTTTCCCCTTAAGGAGTAGAATTTGTACCTCGTAACTATATATATATATATATATAAGGGCGTATGTAAGGGCGTATACAAGGGCGGAAAAAATGGATGAAATAATTCAACCGAGATTTCTCATAGATAAAACGTTCTTAACACTAAATAGAACTGCCATTCTCTGCGTTTATTAATTCTTTAAAGCCTGATCCTCGGCTCGACTAGAAAACTGTAAATGGCTATCAGAAAACTTGCTTAAAAAATTTGTGAATTTCTACTTGACTTTCAACATTACTTTTGAGCAACATTCTTAAACATCTACTCTAACAAAACCGTCCAAATATTACAAAAAATCGTGCCATAAATAAAAACCAACCGATCAATGTCGATTCGAAATGGCTAAAAAAAGGTTTGCCGTGCAGACGTGTCAAAATAATCTCCTTTAGTAATTTTCAATGTAAATAACTCATTTTTGAAAATATCTTGCAAGTTCGTTGTCGTGCGTTTGTTATGTCACCATCCGGTCTACTCCAATAACGAAAATACACAAAAGTTTACAAGTTACATAAGTAGAAGAAATTATTATCAAATGGAATAAAAACAAAAGTGTTTCTAGAAAAATCTGATTTTATTTATTTATTCGAAAAATACAAATTCATACATTGCTTCGTTACAGATAAGTTTCATTGACTCAAAATGAGTTTGAAGAAATATTTTCTGATGGAAATGTCTCACGGCGCTACAGAGGGTTAAGATATTTATTAATGTTTCGAAAACTGTAACTATTTTGTTAAGCCTTTTATTAACCCGCCGTAGCGTAATATATAAATTATTTAAAATAAGTAGACAAAAATTATTATCGAAAGAAATAAAAAACCACGTGTTTCTCCAAATATCTGATTTTATTTAATTATTCAAAATATACAAATTCGTACATTGATTCGTTACAGATAAATTTCATTGACACAAAATGAATTTGAAGAACGAAATAAAAACCCACGTGTTTCTCCAAAAATCTGATTTTATTT
>JAPYZI010000014.1:0-201567 GCA_030523105.1 Ophioninae sp. A BG-2022a
TTGCAAAATACAGTGTGCCCAGCGCCACTGACGTTATGTATACAATTTTTATTGACCACGTTAAGATCATCCACGAACGTTTGAAGAAGCTCAGTTTTACGCTCGTATCGCTCAATGGCAAAAAGTGACCCGCGATATAGTTCACGAATATGTTTAACTGGTTTGCGCTACGAAAGTGCTGTGCCATGTTGCCACGGTGAACCGAAAACTTGAGCTATCGGACTATCAGGCTTAACGAGCGTATTGCTCGACGCGGCGAGTCTTGTTGATTACTGATCGAATGAACCCCGATGTACATCCAACCATTACGATATTATATATTCAAATATTCCGTTTGTAAATGCATTTTAATGTTTACAGTGGATTTCAAAAAAACGTGAATGCGACGATTGGCGGACAAAACAGGTGAAGCAAAAAAGCAAACGAGTGTAGTCTGAGTACAATGAATGTTTTTCTCATAAAAACCGATCTGGTTATTCCACGTTCTTCTATAGCCAACAGTCATTAAAATCTCCCTTTTAAGTTTCCATTTACTCCATCTTTCGATTATAGTCCCAGTATTTCTTTTTGTCAAAGCAACCATTTCCGTAAGATCATCCACTATGTTCCAATATGTTCTGTCTGTTTTCTGTAATTATATTCACCGCCTCCCTCCCAACACTGCATCGTCCTTCCTCGGATACTGAAAAATTAATGAGGTTGGTTAGGTTGTGACCCTCGTTCTCTCGAGGTTCAAAAAGATAATAGAACGACGTCTCGGTTGGGGGAGCACACATTAGTAAGTAACACAATCGATTTTTATTTAGTTTCACCGCGGTCCTTGAACGATGATGATCGGCCACTGCTGTAGAATGATGATCGTCATAACATATTGAGTAATTTCGTTTTGGGTGTTTCGAATGTACTGTGACGTTTACGAATTCAAATTCAAATTTAGATCATTGTGAATGTCACAGGTTCAGGTTTAATTATAGTTCACTGTAAATTTTACTGATTCTAGTTAAATTTTATATTATTCAGAATTTTTGACGTTCAAGTTATAACGATAACGTGATAACGTGAACATTTCTCATATCATATTGAATAGTTTAAATCTGTGTGTTTGGTACCCATTTTTGAATGAACTATTTTAAGTGCGAACCCCAAAAAAAAAGGTTCCAGTGCTGAAGTTCTGTTTAGTCAAAAGGGTTTTAAATGAAAATCGTAAAACCTCCGATCGATTAAACGACGGATTTTAAGAAATCTTGAAGTCTTATTGTCATTACTGGTTTTGTTGTAATTTTAGCTCTTACGTTTAGACGAGGATGATTATACTTTCTTTTGAACTTGGCACCAATGTTTTTCACTTAAATTTCATTAAGTTCCAAACAATTAAATTATATTTTTTTGTGAAGTAATGAAACATTGTTTCTGCAGCGTTCTATGCAGGATGTCTCGGAACTGATGTGAATTACCGAATCGGGGTCGTCGAAAACCATAGAGTTTTCATGACACAAGGATGGTCAATGAAAGGTAATTATTTGGAAAATGACCTCCGCAGGGAGGTGGGGGGATGATAGATTTATACGTCCTGAACACAATGGTGAAGAGAAATCGTGGCGGTCACCCCCCCCCCCCCCAAGTTGTAGATTTTTGAAGTCGGCGGATATAGCAGCGCAGATGAACCAGCTATCACTACTGGAGTGGTCGGGTACGAGACCGGAATTTGAAGTGTACTTTGGCAAACCATGTACCCGTAAATGCCGATATGCGGCAAGTGCAGTGTATATTCTGTCTTTTTTTTTATTGACAGTTTTATAAAAACTCTTAGAGCACTGGAGTTTTAAAGTATTTCGATTAACCTCAACAACTACCTTACAATCGCGACGCACAATTTTGTATCGAATCACGTTGTACTCGAATAGATAATCGAGTAATTTCTCCCAGTCGTCGACAAGACGCAAGAATTTGTATAGTTTAATTATGCACGGATCGAAGTGGACTAGCCACGGCAACCGGGAAAAAAATGCATGTCTGTAGCGACATTATAATCATATATACGTATCCTTACCTCACTTGTTGACAAATTTTCGTGCCGATAAAAAAGAAAACACTGATCGTCATTGCCGATAAAAAAGAAAACACTGATCGCAACACTCGTAGTCCTTACCTACTTGCTTGTGGAGCTGAGCATAGTCGCAAGTTGGGCAATCGAAATATCTCGTAAAATATTCATTCCACGCGAAAACATCAAATGTCAGAAAGAAGGGGTAGTGGGAGGGGAACGCATCGCAGGACCGCCGGCGGCGCCTGGCCGATCGAGTGAGGTACACGCGGGCGTTGTTTGTTTTCTGAGCAAAAAGTAAAATCATTGTGACGCGGAAAATTTTGTCTGTAATAGACAAATGTTATCAGTTGCTAATCAGGTAAGTTTTAAGCTTTCATAAATTTATTTTACTTATAATATGTTTGAAGTTTCTTGGTCTAACTTTAACCGCTTTTTTATAATCTAATTTTTGTTGTAAAATTTCGGGTTGGGGTCAGTTGAGCAATTGCAGCTCAACTTACCCCATCCTAAGAACAAAAGTAATATTTATGTTTTATATTTTTTTTACGATGCGAGTCTCTAAAAGAAGGTCTTCAAGAGGTTATTATTCTACAGAAGATTTGAATGCTGCTGCAAAGGCTGTCAACAACGAGGGAAAAATCACAAATGCCGCCGCAATAGAATTTGGTATCAAACGAACCTGGTACAAGTAACAAAGAAAACGAGTTGACCGATCGAATGCATACATTTTGCCCCGAAATTGTTCGACCATACCCAAAGGCGGGCCCCAGAAAAGCAACAAAAAATAACAGAAGGAAGAAGAAAGCTGCTATTCTGACACTCCCGAAAAAAAGCATTAGAAAACCAACAAAATAAAATAACTAAAAAAATGAAGAAGCCGTACTGGTGCTGTGGCCACCACGTACGTGCGTACATTACCTCTACATTACTGATACGGCACGGTGGCAATACTATACCGGTACATTTGGGGTACAGCGTACCGGTACGCGGTGCCGGTAATGTGGAGGTAAAGTCCGCACGTACGTGGTGGCCTGGGAAGTTCGAACAAATAAACATTACTTGTAACCGACGGTCGATAACGGTTATCGCACGTCGAAAAAAATACGTCCTACGTGAGCGAATGTGGAGCTTAGAAAGCACCACAGTCTTATAGTCTGTGGACAAACAGCTGTGGTCTTACATACAAGTATAAAAATAACGTAGTGGGGTAAGTAATAGGCACATCCACATTTTTCGCCACTACGTGACGTTGCTGTCGGAGGACCTGTACAACGCAATGAATGTAGTACGTACTGTAAACATTTTTGTGAAAATAAAAACGCCATGTACCTTTTGATTTTCGGGTAAACGATAGATATAGTATCGAATATATGCATTCCTTATCACTTAATGATAAATTCTTCACAATGTTACTAGCGAATTAATTCTCAAACATGCTCTAATTTTCATTTTATAAAGATACAATGAGATCTAAAGCATTTTGTTTAGACTTAGTAATAAACTTCCGTAAAAGTTATTATTTAGTATCAAATAGTTTGATTTTCAATATTTATCTCCATAATTAGTCATATGATAATTAACCAATAGATATAGACAATCATTTATAATAATGTTTAAATCAATAAAACAATTAATCGTATTATAATCAATATGATACGTGTATTGCTTTTATTAAATGAGTGCTGCCCTATTATTCGCCTCTTCGAATATCCTTTATTCATTGCTACCTTGTTGAAGATCAAACTCCTGTATTCTAGAGCCCTTGATGGCACTCTGATGCTAATTCCTGCAAATGCGAATTCAAATCGATCGTAATCATATGAACGTCTGGAATCGTTTTTCGTGCACAACGTACACAAATTTTCCATTTTCGGTATATGAATACGTTTTCGCATAATGCTCATAATATTCGAATATGTAATTCATTAGTGTACAAAGACTTTTCTTGATATCTCGTTTTTATTGGCGTCAAGACGCTAACATGTGAGGTATTCAAGACATGCGATAACTGCGAACAATCAGGTTGTTCCCATTGGTGCTCCAAGCTGATCGAGCGTTCCAGTTGGCGGAGAGTTTACCTTACGAATCGCGGATTTTTATTTACAATAAGGCGCACTTCACTGAGTACATGTCGCCAACGTTCACACCCCCTAAAATCGCACACGCAGCGTTGCCACTTCAGTAGGTGGCAAAATGGCATCGGGATGACATCGGGCAAGCTGTCAATCGTACGGAGAACCGACTATTGTCGCGCCAACGATTGATAATAATCAGAATTGAAAAAATGTCACACGTGCAGTACGTGGACGAGCTGGTCAAGGAATATCTTCTCTTCAGAGGCTTCAGCAATACTCTCAAGGCATTCGACAATGATCTCAAGGCGGAAAAGGAGAAGGGATTCCGGGTAAGTAAAGTAATCCCAACCAGCAACAATAATATGCTACGGGATCCTGCATCACGTGTACTTTCGATACAGCGACTAAATTAGTAAAAATTTTATTATCGTTTTGTTTCCGGAATCATTTGTTTGATCAAACTCAATGTATAACACGAGCGCGATGACTTTTTTGTTCAAACCGCCACATCACGGATTGATTCATGTTTATCTTCCCAAAGGTGGACAAAATTGTTGATCAGCTGATGCAGTACATTTATGTCAACGATCTGATATCCCTCAGAGAGCTTTGGGCTCATCTGGATACGAGAATGTTCTCCAGGCTGGAGAATCACTTTGCTCCTAGCATCAGAAAGCTTGAAAATGCTGTACTCAAGCTTTATCTCGTCAATGCCGTTGTAAATAACAAGCAGGAGAAGATACAAGAATTTTTTATAAAAATGGCACCAGAATTGCAGGGTCACTCGGAATGGAAGGAATGGTTTGGTACGCGTCTTCATTTTTATACGAACATAAAGAAACAGTAAAAGCGTGTTAGCATGCAGAACAACAATCTGTACAGATACTGTAGGTTGAACCGAGTTAGTGCAGAAAGTATATCTCGATTGAGCTAATAGAAAATCAAAGAGAAGAAGCTCCGACTCAAACCGGAAACAGTGTTATTTTGTATAGAGAGCGCAACAAACACCATATTTACTTTTAAATAGGATAGAAGGATATTAAGCATCATTATTAACATTTTTAATTTGCAACAATCCTTATGCACGTTTTTGGACAGTTTTGAAAAAGGGCAATCTACATGCATACATAAACTCTTATATGAAAAATGTTTGAAGTACTTATTTCTCTTTACTATCGTTCTAGCACTGCCATTTGTAAAGAATCCTGAGGACAATCCAACTTATTCCGTACACTTTACGCGCCAGTGGCAGGACACGATGCTCGTCTCGTTACACAATTTTCTTGCAACAATCTTCCAAGTAGGTAAAGGTAGCAGGTAGTTTGTTTTTCAATGGGTTAAAAGAAAGCGAGCAAATATGAGTACGCGATTTGTGCTGATGTCAATGAATCTCCAGTGTTCTTGCTTGTCACTAGTGCATGCCGCAACCAACGCTCTTAACGCTTGACGAGGATACGAACAAACTAAAACGACTTCAAGAGGAGAACGACACACTCAAGCAACGTCTTGGCGAAGTAGCAAAGATCGAAACATTAACGGATGTTAATCCAGGCCCAACGCCTCAGCATCCACCCATCATGGATGATTTTTATATCATTGCTCAGTACGTTTGTTCGTTCTACTTTGCTTCTGGACCATTTTTCAACAATGCTCCTATATTCGATAATCCAGCGATTAATAACAATATATGCATTATTTCCAGGGAATCGCCGTTAATGGAAAACCCAAAGAGCTTGAGAAGCCTTATAAAGAACATTGGCGGTAGTTCGAGTCCTATATTGAGTAGAAAAGCAATGACTAGTGCTAAAAAGAGCGACACTGAAAACACAGGGACCAAAAGAACGAACACCAAGGGACGAGTCAATTCGGTCAGCAAATCGGAGGTTGTCGCGAAGAGAAGTATAAGCTGCGACTCGAGACTGACCGGCGCGAGAAAAAGAGACTCGTCCGTTGATACAACGTGCGACAGAAAAACCAAAGACAAAATCGAATCGAGTTACATATTGCTCAGTCAGGTACGGGATATATTGAATTAAGCATAAAAACGATCAAATGGACAGGTTTCATCAACTTATTTAGACTATACCGTAAATTGCAGATCTAAAGAGGTCGGGGAAGGCAATTTTTGATGCACCGATCAGGGCTAATTATTTAATTCTTTGCAGGAAGAGTATACCGAGCACAAAACATCGATAATTCAATGTAAAAGCAACGCGAGTGGTTCTTACGTTGCGACTGGGGATGCGGACGGTATAATTAAAGTATGGACTCCCATACCATCACCAAAGTAAGTATAACTTCATTAAGGTTTACTGGCATTCGAATATAACTAAACAAGCCTTTGATGGGGAAAAACCGCCAAACGCCGAACAATCAGTATTCTCTATTTTTGTACTTTACAATTTTTGCGCACTTCTATGTTGGAGCTATCATACTCTACAGAGATTATGAACCGGAGTGTTATAAAAATTCTACTAGATCTATAAAAAAAATATATTTAGTATTCCTAAGTTCTTTGAGGATGATAACGCTGATACTTTGCGATAATTTGCTATGATGAGATAACTCGTGATGAAACAGCGGTACAGTGTGTTTCGAACTTCTCGTGTGGGTATGCAACTTTTTGTATTTAATTATAACGCAATAAAATTTTCAGCGGTCATTTGAATAAAATTAAATATCAACTAGGATGAAATGATCTCTAAAAAGACATTTCTAGATGAAAATTAGTGGGTGTTCTACACATTGTGCCATTTACGGCCAATTTCAGTTTTTATTTGAAGCGTATATTTGTGCTGAAGTGGCATATAATGACACTTTATGCCACGTCAGCACAAATCTTCTAGATGTTACTTATCAACAATCATTCGAAAGTAATCTCACAAACGATAATGAACCGCAGGACTGTAGCAACGTTCACATCGACCACGGCAATTTCGAACAAAGCAGTGACGGCCCTCGATTGGATATCGAAGAACGAGCGATACTTTCTTCACGGTGACAACAACGGTCTCATTCAACTTCACGATACTCGAGATTGCAAGACTATATGGGAGATTGAACACGACGCTTCGCGGATCGTCACGTTACTCTGCAATCCGACGGAATCGACGTTCGTTTGCTCGGTCTCGGATCCACACGAGGGTCGTTTGTTACTGTACGACATAAAAACCCGCAAACTCGAGAGAACTTTGCCGATGGAACAGAATCTCACAGCCCTGTGCTCCGCCTTCAATCACAATGGTCAATTGTTGATAACGGGACTGTCGAACGGCAACATACTCATTCATGACCTCCGTAGAAACGAGATAATCGACAATCTCAGTTGTCACTCAAGTCCCGTAATTGACATTGAGCTCATAAACGATTTTACGAATATTTGCGCCCAGAGCGAGGACGGCAAATTGTGTCAAAGGAGCCTCAATCATACCGGCAAAATAATATGGGAAACGAAAATGAAAATTGAAAAGAACGCGGTGCACGGCAAACTCTTTACGTTCGATCAAACCGGTAGTCATATGTTGCTCTGCACTCAAAACGGCGGCAATATCTACAAGGTACGGTGAACAGAAATAAAATCGATGATTCTTCGCTGACTCAACGTTTCACGATATTTAATTGTACTTTGGATCAGATGCCACCAGGTTCGCAAGGAAAGATTTTGGAGCTCGGAGGCCACAAGGGAACGTTGTGCTGCGACTGGTCAACGGCGAATCAATCGGGGACGTGCATAACTGGCGGTGCCGAGGGCAAAGCACGCGTTTCGACCCTGCTATCACCATGATACAAAAATAAAATTAGTATTTGTATAAATTCATGACACAGTGAGGAGACGGAATATCATTACGGTGCATTCATTGCCAAAGTACCCTAGCCTAAACCTTTTGTAGATAAAATACCACACATTGTAATAAAAATTCATAATCATCTCGCCCTATTTACGCATTAACATCCATGATGATATTCTTTCATTTGTAAGAAAGGCTGAAATGAAACTGACTCTGTAAACCCACTGATCATTTCTTTCTGGATAACTATCCAACTTCAGCATGACAGAAGCTTCAGATGCGGCCGATGCATGGACCAACGATGAAAGGGCCCAGTTATGTCGAGCTGTGGGGACCAATAACGCCTTAGTGCTTCGCTTACTTCAGCTGGTGTTATCGCTTTCAGAACAGCGCACTGCAACACAATTGACAATTCTCCTTGTAAGCAGTGAAAAAAGAAGGCATGCCATTATCCAACTGTAGAGTCGCATACTTTACTGTGCTGGTAAGGTTTGTACGTGTAAGGATTGTGATAGCTGAGCTTTAGCCTGTCTATCGAATCACCATGGATTTTGTTCTGATCCTGCCGTACCAAAAGCGCCAAATCAATTATTTCTGCAACTGTTTCGTATGCTAGATAACCCAAAACCGCATAACCCTGCTTGCTCACACTCATGTCGCCTGGAATGTGAAAGAATGAACAGTTATACTTAATATTCTGCTGAATCATGCTTTGAGAGGGAAAGAGCCACCACCTTCACAGTCTATCCAACTGCTGAATTTGTGCTGATTTTTGTTCGCGAATGATATACAACGAGCTCTGCTGTATTCCAAGTAACGAGCTTCGTCCACCTTTCTCGACATCATCTCAGCTCTAAGCTTTCTGTTGTGTTTGACATAATCAACGGCGGATTGCTTATCCGTCAGTTCTCCTGTATTGTCGATGAGATCAATGATTCTGTGGTATGAGCGTTTCTTCTTCAAAGGATTCACCGTCAAGTCCTCCAAGGAATCTGTGAATGTTTCACCCTCCAGTACCTTGTGCATGGAGCTCTTGAATTCCTTGATCTCTAGGTACTTGAGCAAACGACGCAACTTCATTTTGTTTTTTCGTAGTAGAAAAACGAAATCCTCGTCCGTCACGATCTTCGATTCGCGTCGTACGGCAATTTCGCTAGCCTTTTGGACCAACGTTCTCATCTGACGATGAACAACGTCCTCTATTATTTTTGCCGTTTCGATAAGCGGTTCCGGGCAATCTCCGAAACCGTACATCATTCGACGTATCTCTGGAAAATAACGAACAAATCGTTTAGCGAAATACCAACCTTTGACGGATGAACAATAACAACCGGATAACCTCCAAAAAAAAACGGGTTTTGGTATAATCAACGCACCAGCTATATAATTGATTGGCTCATTTTTTAGATCTGCCTGATCCAATAATTTCGGTAATGAAGTACTCATCACTATATTTTTATTAAAATCATTCAGTATTTTAGTGCTCTTCGAATCACACGAAAATACGAGACAAATGAGCTTCAGAGCATTCAGGTAATCGTCCACTTTTGTTTTCCTACAAACCGAATGACAAGCTGTCATGTGAAGAAACTAAAAAGAATTGAACAATGGAATCGTAAGTTGGAAGCGAAAAGTTACTGGGCATTAAATAATGTATACACTAGATGACGCCCGAAGTACTTTCTCAGAGGAAAATCACCATTTCAGAGCCAAATATACATCATTATGATCGAACACATTATGATAATCAATTAAATCTTTGAAAATATAAATATCAGTAAGTCTTAAGATAGTATTCCGGTGTCCGTTTGTTCCGAAATAAAAATGGGGACATGAATGCGGCAAAACGGTGGTATTACACTTTGACATCAACAGTCAGTAAATAGAAATGATAGAAACCGGAGATCGCAGAGGGCGTAACTAATCCACCAAAGAAGTGACTTTCGAGTCAGCGTCGGCAGCTGATTTCGGCTGTATACGACATGATATATATTTCTGTATATTTCCGTACGCGGAAATAAAGCTCACAGAATCGCGTTATTTACAAGTGCACAGTTACCTAGCTCATTATACTTTTGCCAAATGTACGGCGAGTGCGCGTCTCGTTTTCGTACCGAAAATCTTCCGACTATCCGTCCGCACATTATCAGCAGCTTATTCGCGAACTCATCTATCGAGTATTCGATACATATTCTTTACACTTTTTATATGTAGTGTACAATGGCCCGTAAAATCGAGTCTCCGTTTACGCTATTCCTCTCGGTATCGTCACCCACAAATTATGATCATGATTGTCAACACGGTGGACCGAAAACGAAGTCACGAGATAACTGCATCGAAACAATGTGAACTATGAAACGACCGTTTGTTTGGCTGTGAGTGCAACAATATTCTCGTTCGTTACGGCTCATTTGAGCTCATCACGGGATTGAATCGCATGTTCTGTCAGTCCATTAGAACGCGATTTATTCACGGTTTTATTTTCACTCGGCTGCTTTCATATTTCTCGATTTGTCACTATTTACAGTAAAAGTATAACATTTCCAAAGGTTTTTATAGCGATGAAGGTTATCCTATCCGAGGTTAGGCTTTCAAATTATGACAATTTTGTCACATTGACTGACAACGTATTTTTTTTATCGATGTATACTTCTTGTTTTATTTCCATATAGTAATTTCAAGAGAGAATACAAAGAACACATTTTCTATTTGCATTGCAAATAATTTTTGACAATTATTACTCAAGCACACTTGTCTATCTATCTGCAATTCTGCATTCTGGTTTTTATTTTTTTCAAATGTTTTGTATGCTGAATACAAGATTTATCATGGTGTGCTGATTCCGATTCTATCTTTCAATGAATTTTGTGTTTTGCTCTATTCTATTTTTATACTTGTAACTATCCGTTTAAAAGTGAATATATAAACAATGAAACACATACCTGTACTACCTGAAATAAACTATTCAACACAAATGTTACTCGATAAAAAAACAATCTCTTCATTTCAGAAATAAGGCCACCCTGCCGCTAATCATGAAAGTTGTGTTGCTTCTGATCTCTACCCTGGTATCAGTTTTGGGAATCGATGAGAGCGGTGGTTGTCCGCTTCCATGTTCCTGCAAACACGTTGGTCCCCAAGCCGAACGTCTTAGAGTTACATGCAAAGATATTCACGATATCAGGGACGTCAATATCAATGGAATTGGCATAGATTTGTATCATCTGTGAGTATTGTTTTCTTTTTCTATAGTGCATAAGAGATATAGATTAAAAATAGGGACCAAAATAATAAATCAAAGCTCATTGTTCTACCTTGCCCTGGTATATTCTGTCTGCTCCTGATATATTGTTTGGTACTTTTTTTTATCAAGCTTTAAAACTCCTCCTACATGTAAACAATTTGTGAAGCCTACACGTGTTCTCCAGTGGTATTTCAAAAGTTTTTTTTCCAACTATGCTTACAGAGATTTGAGCAAAAACAATATATACTCAGTGGAACCCGACATATTCAGAAACCTCACAAATCTCAAGCGCTTGGATTTGTCAGTCAACAAGATTGCTGCCCTCGGAGAAGGATGTTTGGATGGATTGGAGAGCCTGGAAAGATTGTAACCATATAAACATATGCACGCGCAAATAATTACAATACGATAGGCCAATATTTTTTTCCGATTTGCAGGGACTTGAGTAAAAATCAGATAACACTGATAGATGCTCATGTCTTCAGGAAACTGCAGAATTTGAAAAAGCTGTAAGTGAGAAATCCCCACTCTGCGCCATCGCTGAATAATTTTTGTATTTTTTGTTTCATTCACGTACACTTTTTATGCTTTTTTGTAGCGATTTGTCAGGGAACAAGCTAAGCGCACTGGAGGCCACCTTGTTTCATGATTTACTGGCCTTAGAACGCTTGTAAGTGTATTATCGTTTTTTTTCTTAATATTATTTCAACGTTCACTGAAATTCTTTTCATTTTTTGGCAATGGCATGGTATGAATTTGTGTCAGGTTTGCACATTTATCACGCGAATGCACTGTTATGTATGGAGCAACGTGGTTGATGGGTGGCTCAAAGCATAATATAACCTAGACTTTGATATAGGAAATTGAACGGCAACGCATTGAAGACTTTGGCGGAGGGTACTTTTTTCGGTCTGCGAGCTTTGCGACAATTGTGAGTAATTGCTGACATTCCAATACAATCTTACCATGAATAAATGTGCATCAGTAAATACGGCAATTTAAGTTTCTCATACACACTTTTGTGTTTAATTACAGGGATTTGTCAAACAATCCATGGGAATGCGACTGTTATTTGTTCTGGTTTGGAAGCTGGAAGAACAATTCCATCGTCAAGCTATTGTAAGTCAGTCGATCATCAAACGAGGAAATGAAGATTAGTATCAGGAAATAATTTGGCAATGTTACATGTGTTAGACCACCGCCAACCTGCGATTTGCCCCTCGAACTACGAGGACAGCCCATAACAGACATTCGGTTATCCGAGCATCTGCAGTGTCAATGGGCGTCACCCGTGCTGGAGATTCGCCCGGGGCAGAGTCAAGTGGTATTCGCCGGTGATTCAATAACACTCAAGTGCCGAGCACCGAGTGTTACCGAAGATCGAAACGCCAAATTGAACTGGCTGTGGAATCCAAATATAACTTCGGAACCTATGGATATGGATGTTTATGTCGATCCCCAAAGCGCACTGTCGAACATCAAAGTGGAAAATAGATATTTGTCGGATAGTGGAATCGTGGCTAGGTGGGTGTGGAAGAAAATTCGGGGAGTGTTCCGTGGGTGCGTTCTCCCAATAATCTTGTTTTTTTTTGCAGTTCACTCAGTATCGTTACTGTGAAAGAGGAGCATCACGGTCAGTGGAATTGTTTGTTAGTTTCGGTTTATGGCAACAGATCGAAGACCATCAATATGATCGTAATTTCCGAAAGTACGCGTTACTGTCCGTTAGCGGGTGAGTCTCTCTGTTAGAAAATAAAGTCGCGAATCCATATGAGATTGTAGTTATTATAACATCCGTTATTTCGCAGTAACGAGAAACAACAAGGGTATGTACGCTTGGCCGAGGACAGTGATCGGATGGAAGGTTGAATTGCCCTGCGAAGGAATCGGACTCTCGAGTCTGATGCCGATACCGTTGCGAGCCTCTTATCGTTGCAACACGACAGGTCACTGGGTAGAATTGAATACAGACGCGTGTCCTTACATATCACCAATGACGAAAGCCCTCGAGCAATATTCCAAAGTAAATTTGTCCCTTACGAAGGGAAATTTACTCGAGACTGCGAGACGATTCAAGAATCATACGATCGAGGGTGGCAAAATCTCGGATTCGATCGAAATACATTTTATCACGAAGACTATTGAGAATTACTTGAATTTTCTAATCGACGAAAAGGAATTGGGCGCGATGCTCGTTGATATCGTGAGTGCCCTCATGAATTTGCCCAAAGATATGCTCAGAACGGCACAAATCAATTACAACGCTTGCACGAGACTCGTAAATGCCATCGAAGTTATTACGGAATTTACGCCCTCCATACAAGCGTACAAGAGTAATTTGGCACTCGGGGAATTTCGCGTGAAGCGTGAGAGTTTTGTCGGTCTCACGTGTACTTGGTACAGTGATTATGGTTCGCCGAATTCAGGTGCGACCGAAACGAGATTGTTGCACTGCGCGACCAACAACAGATCCACTATTATCAGCACTAAAAACAAATCGATCGAAGCGTCCATTCAGTTGCCCGCGTCGTTGCTCGCCCATCCGAACGCATCGACGATAGCTCATCAACTCATGATATCCATGTACAGTGATAACAGTCTTTTTCCAAAAGTCCAGGGGAATCAAAAAATCGACGTGACGTCATGCGTCGTCGGCAGTAAATTGAGTGAGCCAACGATTCGCCGTAAATTATTCTCGCTTAATCCTGACGAACTCTGTCGTGATTAAAACCAATTGTTTGTTTCGTCCCACAGTTGGTTTATCCATGAGTAATCTAACCGAACCAGTGTACGTGATGCTCAAAGCTCCGCACTACTATTACGCTGGTGGTAGGCCCAGGCCCGTTGTGTGGAACGCTAAAATCAATGAGACTGGCGGCTGGACAACCGACGGTTGCCAAGTTTCAGATATGCTGAACAATCTTGTCGTTTTTCGATGCTACACCCTCGGTTACTACGGACTACTCGAGGACACTTCGTATCTCGATCAGAATGCTGCGCAGTAAGTCTACGCAGCGATACTGAACACTCATTGGTCAATGACGATGCAACTAAGTTTTTTAAGATAGTAAAGATTGATCATTTCTAATTTAACCCAACTCGAGAGCCTCTTTCGCTTTCTCAATTTTTGTGATTCCTTAGTTTGACATTTGTGAAAAGTCATAAACTGGTCAATTTTTTCAAGTGAAATTTTGGTGGTTGTGAAATATTGAATATAATAAGGAACTATGGGTGGAAAATTCGAGAACTCCACTATCGGAGCTCTCTTCCTGATTATGCCGGCTGTAGCGATTACGACCTTTCCCTGATTTTCAACATAGCCTCTATCCACAAACTACAAACTGTTGTAATAATATGTAGTGTGATAATATAATAATATGAGTCGTGAAAGCTTCAAAAACAAATTTGCTATATGGATAAAAAACGCTGGAAATATGGGTTTAATATATTACAACGTCACAATACGCCATATTTTCAACATTGATCGTGAAGCTCTACATCATACACTTATTTATGAAAATAATACAATTATGATTTTCGATTCTTGTCCCCTAGTTCATCACCAGAACATCATCGCTGAGAAAACTAGAATTTTCAATAGAATATTAAATTGCGTTTCTGATATCATTTTCAATATTTTTATTTGAGCAATCATACAAATTGTGATTATGTCACAACAAAACAAGTCATGATAAAGTCATTGTGTCTTTCAGTGCGTCAGGTGCAAAATTCCGCTACTCGAATCCGGCGATCTACATAGGAAGTTTTTTGGCAATATTGTGTCTCACGACAACGGCAGTCACTTACATAGTCTGTTACGCGTCAATAGTAATGCCAAAAAAGGCGAAGCACTCGGTCGTGAATACTTGGGTGGCTTTGGCTCTCTTGTGTTTCCTTTATACGGCTGGGATTCAGCAGACCGACAACGCAGTGATTTGTGAGGGTGTCGGACTCGTCGTGCACTATTTGTCCCTGTGTTGTCTTCTTTGGATGGCCGTGTCAGCCAGGTATAACAATATGAGTAATTGTATGACAATACATGTGAAATCGAGCATTACGAGTATCTTTTATTAAATCTTACCGTTTTTTCAGTAACATGTACAAGCGTGTGTCGAAGTCGGACCAGACGGCAGTACCGGACGATGAGATACCAGACCAGCCGATACAAAAGCCATTATTGGGTCTCTATCTCGTTGGTTGGGGTATAGCTCTAATAGTGTGCGGTATTTCGGGTGCCATAAATTTACGAGAATACGCGGGTTACTCGTATTGTTTTCTGACGTCGGGTGCCGCCCTGGCGGCTCTCTTCGTACCGGTTATGATATTAATAGTGTATCTAACGATATTTTATTTGTTGGTGCGTTGCGCGATACGGAGCGTGGATATGAACGGTCAGTTGTCCGAGGGTACACAGGCTACGGAAAATATGGATCTCGAGCTGTTGGAGCCTCACTCGAGTCGTGCGGCTGATCAAAACAGCGTCCACAGCACGCAAACGATGTCGTCCGAGGTCGAAGATTTGGAGCACTCTCAGATAACCCAATTAAAAGGTCACGTTGTAATACTGATCCTGTATTTATTGGCGTGGGGGTCCGGCGCAGCGGCAACCTCGAAACCTTTTGATCCTCACGTACCTCACGAGGAGACCGTATTTTCCATAATCTATGCGATCTCCGCGAGCTCGCTCGGACTCTTCGTGCTTCTCTTTTACGGGATAGCACGGAGCGACGTGAGATCCCAGTGGACGATTATGCGTTGCTGGCTAAGACGACGGAAGAATCGTTGCTGCCGTACCCGCAGCGTATCCGACGCGAATCCCTCGTTACCGGTGCAACCACTCGTGCAACCGAATCGACCACCACCCGCGTCCAATTCTCAAGCTACACAAGTAATCTCGGACTCGAATTCCGTGGCTTCCTCGAGACGCACGAACGGCTCGCGAAACACGACGGGCGCTTGCAACACCATCAAAGTGAGCGAACTCGGTGGTGTGTCAAATGCGATCGGCGATGGTTCGGCCGGTGCTGCTAAAGTCCCAAATGTTAATCTCGTTGTTTTGCATCGCCAGCAGTACCGATCGAACAATTCCGTGACAACGTATACCGAGCCAGCACCGTCCTGCGTCGAGATGTTCTACAATCCCCATCAGAGCGGTGTGGCGAGAAAATTCTTCAAGAAGCAACGACGCCACACGAAGAGCAACAATCTTGGCCCTCGAAAGCAGGGTGACGGTGGGGTGACCAGCGACGGTGGGAGCTGCGTCTCGATACCCCGCCGACCAGGAACCAAGGTCGATTCCTTGATACAACATCGGAACATCTTCGGGAGTGGTGCCAAAGTCAACAACACGAATATTCACGTTGAACTAAATCCGATCAACGATTGTAAAAATATAAATATGCTATCCGACAGCGGTGGCAGTGTCTCGGAAGATCGCGACGTACCGATGCGTTACGTGATCGGTCAGGAGAGCCTGACGAAGAGTGCGAAAAAGATCAATAACGAGCGTAAATCTCGACAGGATAGCCCGGAAACCCGTGCCATGTTGGTCTCGCCGCGTCACGACGCGCGACGGAAGCACGAGCACCAACCGCTCACCAGCGCCAGTCCCAACGAGTCGGATCAGGACTCGCGTACATACGAGGAAAAGATTTTGCGCAACGTGTCGCAGCAGTGCAGCCTCGAGTACAGTTCGGGCTTGGAATCGACGACGCAAATGACGAGCGAGCGAAGCGATCACGATCTCCCGGAGATCGGAGAAACCCCGGAAACTCCGGAGAAAGCGATGTCCGATGAACTACGATGTTCGAACGTCGAGGATGTCGACAGCGTACGCACAATGGCACGACGAACGATTACGAGTCCACGCGTAACGATGGTGCGGTCCAACGAAGCCAATGAATCGTTTCGCTTGTCGGCCGATCGTTACGATTCTTCCGATCCGTCAAGAATGAGTTATCGCAATTCCATCAATGATGCGACAGCCTCGATCAACAGTTCGAAAACTTGCCAGCTTGGCTCGCGCGCTTCTTACGAGGATTTCCGTAGTACCGAGAATTCACGACGTATAGAGTTGCTCGACGCGCAACGTCACAGCTCCAGCAAATCCTTGGACAGTTCTATACGATCGATCAACGACGACGCGACCAGTCTTGTCAGCGATAATAACGCGTTTACTGACGACTCGTCGCCACCGAACGCGACGAATCTCGGCGCCACCCTCAGCTTGGGCACCGACGAGAGCGATTTCCAATTGCTCGACGAATTACGCTTCCCAAATCCCTCTGAATCTATGAGGGAACACGAATCCCGCGATTGCAGTAATGATACGACGGACGACAACGCGAGAGATTCGTTCCTCGGAAAAGATTTCAACTCAACGACCGACGTGACGTCGATCGATGAATCTCTCGGTCCCATCAGAAATCTTGATATAAACTCTAGTATCGATTACGAGGATCCACCTAAAATACGGTTTTCTCATCGACGTTACGACGACGACGACGACGACGACGAGATCAACGAAGACGAGGATGATATTGATACGGACGGTGATGGCATGTACACCGATGGTGAATCCTCCGTTCAATCAGGAACTGTTAAAAAAGAAACGAGTGTATGAAAGTTCGTTATACCCATCGGGGATTTTTAGAGCGAAACATCACATCGCGGTAACGTGATAATTCGTACACTCGTCGCAACAAAGAACTACCAATCCTCGTGGGAAAAAATTAGGTGCGAAAGTACACATGCAAACTTACGTATATCTCAAATGTATCAATTATTCACTTATCATTTGTATAAGTAATACGCGAATTGAATACTTGGATATATTTTATTTGCGCAATCTCTTTACGGAGTCTATTGTACATTGAAACTTATATTTTCGCACATTAATTATTTTTGGTCGAACGGAGTCTTGGGAGTGTCGTAACGCGAAAGAAGCATTCGTTCTTTTTTCAAATGATTCATAGCTACTTTACATCTTCGATTCACAGTACATTGATCTTTTATCACAGGACATTATACTTTTATACCTCATACATGTGTAACACAACAACATTGCGTTACACGCTTATGTTGTTTTCCCGAGTACCGAATTGAAAGAAGTTAATTGTAAATAGAAGTAACGAGCGATCTCAGCTTAGAATGTCCTTCACGATTTTTGTTTACGGATAGTAAATATATATAGAGAGTGAGTTTCACAACCATGAATGCTTCGTTCACGAAAGATATTAAGCTTCGCGGTCAAGGCTCTTGTTCAAACATACCTTCCACTTTGAAAGTGCCAAGTGATTTGATTAATCGATTATGACGTCGATGAATTTCACGATAAGGACTACAAATATACATATAAATTTTATATATATATATATATATATATATATATATATATATCCTGCCCATACGGCGACCACTGTCTACTAGTATCATCAAGAGATCTCTTCAACTCTTTAATTTCTTCTCATCGAAGTCTTCGTCAGACCCAGTACGCGCAAGGACCGATAATGCGTAACGTGTAAATAGCGTTATTCCAGACTCTTCCGTAGCGTCGTTAATGTACATGTATTTTAGGAAACATAAGATAAACGACTGAACTCGCCTCGGAGTCAATGTTCGACATACTCGCTCTCTACGTTCCTGAAATTCTCGTGATCGATGTGTAATGATAATCCATAAAATTTCATTCTAAAACTCTCGCTGTTTCACGTCAATGAAATAATATATAACAGACTAAAAGATAAATTCAGTTTGATTAAAACAAAAAATGCGACACATCCACGAAAAAAAAACAACTATAAGAGTAATAGAGAAAGTTGCATTTTCGTCTTCGTATTTTCACGAATGCCACGTGTTGATGAAAATGGATGCCCAAACGATTCGCTACACCCTGCTAACGTTACTATCGGTAAATGTATTCTTCGAAGAAGCCTCCATTCGCACTGTAAAATTTCTGCCTAACGTAGACAGCACCGCGTGGCATTTCTTAGATGTCTATTGTTGTTGCATCACAAGTGTTTCGCTTAGATTGTTGAAATATTGTTGGAGAAGATAGGAGAAGGATTAACGAGAAATAAAAAGTCATGTCTTCTGCCCGTGCTCGCAATGTATATTCTCAATATTTTCCGAAAAATTGTTACGCGAATAACGCGCTTGTGTGTTCCGCGCCGACTCGGGCAAATTCTTGAACAAACTTTTTTGTCGATCGTAACTCATCGTGTTGTTTATATACGGAAATTATTAATTTGCGTTCGAAGACTGAATGTATTTGTAAAATGGTCCGCCAATATACTCAAATTTTTCGACTGAATTTTTCCTACACTAAGTTTTCGAAGGAAAAACTATTCTCTTGTAAAAAAAAAGAAGAAAAACAAGCATCATGATATTGTGTCGCTTCTGTCAAAAGACAAATAATGCATTTCAAAAAATCCACGAAAGTGGCGAGATGGAAGCAAGAACATAGAAAATCATGTAAATACTTTGTACTTTTCCGATACATTACGACACTTGTGTTTCAATTGTAACGAAATAAATGAAAACTGTACCATATAAAAAATTGCCGAATGACCCAAGCCCAAACAAAATCTTGATTGATCATGAAACAATATGCATGTTTGTTAGACATTCCGACGAAGGAGCAATAATTTTCCATTTTGATGTATCAAGAGTAAATATTATATTTCATCACCGTCGAAAGTCTTCTCGGTTCAGTTGAGATAAGTTCGATTCAACGAATTCACCGTATCAATGAATTCTGTTCTGGTACTTGGAATAAGGGCTTTCGAGTCATCCGTAAATAACATTATATTTGCGCTCGTGACGTTCCTTCGCAATTGACAATATTGGTAATGAAGTACGGAACTTGATAACTACAATTACGAACGCGATGGATATTTAACCCAGAGGCCCAATGGAATTTTTAAAAGGAAAAAGGTACTTTTAAGTATTTATCATTCTCCTTGTTCGTTTCACATATGGCTTATATTATCTTATCGTGTTACCAGGTGGAACTGGATGCGTTTCGATGATACGGAATCCAGTTTAGAACCGGGAAGAACAAGGGGTGTCTCCGTAAAAAGATCGCTCACGGGTTATCCGTGATAACCTTCGGCACAGAAGCGGCTCGTGCAAGAGTCAAGATCCAATCGAGTGCACCCAACAGTTGCAGTTTCGGTATCACGCGTGGATCACATTGGCTGGCGTACAAGATTGGTACTTGATTGAAAAATCGCTTGCAGCGAAGGTGAGCCTTTGTCGGACGTGCATTTATATAAACTGGGCTCGTGTAGCTATTGGAAATGGCAACGAGAATATCCGCGATGCTCTGTCGAGCGATATTCGTGGCTTGCCTTATACGAGCTTGCACAATCGCCGAGGAAGCGACACCAAGAATTATTATTATTGGATCTGGGGCAGCGGGAATAGCAGCAGCTTCGCGCCTTCTGCAAAACGGTTTTGACAATATCACGATACTCGAGGCGGAGAATAGAATCGGCGGGAGGATTCTGACGACGAAATTTGGTGATTTGTATTTGCCACTACATTTGTTGAAATATTTGTTTTTTCCTTTCTCTATTTTCCGTAATGATTGTTTCTTTATTAGTCGCTGTTTTGTTTTTCATATTTTTTTTTATTTTTTGTTTTATTTTTTTCGTTATATATCTACCTTTATTTCCAGTTTCTTTGTTCTTCATTATATTTCTCACATAAAGCTAATATGACGTTTGTTGTCTTTGCGGCTCAGGTGATTATTGGGTCGACATTGGAGGGCAGTGGATTCACGGTGAAGAGAACAATGTGGCGTTCGAATTGGCATGGCCATTGGGTCTGGTTGAAAAATCCAACACGAGCTGGTCATCTGAGCTTTTTGATTCTTCGGGTTCATCGATGCCTAAAGAAGTTGCCAATGATTTTATGGGATTCTACTTCAATCTCACCGACAATCACGCACCTGATGAGTATATGGACAAGTCTATTGGGGAATACCTGAAGTTCAAGTAATCACCTGTCGCTTCACAGACGACAATGTAATACCGTGAGAATCTCGAAAAAATGTATACGTTATCTGTGATTCGTCCAGGATCCACGAGTACTTCATGGAACATCCGGACATAGAGGAAGAAAAACGAGAACCGTTGGAGAATATGTTAAATCTATTCCAAATGGCTCACGATGCTGGCGACAATTGGCACAATGTTTCGGCAAAGGGACTTCGCGAGTACTTCCGGTGTGCCGGGGACCTAGGGATTAATTGGAAAGATCGGGGATACGCTACAATCCTTGATATTTTAATGGTACGTATTTTGACACTATTTACATTTATCGTGCAAAGGGCACCCAATAAACCACTTTAATCGAGGATGATTGTTGATAATGTGTTTGATAATTGATAATTGATAATTGTTTCTACGGTTCCGTGTCATTCGATCACACGACAAAATAGCACCGACAAAATATCACACGACAAAACATCACGACAATAAAATATTCCTAGGAAGCCCAGAAACAAACAAACCCAAACAATGATGTTTTGTGGTGTGATATTTTGTCATGTGAAATTATGACATCCCACCGTTTCCACAAAAATAAGTATTTGAGATGTATATAAGGAAATATTGGAAGTAATAATTCTGCAACAATAAAATAATAAATATCTACACAGTTGTATGACTATATAGGAATGATAGTATAGAAACTGTATAGAAATAATTTTTCAATTATTGCTAGCTTTTAATTAAAATAATTACGCTAATTAAACTATAGTTATAGTTATAGTTACTAATTAATCAAACTATATTCTACATTATTGTTGTTCTGCTTCAAATATAATAATATAATATTATTGTATAATCTAGAATAATACGATTCTTCGTAATAATATAGAGTAATATCGAATATAATGATATTACTCGATATTATTATAAAAGCCAATAGACTGATCAAGTTTTCAAGAAGCCTTATACGTTCGCAGAAAAGAATTCCAAATCCAGACGAAGAGCTTGCAGTCTTCGAGAATACGGTCTTCAACGCCGAAGTTTCCCAAATAAATTACAATTTGCCTCACAGTGTTGTACGCATCGTCACTTCAAACGGAAATGAATATTTTGCTGAGCACGTGATCGTCACGATATCTTTGGGTGTTTTAAAGGCTGATCACCGGACCCTCTTCAATCCACCATTGCCGCAATTAAAAATCAATGCGATCGAGGTGCGCACGGATGATACTTCTTTTTTATTTTCGAAACCCGTGATCGCGGCCAAGATGAATTAAAACTCGAGTTGTCTATATTGCAGAGCCTTGCGTTCGGAACGGTGGGGAAAATCTATTTATTCTTTCCCGAGCCTTGGTGGGACACGGAAAATGGAACTGACATGTTTGCCTTCCATTGGAGCAAGAGAGACAGAAATGAGATCGAGAATGATGTTAGATTTCCGATTGTTCGAACAATGCGTAATATGGAAAAAAAAATTCACTAAGAGCGCGTTGATCATTCGATGTTTTTGTTTCTTTTCTTTTTTACCAGCCCGAAAAATCTTGGATGCTGGGAGTTTTCAATGTAATGCGTGTTGAGCACAAGCCTCAATTGTTGTGTTGCTGGCTCGCTGGACCGAGCGCAAGAAAAATGGAAATTGTACCGGAAGAGCGTATTTTCAATCAGACGAAAGAGTTGCTGCATCGGTTTTTGGGAAAAGCGTACAATATCACCGAGCCAACCGCTATGCTGAGGTAGCGTTTTGAACGTTCTCTTTAAAATAATCATCCTCACGTTTGTATATGCGGGTAAATTGACAAATGTTTTTAGGAGCAAGTGGTTCAGTAACAAACACTTCAGAGGTACCTACAGTTATAGAAGTCTCGCGACTGAAAGATCCGGAGCAATGGCAATTCATCTCGCAGATCCAATAACGCAAGAAAATCCCGTAAGTTGAATACCCGATCCCGTACACCTAACAAAGAGCTTGTTGAAATAATTTTCTGCTCGTTTCTAGGTCGTTTTGTTCGCTGGGGAGGCAACTTCACCGCACTATTACTCCACAGTCCACGGGGCCATCGGCTCCGGATGGCGAGAAGCTGACAGGCTCATAAACTATTACGCTAATCGCAAATCTGCATCGCCAGAGTCAAAAGATTTACGAAATTCCTCTCGATGAAGCGACTAGCTACTCATTAGATAAATTATCGATCAATTGTTACAGAATGTGTTACAGAATGTGAATTATTTTACATTCTTCCCCGAGGGAAGCGAAGTGTCTAATTTAAGCCCTTATTCTAGTGTGAACAACGACTTTCAACGTGGGTTTTCGAGAATTCGATTCAGAGAGCCGACTACATCGACAATGTTAATGTTTGTACTTTACTGGTACATTTTCGAAGAAATATCTTCATTTTGTTCAAAGCGTTTCGATCATCCTTGTCGTCTGCGAAAAACCAATTTTTTAATTTATTCTTTACGTGGTTATCATTCGGTTCTCCGACAAACTAGATCAGAAACATTTACGGAACGGCTGCAGTCGAAGAAGAATATTCTGGTTTTTACAGTAAATATTTGAGGCTCGTGATCCCGAAAAATAGTAATTATAAAGTAATTGAAACGATAGAGATTCGAACGATAACATATATATATACATGTGTACACAATTGCACAGTCGATCAGCGCTGTAACTTCTAAGAAAAATACGTGACCGATTTGAAAAATGCTATTTTAACCAAAAAAATGCGTTCATAGTTTCACACGCAGTTATTCGATATTAATTGATTTGAGCCATTTACCATTACAAAATTAAGTATATATATATATATCTTTTCTTACCAGACACTTGGCTCAAACTCGATTTTATCAACAAACAAAAACTTTCGAAGTCTATATACGACAACGATTACATAGGCGGGAATCAATGAATCTTGTCATGAATTTAATTAAAATTGATTATCAAAAAAGCCACGGAGTCACGACAGTTATCATCTTTGTAAAAATCTTGGCGAAATGAGCAATTCTTCGTCTCACCAGAACATAACGCGACCGGTATCACAATCGTCTTATTAACGAAAAGGAAGCATTAATCTCGCTTTAATAAACCGTTCAACGTGACATTGACCACGGCAAAGAGCAAAGGGTGCCGGAAGATTATTGGCTGGCACAGCTGCTTTCTGATTACGAAATTATGCGCAGTTTCACAAAGTCCATTCGCACGCATAGACCTCGCAAGATTGCTCGACTAATATTCATCTGTTAAATGTGAAGATGTTGCGCGGCGCGATACTCGCAACCATTTTCATTGTTCTTCATGTTCGCGCTTCGAACGCGAATTCACCGAGAGTAATCATCGTCGGATCCGGGGCGGCGGGTGTCGCAGCCGCTTCGCGTCTTTTGCAAAATGGATTTAGCAATGTTACGATCCTCGAGGCGGAAAATAGAATCGGCGGAAGGGTTTATACCACGAGATTCGGTGAGTGCCCAATGGGAGCTGAAACGATTATCTATGTTTTCTCATTTCATTATTGTTCTATTACATTTATTGATACGTTACTTTGGCTAATACAAATGGACATCGGGATCATTAATATTGATGATCGTTTTGGACCTTCTGAACAGCTAGATACTTGTCAAACTGAATCTCCGATTTCCCAATTTCAGGAAATTGTACATTCGTTTGGAAATTGTTGTTCTTCGAACGCATATGCTGATGTGTCTTCGTTTATCTCCAGGCGATTATTGGGTGGATGTCGGGAGTCAATGGGTGCACGGCGAGGAAGACAATGTGGTCTACGAGCTGGCATGGCGACTTGGCGTTCTCGAACACTGGATAGTCCGGAGACACTTCGGAGTGTTCAGCTCAGATGGATCCATGTTGCCATCAACTGTCGCGGGCAAAATTTTCATTGATTTTATCAATGTGACGACCGCGAATTCGCCGAGTAATAATTCAGTCCGATCAATGGGCGAGTATTACAAGTAAGAATGTGCGAATTGCCACTTTCGTCTGAGTAGATAAAAATATCTTTGGGAACGGGTCGGGTAACGTTTCTCTTTCATTTAAATACCGCCTGCATTTGCAGATTCGAAGAACGCCTGGAAGCACTACCGGAATTAACGGCAGAGCAAAGAAAATCGTTGGCGACCATGTTCGATTTATTTCAAATGACCGCGGACGCCGCGGACAGTTGGTTCAACGAGTCCGTGAATAACGAAGAAATTTTGTGCCGCGGGGATCAAGGTATAATCTGGAAAGAACGTGGATACAGTACGATCCTCGATATTCTGACGGTACGTTCAAAAATCCAGCGGATCATTGTACCATCCTCGAAATTTGATAGGCCAATGATTTTATTTGTGTTTCACTCATCTAGAAAAAGTTTCCGGACCCAAGCAAAGAAATTCCAGTGAAGAACAAAACTATTCTAAACGCTGAAGTTATCGAGATAGATTATCGTGTACCGCACGGTGTAGTGAAAGTTTCTACAAAAAATGGATTTGAATATCGCGCCGAGCACGTTATCGTGACTGTGTCCCTTGGCGTTTTAAAAGCTGATTACGAGACCCTCTTCAAACCTGCTCTACCGGATAGAAAGGTCGACGCGATCAAGGTCTTAAAATAACCTTTTTTCTCTCACCAGACTTCGAAACGTCGAATGTGGATAATAAACAAACCATAAAAACGTGTTGGCAGGGCTTTCAATTCGGAAATGTGGCGAAGATCTTTTTGCATTACCCCGAACCGTGGTGGGCAAACGATACATTCTCATTTTTTAATTTCTACTGGACCGAGGAAGACAGAAAGGCATTGGAAAATGACGTTAGTAAAATTACAGATTACACCTCTACCTAGATAGAAAACTATAACTACAAAAAGAATTATCGATTCACATGGAGAATGATTATAAAGGTACTTAAACGCGCATGGTCAGAATACTTAATGGGCCTTGTGCATGAGCACGTACATTTACAAGCGCATGGATTCAGCATGGTAATACAATCTACGATTTTTTTATCAATCCATGAAATTTGATGATGAAGCAGTCGTTCGTTTATCAATTCGACATTGCCTGATGAAATTTCGTTAAATTATGAAGAGTCGTTCAGGAAATCCGTGGGTACCTACTATTCCGTTCTGCCCGTACCGACAGCGATGGGGTACCGTACCCTCTTCAACTGAAACGTATAGAGTAGCTACGAAAGTTTGTTTGATCATCATTTCGAACAGAGGAAAAATTGTAACGTTCATTCATGCACCAACTTTCCAATGAATAATATACAATACAGTTTCCTCCATACAGTAACAGTGCTGCTTCTAGCGCATGCCTAATATCACCTAACATCAAAAAGTCGCTACTCAAATTGAGAGGTTGTACTGCAAAAATACTTCGATCGAATATCAATGCGTCCATGATTCTTTCAGCCGGAAAAATCGTGGCTACTAAGTGTCGTAACGGTTGTTGCCGTCGAGGGCAAGCCGCGTCTGCTCAGTTGTTGGTTGGCGGGGCCGCACGCTCGCGAAATGGAATCCGTACCCGAGGATCGAGTCTTCAATGAGATAAAGGAACTTCTTCGTCGGTTCATCGGACGGACTCATGTTCTCACCGAACCCTCTTCTATGCTACGGTATACCGAGCTTAGCTCTATTGGTTTCCACTGTTTATCATTTTTTTAATTGATTGCGTCCTCACTGGTCCACGCTGTTAGCGCTTTTACCTGACCCCTTCCTTTTTCTCTCCATTTAGATTTCCTCCACATTTCTTCCCTGTGTCGACATCTTTTTTCCCTGTTCCACCTTCTTCCCTGTTCAAAAGCACCGCATTTTCCAAGGGTACGGAGAAACTGTGGAAAACCCGTACCGGTATAGACGTCCATGTATTCTTCTAATTCCTTGGTGTACAGACTTTTTGTTGAAGTTTGTACACTAAGGTTTCCTAAAAATCGGCCTCCCGCTCACTGCTCAATGTGCCAGCTTGATACTTGGTCACTGATCCAAGTATTAACCTTTCCTGACACCGTTGAACTTCGCTGATCGCCCGAGCCGCACTCCGACCACCCAGCCAAGCTGTCGGTTATTCTAATGGTTTACTATTTTCAATGTATCTTTTTACTCCCCTGTCTTATCCTAAATTTGCCACTTTAATTCCGGATTCTCGCTCCCGATTGATATCCACAGTCACGCATTTCACAGGCTGATTACACGCGGGCACCGGGAAGCCAGAGTTACTCGAGTTTTCGATTTTTTTTCAAGGAGTCGATGGTTTACTAATAAGCATTTCCGAGGATCTTGGAGCTATCGAGGTCTCGAGGCCGACCGTCTTGACGTGAAAGCCGTTGATCTTCAGAATCCAATAATCCACGAGGGAGTTCCTGTGAGTTCATTCTTCTGTGATATTTCTTTCCAAATATTAAATGCTGACGCAGATTATTCCACACATATTGGATATGTGGTCGTTTCTTCAGATTGTAATGTTCGCTGGTGAGGCAACGTCCACGAAACATCCGTCAACAGTAAACGGCGCGATTGGGACGGGCTGGCGCGAAGCCAATCGACTGATTAAACTCTATGGGCGACAGTCCACGAAGGACCGCATCAAGCGCGATGAATTCTCTACTCTTGCCAAAATCGTCGTTCCATAAGTCCTCCCTGCGAAACACATTCGAAACAGCAACTTAAATTTTGTGATATTAGTTAATCAGTAGTTTTTAAATAAACGTAGTCCATTCACACAGTTCCCCTGTTAGACCCAACTTCACGGGAGAGTTTTCACCAAATTTCCAGTGCTCGTCGAAGTGGATGCGCGAGTAAAAAATAATCATTATTAATTCAAGATAAAATAGTGAATGCGTAATATGGCTATAGATTCGGCGATCGTGTAAATCGGATTCACAGTTTTGAACGCGATCGTTCATTAGATTCCATGTCGCGGTCACGCTGATTGTCCTGGCAAAGGACAAACTCGTGGAAATCTTCGGTACGATGGTCTCGTGTGTCGAGAATGATAATCAGCCTCATTTGACGAATGAGTTGCGATCGGAACCGAGCCTTAATTACCCTCTTTCCCCCGTTTAACCTTTGCAGTCAACAAAATTCTTCCGGTTGGTTGAAAATGTTAAATTCCTCGACGAAAGGTTTTTAATTCTTCCTCCCTTGTAAATTCTATTACACGCAGATTATTCGAAAAATCTTTGCATTTGAGGCTACATTGGGGTACCAGAGAACGAAAATGAAAAGAAAATGACGGATCCCGAAGAAACTTATATCCCGATGAATCACAGCCAGGTTACGTGGCCATGTCCAATAAAAAATTAACGTAGCCCAAATACGAGGATTCCAGATAATATTGTCATTCATTGTTGTCTAATGAAATTCGAAGATAATTGACTGGTCACATGATGTATCTTATTCTCCAATGATACGAGGTACGCCAAGAATTAAAAAAAAACAACTTTTCTTGGTCCCGATTCTTGTTGGCCTACTTTGCGCAAAGAAAAATGTCCTAAAGAGTTGATTGGGGTTCTCGGACAGATTCAAGGCGAAAATGCACACTTGTCGTAGGGAGATTAGATCGTTATATATTTTCGAATGAGAGTTGTGAATTGTGTTCTTATTACATTGTTATAGGAGCATCACGTGTCCACCTACGATTTCGTTGTAACTTATATGTGTGATAAATGAATGAAAACTATGAGACTCGCATTTTTCCCAATTTAGATGACTTTGGCTGCACACAAACGTTTTCAACGTGACTTCCTTCTCTACTCTTGGACTGAATTTTCTCTTTCGAAACAATGAACAGTCGAGAATCGTGAGCGTATAATTTCGAGTTGTTTCTATTTCGTCGGACGGTTTTGCGACTATCATTCTTTTTTTACCAGATCTTTAGTATTCAACAGTTCCTTTGATAGAGAAATCATAAAGAAATCACTGTTTTCGTCATAGTTCACCTTCACGAGTACATGCATCAGAATCACCAGAATTGGTGTCTTTTCGTCATCTACTATGATCAACCGCATTGGCTTCCTACTTCAAGGAATTCAAAGGATTTCTCAACAATCGAGCGTTTTTTCTTCTATATTTTCAACTCCATTGCAGTCTTACGGCGACTTAAATGTAGTCTGTGCAATATTCACAGCTGCAAATGTAGGTGGTAGAAGTTCGATAACGTTAATTGGGTTTGCTTTTATTGTCGATAAAATCGTTATTGGCACTCGTCGGATAGTGATTGAATCTTGCTTCAAGGTGAAATTGACGCGAAAAAATTGGTAATCGTTACCGTCTTATGAAGCGAGTAATAAAATTTCAAGCTGTTGTCAACTCGATCCGCACGAGATTAACTATACTATATTCGATTATGTATATGTTCAGCGCGTAGAAACCCAATAAGATAGGACTTTATTGCGTGCAAAAGCGATAAGAAGACTCGCTGAAGGATTTCGTTCTTGCAACGATTTGAGGGTGTCATATATAGGTGAATAGAAAGCGGTCTGTAGGCTATTTTTACCAACAGGCGCGTATGGAAATTTTCAGAATGTAAGCATTTCGTATAATAGCTCATTTAATAGTTTAAGCGTAGACGTACATCGGTGTAGGGAAACTGTTAATGCCGGATGAAGAAATATTGGACGCAACAAACATATTAATTCGTATCATCAATTTACTGTTAATGATATTTTTTATATATTTTTGTAGTTGTATTTGGAATGTTTATATATATATACGCTGATAAGCGTAAGACGAATTTCGACAAAAAAGGATGGGTACCACAACCCCTCGTTGCGCACCATCTCTAAATTTCTATACAAATATACACGTGTACGCAATTATAAAATTCATATTACCGATGTTAATTAGCCGGAATGTTAGCAGTTTTATAAAGAGTGTCAGAACTTTTTTTAAAACCACGAATGAAATAAAACTCAGTGGGGTGGGGTACTCTTAAGCACGCGCAATAATTTCTATAGATGAGGAAATATTGAATGATTATTTATAGGAATATTTTGACTCGCTGAACACATTTTACATCTCGGAATCTGTGCTGAATAAATTCATGTAATCGGTAGTTTACGTCTTAAATTTGGAGCCCAGCAGAGGTGAAAATAACACATTAATATCAATTTAGTTCGGTCTTAAAAATGATACCTGTTTTATTCAATTACGTGTAACCCTTCGAAGTTTGAGGTACAAAAAGGCAAATAAAAAAGGGTTTCAACTCTTATTTTCGAATAATCATTAACAACGCTCAATTTTAGATCAACAAGTGTCTCCGTAAATGCTGCTAGTATGATACAGAGTCCGAGATCGAAGTAGTTTTAAGTTTTTAATAACCTTGCATTTTTCTCTATGTTTTTCTAGTTAATCTTTCTTTTATTTATAAATGGATCTCCATTTTGTAACACGCGGTTTCCGGTTTCCCTTCCTCTGTTAAAAAGTAACCTTGTATGTTTGGAAATGCGCTTTCTTGTCTTCTACTTCGTGCTGGGACACTCGAAAAAAAATGCATATTAAAAAAGTATCAGGTTCTATCAACCCACGTAATATTTCCCCCGTAACTAAAGAAAGTTTCGGATAAGAGTTTTATGCCTTTTGATACCAGTAATTTTTTTTCGTTTCTATATCCTTTGGTAGAAGACACTGAGGTTATTTTAGTTTCATTTAGTCTTATTCTATATTTTTTCCATACATCGTTTGACGTAGTTCATTATTCCCTATACAAAAGTTTTCAAAAAATCCGGATAAAAATGATAAAAATAATCAGTGTTACCTGTACGTGTTATTGTTCAAAATATATATTTCAAATAATGCGTGACCGCATTTATCCTAAACTCAACATTTATACGTAATATTTTAGTTTAATCAATAGTTTGAAAAATATCCGGGTGGGTTGATGTGAACGGAGCACGTTATACGTGTATAGTGCAAAATGTGTACAGTGTGGATCATGTCAACAGTTTATAAGGCGACGTTCGCAGCATACCTCTTTAACAACCGCATCATACGAAATTTTTATGTCTCTTTTGAGTCAGCTTGCCATGGACCATGTGTTCATGATCGTACGGAGATTTCACATAATTGCAAGATAACAATTACGATATATAAGCCTTGTGAGACGATAGTAGTGTTGCATTAGAAGATGTTCCACCACGTGGCAATCTTAGCTTGGTGGTGTATGTGGCTAGTCCACGCAAGCGAGATTAAAACACCAAGAATCATCATCATTGGCTCGGGTTCAGCTGGTATCGCCGCTGGGACGCGTCTTTTGGAAAAAGGATATCACAATTTGACAATTCTCGAAGCTGAAAACAGAATCGGTGGACGGTTGGAAACCGTACAATTCGGTGAGTTTATTTACGATTTTTAAAAAATCGTTGAATTGTCCTATCGTAAGGGTTTGTAAATTTGAGTTTGTTGTCTGTCTTTTTCTTTCGATTCAGGCGGTTTTCCACTGGACCTTGGTGCACAATGGGTTCATGGAGAAAAAGGCAATGTCATTTTCGATTTAGCGTGGCCGATGGGCCTCCTCGAAAGATCGACAGGAAGCAGAGGCCTCAAGATGTTTAACTCTTCTGGCGAGAAGATACCCGACGACGTGGCATCCGGTTTAATCATGCATTATCTGAATCTTACGGAGACGGATGAGTTAAAGAAATACAATAAAACAATTAGCGATGGGGCAAAGCCCAAGTGAGACATCAGGTTGATGCGAAGTAAACATACTTTAAAGCTACTCGGCTCGTTAATCGGAACCAGAGGAATCTTTCAGGTTGGGCGAACATTCCAAGGATCATCCGGAGACAAAAGGTGATCAAGAAGACTCTTTGAAGGGATCTATGAATTTAATGGAAATGACTGTAGTAGCTGCGGATACTTGGTACAATAGCTCCAAGTATACTAAAGGAGATCAGCTGATCAATTGGAAGGACAAAACGTACGGCTTCGCGATTGATATTTTGTTGGTACGTACAAGTCTTGTTTCATTTTGTCTGTAAAGTTGTAATATTTGGGGAAGCTTGACAACATGTTTACTTGGGAATTTGCAGAAAAAATTTCCAAATCCTGCTGAAGAAATTCCAATCAGAAATAAGACTGTTCTGAATACGGAAGTTACGCGAATTGATTACAGCACGGATGGATTGGTTCGCGTGACGACTAACAAAGGAGAAGAGTATATTGCCGACCATGTCATCGTCACCCCATCGCTTGGCGTTTTAAAAGCTGATCACAAGACGATGTTCAATCCTCCGTTGCCTGAAGCGAAAGTCAACGCTATCACGGTTCTCAATGTTTATTTCTCTAACCGACTTAATCTTCGTGTATCAAGTAAATGATAGCAATTAACAAGATGCACGCATAATTATGATATTCAATTGAAAATTAATTGTTTTCACAATTTTTCGCTTTCAATTTGATGGTCATTATGCACCAGTTCGTACGTATCAGCGTTATGAATTTTTAGTTGGTAAATATTTTCATACAAGTTTGTACATGGTGCCCAAAAAAGAATATCAAATGGAAAGTCGTTTCTCTTAACTTTTTTCTGAAACAAATAATTCTACAATGTTATTAATTTGACATGCCCTGAACAAACTAACTGCATACTGGATTCACGAATTGTTGTTGGCTTTTTAAATTACTGATGAAAACGCAACAGTAAAATATTCTTCTGGATGATAAGCATTTTTGCTCGGTAGAATTTGTCAAGAACAATACGAGCATTGAAAAGAAAAGACGATAGCATTTCTGTACGCGTTCGCTAGTCTCATAGGGAAGCCGAAAATACGTGAGATAACTGAATGACGTATCGATGTTTCAGAGCCTCGGGTATGTGAATCTTGCCAAGATCTTCCTATACTATAAAGAGCCATGGTGGCCTAACGTTACTGGGCTGTTCGCCGCCAATTTCTATTGGAATCCTGCAGACAGGAATACATATATCAATGATGTTGGTGTACTCGATTTAACGTTTGATAAAAAAATAAATACACGACAGAGCTGCATCACCTGATTGTACGCACTTTCAGCCGCAGAAATCGTGGCTTATGGGCGTATACGCTGTCATCACTGTTGAGCACAGGCCAGGATTGCTGTGCTGTTGGATAACGGGTGATTACGGTCGGGACATGGAGGCTGTGCCTGAAGACCGAGTCTTCGCTGGAATAAAGGAGTTACTTCAGCGATTTATGGGGAATACTTATAATCTCACAGAGCCAACAGCAATGTTGAGGTTAAACTCTCGCTCTCGTAATTCTTGAACTATCCCTTATGCAACGCAAGTTTTTCACTCGGAATGTTTTCAGGTCTCAGTGGTACACCAACAAACACTTCAGAGGTGCTTACAGCTACATAACTCCTGAATCCAATCGTACAGGCGCGAAACCCTCCCAAATTGCGGAACCAATAATGCACAACAACTCGCCCGTAAGCCTCTCATTTTTACGATACAGGATGAGCTATTCGTAAAACTCAATACTATCTTCATTTCAGCTTGTTTTATTCGCCGGTGAGGCAACAGCTTCGCAGGACATCGGGACGGTTCATGGTGCCGTCAGTTCTGGATGGCGCGAGGCAGATAGACTTCTGCAATATTACGGTTCCCAAACGACCAAAAATGTTACTTTGTAAATTCATTGCAAATTTGACCAGTTTGTCAGAAATGAAAAATGGGCGAATCGGAATATTATCTAGTATATTATAAGAATAAATCGAAAATCACGAAAGTATCATTAACAATTTGACCGCCACGTTAAATTTCTGCAACGTACTTCATATGAATGTGCTGGTGCTGGTGCTGGAAGTCGCTGGTGTCCTCCATGGCAGTCAAAATTTTAATCAAGAAACTCATAAATATAAAATAAAAAGTTTTAATCAACAAACTTTTGTCACTACCTGTTTTTGTTTTAACACGGCATCGCCCTGCAACAATTACCCTTTTGAATTGAGGAGTGCATTCTTTTAACTTTATAAAATTACAACTTGTCGGTTTTCGCAATTCTCTAGATTCAATATGTGCGCGCCAAATTATCTCCGATTTTACTGATAATTGAACTGTCTATTCAACCAAATAAAGGTCAGCTACAATGGCCTTTACATTTGACGTTATCATAAATTTCTTTATACACATTTTTATATATAGGGTGACGTAATCCATTCTAAATCCGCAAGTGTTTGGATACATGTGCACTGATTATAAAACAAAGCAGTCTAGATAAAAATTGATCAGTTTCAAATATTTACAATTTTGCTGCAATTCATGTTTTCTGCTGCAGCTAGTTGGAGCTGCTAAAAAATGTTTCATCGCTATATCCACTTTTAAAAACGCAATTACTTGTTTTCTATCGGGATTTACAATGCAGGCAACGACAATCCTAATGATTGTTGTATATAGATACTAAAGGAATGCTTTAGATCGACCTAAAGGAGAACGTCGATTATCGTAATCAATTGGGCCGAGGATTGTTCGGATAATTGAAATTTTACATGAATCAATTTGCCATTCGCATAATTGATGTTTCCGACATCTGACGTTCGGATAATCGACGCTCAATAGTGTACACAAAAAAGTCACCATGTTATGAGTAGATAAATTTTTGAAATAATGACCCTCATGTTCCCTGCGCTTCAATGGGGAGAAAACAGGAGAAAACCTAGTAAAGTAGGAAACCTAGTAAAATACTACTAAAATACTACTGGGGGCCAAACCATTTCATTTTTGTCGGGAACGTATACTAGATTCAGCAGCAGTTGTAAAGATATCCAAGCTGTTTAAATCCAAATAGAGCAGCTTATATGCACGGTACAGTTCTGTCGTGCCAACAATTTACTGGACGATGCTCGAAGTTCCTTTGCAAGCGTATGACACAAAGTCATTGTGTATCATTTAAGTCAGTTTGGCCTTGAACTGAAGTGATAGCTCATACAAGATCGGTGTTTGCAACGCGTATGATGATTTTACATAACCACATGATAACAATTATGATATAAAGCTCGTACGATGTTAGTGTGAATACATTAGACGATGTTTCGCTGCGTGACAATCTTGGCTTGGTGCTGCCTGTGGCGCGTCCACACAAGCGAGATTTCAACACCGAGGATCATCATCATTGGTGCGGGTCCTGCCGGTATCGCAGCTGGCACGCGTCTTTTGGAAAATGGATTCAACGATTTGACGATTCTCGAAGCGGAAAACAGAATCGGTGGACGGCTATACAGCACGGAATTCTGTGAGTTTATTTACAATTCTAAAAATATCTTGTCGCTTTCTCATCGGAATTCAGAAGACTTTTTTTCCCAGAGAACGTCGTTTGCTTCAAATCGTAAAGGTTCGTTGATTAAAGTTTATTGCTAACGTTTCCTTTCTATTCAGGCGGACTTCCGGTGGATCTTGGTGCCCAATGGGTCCATGGGGAAGAAAACAATGCGATTTTCGAATTAGCCTGGCCTTTGGGCCTTCTCGAAAGATCGAGCAAAACTATAGTTGTCAAAATGTACAGCTCTTCGGGCGAAAAGATGCCCGACGAGGTTGCTACCGGTTTAATCGCGCATTACATTAACCTCACGGACATGCATATACCAGAGGAATACCACAATAAAAGTCTCGGCGATTGGTACACGCACGAGTGAGACCTCAAACTGATTTAAAGTGTACGAAGAATAATTACTTGGCTCGTTGATTGAAACCTGCGGAATTCTCTTTTTGCTAGGCTGGACGAATATTTCAAGAATCATCCAGAGATAAAGGCGGAACAACATGAAGCATTGAAGGAATCGATAAACTTGATGGCAATGAGCCTAGATCCTGCGGACACTTGGTTCAATATTTCTGCAGATGACGAATTTGTAGAATGCAAAGGAGATCGTCTGATTAATTGGAAGGACAAGACATATGGCTTCGTAATCGATGTTTTGTTGGTTCGTAAGTCTTGTTTCAATTGAAGGACAGCATTCTAATATTAGTACCGAGAAGCCTATCATTGTGTCTCATCATAAATTTTCAGAAAAAGTTTCCTAATCCCGCTGAAGAAATCCCATTCAGAAATAAGACTATTTTGAACGCGGAAGTTACACGAATTAATTACAACAACCCGGACGGGTCTGTGCGCGTGACAACTGATAAAGGAGACGAATATACTGCCGACCATGTCATCGTTACTACATCGCTTGGCGTTTTGAAAGCTGATCACGAGACCATGTTCAATCCTCCGCTGCCGGAAAAGAAAGTTAATGCAATCAAGGTTTGCAATGTTCATTCTTTGAAATATTTCCGTCTGCATGAGAATAAACTCTGGGACTTGTTCCAGAGTACTCTCTTGATTGTTTTCACATCAGAGTATTTTTTTATGAGTTTCACTCTCACGAACAGATACAACAGTAGCTAGAAAACTTACTTTTGTAAATTATTCTCGGGCGCAAGTACATTTGGAGGCTGATAGTTGCTGGTTTTTAAATTGTAAGGAAAGTATAACAAACATTTTTTAAGATATTGACATATATGTTAACCGTCCGGTCAATGACCAGGTACTCGGGCATCCATTTCAGCTTTACAGATAGAATTTATTAACTTTTTCTTTAAAAAACTGTATAACCGTCTGGATCCCCGAAATATAAGTAGTTTGAAACCCAATTTTTGTCAAATTTTTTTATAATCAATTATTTAATAATAGTTATTAACTATCAAACTTGATACCTCCTTCGTTCAATAACGACTACCTATTAAAGTATTGAGGTAATTTGACTTTTAAATAAATAATAAACAATATCGTGCCTGGTTATTGAACCAGACACTAGTAAAAATATAGTGAACAGGATCACACATACACCTAAAAGATGTCGAAAATAGCGCACAAGGAAGTATTCCTTACAGTTCCCATATACAGTCCAATTGGCAGTATCCAATCGATATGATCAAGCCAAAAGAATCGAAATTCGATCATGCCATCAATTCTAACTGTCATGCCAATCCACTAACTGATCCAATCAGTAGCGTCATGCCAATTGGACGATAGGAAGGATCGTGTATGGCCAGCATTATCTCTCGGCGATACCCTACAATATTGTATCGCTTGCCGGCTGCCGGCTAAATGGAAAGGACAGCAAATTTGGCGCCTGGCTCAATGTGTTAATATTGAACAATCAAAATAAAAATAGATTTATTTTGTTTTTAATTTAGAGATACAGTCTGTGATAAAATTGAGTGGACACCTGACTGATTTCAAAAGATTGGCAAAAATTACACAATTCCTCCAGTTAATCTTTATTAATTTGGTGTTTTAATTGAAGATTATATATTTATATGTAATTTCTCCAATGTACCAATAATAACTCTGATAATATTTCATGGCAAGCATTCATGAACGACAGTAGTGTTCTTGAGAGATGGACGAAATTAAGTGGACACTGTTCATACAGCGAGGTCAGGTGGTTTACGCGCACCAATTATGTTAGTAAACAATTCTTTCATGTGCTAACAAATCGTATCTGTTTTTTAATTTAAAAAAAGCATCGTTTTCAGTGCCACTTATTCGATGCAGGTAGCAATAGTAAATTCCTTTATACACATTTGAGTCGTCATGAAGAGATATCCTTGCAAATTAGAAATTTAATTATATCTGATCGACTTGGAGGGCTCAGTTACAGAGTCATCTGTGAAAAATATAAGGTTTCTAAGACTGCTGTCCATAAAATATGGAAAAAGTATTTGAAATACAATACAACAGTCAATTTAATGGGTAGTAGTCTCAAGCGATGCATCCGGATGGATGTCATCGACGCATTGTTAGCGAATGCAGACGCGAACTCATGATAAAACGATGTGAATTAATTGAGAGACTGGACCTGGACATATCGACGAAAACCGTGTCGCGTAGATTGAAAGATGCATCGTTGCACAGTCCTGTACCTCGACATGAGCCGTTTATAAACAGCAGGAATAAACGGAAACGGCTAAGATTCGCAAAAAAATATGTGAATAAGCCAATTTCATTTTGGAAAAACTTTGTATTGGCCGATGAAAGCAAGTTTGAACTGTTTGGTACCAAAAGAAGATCAAGAGTGTGGAAAAAATCGACCTAAGCGTTTAAGGAACAATTTATAACTCCCAGTGTATAGTTTGGCACTGGTTCCATAATGGTGTGGAGGTGTTTTTTATTTAACGCGGTGGGGAATTTAGATCTGATCGACACAATAACGAATGCCGATCTATACATTACCATCCTAAACGAGAATTTAGAAGAGTCGTTAGAAAAAATGGGAATAGCTGACGACGTCATCTATCAGCAAGACGACGATCCCAAGCATACCGCGAAGAAAAGAAAAAAAAATTTGAAAGATGCGAAGATAAAGGTCTTAGAGTGGCCTGCATTAAGTCCCAATATAAATCCCATCAAAAATTTACGGGCCCTCATCGATCAAAAAATTCAAAAATCACAAAGAGATTACATTGATTAATATTTATATTAATCAATGTAATTCCTGTTAATCACTTTGTTTAAATGTGTATTATATATGGAATTATTTAAGAACTTCTGACAGTTAAGTGAAAATTGTATAAAATGGAGTCGATAAAATATTTCATTTGCAAATAAGAACAAGGCGCATCTGTTATTCGTATCCACTCAATTTTGTCATCGACTGTAGATCTCATGCGTGAATTAGCAACAGAAGATAAGCGTCAATTTCAAAATTTTATCCGACTTATCGAAATTAGATTTGAAAGCATCAAAATTCAATTAGTTCTAACTAAATTCCATGATTCTAAAAGAAGAACTATTACAAAAATAGATTTTTCAATTCTCCGTTACTATAATTTGTACATGGTATATTACGGAGCATTGGATATTTTGTATGCACTTATTAGTGCAGATGTATTTTCTTTCGTCCAAACAGGTTTTGTTTTAGTGAAACTTCTGAAAGTACTGTTACAATTTGAACTCGATTAGAATTTTTGAGAACAAGCTCTCACATAGAGTTGTCCATGTGAGAGTTTGTTCTGAGGGATCAAAGAGAGAAGCCTCGACAATTTTCTAGACACTTGAATGACTGGTCATTGTTTCAGACTTCCGGATTCGGAAACGTTGCCAAGATCTACCTGTACTATGAAAACCCTTGGTGGCCCGAAGTCAACGGGTTTATGAGCCAGAATTTCTATTGGAACGCTGCGGACAGGGACAAATATGCCAATGATGTAGGTGTACTCTATTGAAGGCTTGGTATTAAAATAATTACAGGGCAGAGCTGCATCAACTAATTGCATATCCTCTCAGCCGAACAAAGCTTGGCTCTTGGGTGTATATGGCGTCATCAACATCGCGCACAAGCCGAAATTACTGTGCTGTTGGTTAACCGGTCATTATGCCCAGGACATGGAGGCTGTGCCGGAAGACCAAGTCTTCACAGGAATAAAAGATTTACTTCATCGATTCATGGACAAAACTTACAACCTCACCGAGCCAACAGCAATGTTGAGGTAAGACTTTCGCTGTCGTAACTGTCGGTCTGTTCGTCGTGCCTTCCTCATTGGAAATCTTTTCAGGTCTCAATGGTACACCAACAAACACTTCAGAGGTACTTACAGCTACACAAGTCCCGAGACCAGCCAATCAGGCGCGAAGCACTCGCACATTGCGGAACCAATAATGCAGCAAGACAAGCCTGTAAGCTTGTAACCTTGCCGATACTTGTAACCATCAGCTTTAATACTTGGAACTCAACACCTCCTTTGTTCGTTCCAGCATGTTTTGTTCGCCGGGGAGGCAACCTCAACGCACCAAGCGTCGACGGTTCATGGCGCTGTCAGAACCGGATGGCGCGAGGCGGACAGGCTGCTTCATCATTACGGACGTCAAACAACCGGAAACGGAAAAACCGTTGCTTCGTAGATTCACCGAAAAGTTCATTAGTACGTTGTAAAAGAAAAAAAATGCGCGAATTTGAAAATACTGTAGCCTACAGTAGAGCGTCGATTATCCGAACCAATCGCGACCAGACGCTCTTCGAATAATCAACAATTCGGATAACCAAACAGCAATATTCTGTGGACGAAAATATTTGTTTATAATACTGAAAAAATATGATTCGATATATTTTAAAAAATTAAAAAATACAATGAACGTTAATACGTTAATAATACCTGTATATTTTTGATGAATTACAAATAACCATTGTATCATTTAATCGTATAGAATGATATTAAATATGTACAATCCAACAGTATATACGGCGTAGTCGTATGAATAACTGACCATTCCAATAAACAAAGTTATTCTTCAATTTCTGTTGATATTTTATGACCAAATCGCCGTTAGTATAATCGATCTTTTGAATGACTAGCGTTAGGCTATACGACGCTCTACTGTATTAAAAAAAAAGCTGGGTCACAAAATAAATCGAAAATGCCCAGAATATCATAAATCAAGAAATGTATAAGAGCCCGATCACTAACGTGCAATGCAAAAGTGAATCCTCGTAAAACTTCCGTCAGCTCGTAATCTCGAGACTTGTTCGATTTTTCGAGTGCTCTATCGCGAACTCTAGAAAAACAAATGTTACGCAGTCCACGATAATCTTTATAGAAAGAAAAATACATGTTTGTTCGGTGACCGTATTTTATCACAGGTCTCCGTTGACCCCAGACTTTATGATTCAGCGATTAAGTATCGCTGCTCTAGCTTAGATTAATCATATTTTGCTTATCTTTTTGTTATGTAATATTCATAGCGGTAATATAAAGTCGGCGGTTGTTGGAGTTTTAACATTTGTGGAAATGCTCCGGTACGCAACAATCACGATTCTCCATTGCCTGATCATAGGCATCGAGGCAAGTGAAGATTCTCCAAGAATCGTCATTGTTGGATCCGGTCCTGCAGGGATCGCCGCTGGTTCTCGTCTCTTGGAAAATGGATTCGATAAGTTGACGATTCTCGAAGCGGAAAATCGGATCGGTGGAAGGCTCAACGCAACGGAATTCGGTCAGCTGTACTTCACTACCAATGATTTTCATCAAGCCTTGTCTCGACGAAGCAACAATTTCAATTTTTTTCTTTCCAAGGTGGTTATACGGTGGATCTCGGAGGTCAATGGGTTACCGGAGAGAGCAATGTTGTATACGAACTCGTTAGGCCTCTGGGACTTCTCGACGAACCCAACGAGAAATTTATCATGAGAGTTTTTGGTTCTTCGGGTTTGGAAATTCCGAAAGAAGCGGCCCAAGACTTGATGACGTTTTATTTCAACTTGTCCCTGTCGGTTACACCGGAAGAATACAGGAATCGATCTTTCGGCGATTGGGTGATTCCGCAGTATGTTCAACGGCCTTCTCGTACCGCGATAACGTGGAAAAGTTCATCGCATGATCAATTTGGTTTGAGCGATGGGGAATCCGTACCTTTGATACGAAATACCGCGAGTTCGAAATCGTGAAACTACCTAAAATTTCACAAGTGCTTACAAAGAAGCATTAGCTTGAGAGTTAGCTTGAAACAAAACGAATCGGAAGTGAAAAGAATTGGAGTACTCTTGGCACCGGATTAAGTCATTTGCCTAAACCATTCAAGTGTAGCTCTTCCTAAAGAAGAATTTTACACCCCGTTAGGTAACCACCCAAATATATAATGAATCGAAATTCGATTTCTTAATTGCTGTATACGATTTTATAAACACTATGAAGCTGAAGTACCATTGGGGTTTTTGACGACACTAATTATTGTACAGTAAATGCAATATTTCTACTGGTAGCTACTCCATGGTTATTTCAAGTATTTTCAATTCTTTTGGCCATAATATTATATTAGAAAAATTATATTTTCAAATCAATGCTAGATTAAGCAAGCGCGAGGGTAGAAGGGTAAAAGACAAAACAACGCTTTTACAAAGACACTATTCTAGATTTAATGCGAAAGAGTTTGGAAACAATTCTGAACAAATTGGTCGTTGTTTCCATTGCTTGAAGTAAAACTCATTGACTGTTCATTAAGGTAAGATTATTTAGATGATCTTATCTTTTAACCTCAAATTTGTCTAAAAAAATATTCTACACTTCAATCGACATTCATTGACGACAAGTAAATACGTAAGAACGTTCAAATTTAATCAAAGTTGTGTTTTCATAATCAGGAAACACGACTCTGATGAAACGCGTAGAACGCATCACTCAGTACGAAAAACGATCAAGAGATCAGTCGCGAGAGCGAGGAAAAATTGTCCTCTTGGACTCGCGACTAAATGATCAAAAATTTGTTCTCAGATTGGAGGAATATTTCGAGGGTCATCCGATTATTTCTGCTGATCAACGAGAGCCTTTAAAGAACATGTTGTGCCTTGCGGAAATGGCTGAGCAAGCTGGGGACAGTTGGTTCGACGTTTCTACGGATGATCATTACGACGCGAGCAAGAGTCGTCCGTACCTTAACTGGAAAGACAAAACTTACAGCACCGTGATTGACATTTTGTTGGTTAGTACTTCAGTGATAATCCTCCATCCACTGTCATACGGAAGATTTGTACTACGTATTAAAATACGTTTGCGTATATATTGCAGAAAAAAATTCCAAATCCCGCCGAAGAACTTCCGTTCCGAAACAAGACGTTTCTGAATGCGGAAGTCGCACGAATCGATTACAGAGGTCCGGACGGATCGGTACGTGTTGTTACTGAGAAGGGAGATGAGTATATCGCGGACCATGTCATCGTTACTACATCTCTTGGTGTATTGAAAGCTGAACACCAAAAAATCTTTAATCCTCCGTTGCCTGAACTGAAATCCAATGCAATCATGGTTCGTAACGTTTATTATTTCAACCGGCTTCATTATCACAAAGAAATCGGCAAAATCAAGTGTTCATGGAGCGGAGCAAAAAATGTATATAAAATACAATATTTTTTATAAAAAAAAGCGTTTACTTCGTGTGCTAAAAAGTAGAGGATACTGTTTTTTTTCACCAATTCGCCCACTGATGACTATAAATAAAAGTTTGGGTGGCTCAACTTTTTGAAATGCTTCATAGATTTGAGCACTTCAGTTTCATTAACCATATTTTATTTGGCTCGATAATTACAAAAATTATCATTTTACGTGTATCCTTAGTTTCAGGATGATTATTTAAGAAATCTAAGGTCTTACTTTTAATTAAATGCAGTTAGTATATTAATGTATTTATGTAAATTAAGGCGAGGTAGAAACTGCACCGCATGACATATCAGTGCAAGAGAGATGGCTTAAATTGTTTGACCCAGATTTCCAAAGATTAAACGTTTTTAACGTTAAATAAAGTAATCATTCCCTGCGTCTATCAATTCTACAAAACCTGGCGCACGATTTGGCTAACAAATGGAAATGTGTATGAAAAAAAGTGAGTTTCAAAAATTGTGACATTGTGTCGATCTACATGGCCTTAAAGATAGTACGTCCAAATATCGAGTGCTGAAGGTTTTATCTATAGTCACATCTAGATGACATAATGAAAAAAAACGTCCTTTTTTTAGTCAATTAAATAAAAGCTTTTTTTTAAATACATTTAACAGATACATTGTTGCCTACTTCTAGTCTTTAATTGATTTTATTACATGGAAACTTGAACATTTTACAGAGATTTTATTATCAAGTTAATTTTCCATTTTGCATCTCCCACCAAGTCAAGTTGAATAAAAGTTTGTAAAATGACCAATGTGATGTTTCAGGGTCTCGAGTTCGGAAGCGTCGCAAAAATTTTCTTGTACTATCCTCAGCGATGGTGGCCTAAAAAAGACGATTTGCAAGTGTTCTCTTTCTACTGGACTGAAGAAGACAGGAATGCATTCTCCAATGACGTTCGTATTTGATGTTCCGGATACGGAATTCTATTTGTTTGCATTCATTTTTTTATATCGTTCGTTGTTGCGTTTGGTATTCTAGCCGGAAAAATCGTGGCTCTTAGGCGTTTACAGCGCGGTTGAAATCGAGCACAAAACGGATTTACTGTGCTGCTGGCTCTCTGGAGTGCACGCACGAGAAATGGAAAGTGTTTCGGAAGAAAAGCTTTTGAGTGGAATGAAAGAATTGATGCAACGATTTTTAGGAAAAACCTACAACATTACGGAATTGAAATCAGTACTGAGGCATGAAATTTCATGTTGTCAATATATCTGCTAATCATCTGACTCAACAGATGTACTCATCAGGGTACTGTATATTTTCAGGACTCAATGGTACACGAACAGACATTTCAGAGGAACTTATAGCTATCGAAGCCCTAAAACCGTACGTTCCGGTGCACTGGCCATTCATCTGGCAGAGCCAATAGTGAAATACGAAAAACCCGTAAGATTTCCATTTCTTTACGAAAGAAAAATCACTGGCGCAGCTGGGGAACGGAAATTGTAACGAAATTCGAACGTGCTTGTCCAATGATTTGCCTTTTATTGCAGCGAATTTTGTTCGCTGGCGAGGCAACTTCTCCGGACGAATATGCTACGGTTAGTGGGGCAATTAGTACCGGTTGGCGAGAAGCGGACAGGTTGATCAAGATCTACCGGCACGAGAAGACCACTACGGAAACGAAACGTTGAGTTCGTTTCGGTTCGTCAATTGCTGCAATTCTGAAATTTTTTCGTCGTTCTTAGATTCTGATTTCTTTTATTTCAGCTGCTAAAATGTAAATTTTGAAACATTGACGCAGTAGTATGAAAAATATATAATTTTTCAGAATTATCTTCATACTGAAGCTTATATTTTATTCATGCAAAAGCATCCATGAGGATCCACCGATGTATATCGATAAAATTAGCAGAAACGCTGAATGAAACATAAGGAATAAGTTTACCGCGCTTCAATCGGTGGTGTGATGTCGCAGGAAGTTCAAAGCTTGCATTCTACCGGTGTCGTAAGCTCCGTGAGTCGTAGAGTAGAACTGATCGTGGGTGGCTTCACCGGCAAACATGAGAACTGGAACAGGCTGTGATGAAAGAAGATAAAATCAGTCTTCTATAATGATCAATGCGGGAAGATACGGTGCAAGATTCTCTGCCATGATCGGAAATGAAAAGGCAAATCTGTATTTGTTAACCTTGTGGCCGTTCAAGCTCGTACGGTATATAGGTTCAGCGAGAGTGGCCGGTGAGATTTTCGGCTGATCGCAGCAGGTAGGAATATGGCTGTAGGCACCCCTCACGTATCTGTGGGCATTCCATTTCGTTCTTTGGCACCTCTTGGGTGTTGGAAGGTCGTTTCTCTTGAGAAAACTTTTCAGAGCTTCGAGGCAATCGTTCGCGACTTCTTGCTCGCTCAATTTCTCGACAATGTAAGCGCCGCGACCTCCAACCCATCCGAGAAGAACAGCTTCATGATTCTCGAGAATGTCGAAGCCCGTCAAGTCGCGAGTCCAAGAGGACAATTTTTCCTCGCTCTCGCGACTGATCTCTTGATCGTTTTTCGTCGGCCACAACATTTGAATTCCTTTGGTGCCGGGTTCCCACCAGGCCTCGCCGAAATCGAGGAATATTTTGTTTATCAATCCAAAGCCGAGGTTCTCGATGGCTCGTCTTTGGCGGATTGGCAACTCGGGCGAGAATATTCTTTGATGATTCTCCTTGAGATATCCCAGCGAACTGGTTACTATAACGCAATCAGCGACGAGTGTTTGATCACCGAGAGTTAGAACTATCGGCTCAACGTTACTTTCCTCAGTAGGAACGTCCCGTTGCCATTTTATCTTTTCCACTGGACTGTTGAGACGCAATCTCGTGGGGTCTAGTTGATCGGCTATGAGTCGCGTTAGCGAGCTGTAACCTTCTTTGAATACAAGATGCTCCGGACCTCCGACGAACTATAAAATGGAAAAAATTTGAATGAGCCCTTTGAACTACCAAGTCCGACAAGAACTGTGGGTCTACTGAACTGAGAAACATTGCACGAACCTATTGATAACTTAATATAAAGGGTTATGAGATCGATGAGTTGTTTGAGTTGTGGAATTTATTAATTTAATTATTAATGGTTTATGGAATTCAATCATTCGATTATGACCAATTTAGTTACTCAAACAATTAGTTTTGACAGATCAGATCTGATAAACACGAACTCACTCGAAATTTGCCCCAATACTTGGTGGACAAGTCGTCAAGAGTGGAGCAAGAATTGTCGATGACGAGGAACTTTACGATCCAGTCGAACGTTTCTTCTCGAATGCGCCACACCGACGTCGAATCGTTCCTCGATCTTCGCCACTTGAGCATTCGCCCCCGCAGCAATTTTCCAATGTTACTCTCCGCGTGGTCGGGCACAAGTTCCGAGTGAGCGTACTTCTCGCAATCCTCAAGGGCCTCGCAAACGAGATCGTCCACTTCGTTGACGATACGTTGATCGACCGCAGTGCCATCATTGCGCAGAAAAATCCCTCTGCCTTCGCTCGACTCCTGATCAGACAGGAGATCGTGCTGCTTCCCCAATTTGGCCAGTGTACTCGAGTCCCCATGCAGAAATTGCGCACCAACCTCTATCCAATTGCCGTTCCAGGCTAGCGAATTTATTCGACCGCCGATCTGATCTTGCGCTGTGAAAAGTTTTTTTCGATTATCCACAAAATTGATGATAAAGCTCAGTGGGCAAAAACTGCGAATTACCTTCGAGAAGAAGATAATCTTTGAAGTTCGCATCTTCTAATGTCTTAGCGGCTGCTAATCCGGCAATTCCAGCTCCAATAATCACCAACCTCGTTCTTTCGTACTGCCGAGTCTCGAAGTTTTCCGACCGCTCCAATTTTTCCTCTTTATCGAAACTCTTAGCCACCTGCCTTAACCGTTCAAGCGTAGACCGTGACGGCGAATTGTGAACATTTACATTTATGGGAAAAGCGACCAAGTGCGCGTGTCGAAGCGTGCATCAGGGAAGAAATTTGTACCTCGGTAGGCAAAAACCCAAATATGAAATTCAATTGAAACTCGACTGCTTCATTGCTCTGTATGATTTTATGAATGCTATGGAAAACGTGGAAAATAAACCGTCGTAACACCGGTTTTTGTTAACACTAATTATTTTACAATAAATGCAATCGTTTTGCTGGTCGCTACTCGATTAATATTTCAAGTATTTTCAATTCGTTCGGATATAATATTATATTAGAAAAATCATATTTCGAAATCACTGTCGGATAAAACTAACGCGCAGCCTGCAGCAAATTTTATCAAGACCCTTGGTTTGAGTTAGGATAAAAAACAAAACGACAATTTTACAAGGAAACTAGTCTCGATTTAAAACGGGCAAGTTTAAAGATAAATCTTATAACATTTGTTATTCCTCCCGTATGTTATTCCCCCTTTCTTTACAATACATTAAGGAGAGCATACATTTGTTATTCCCCCTTTCTTTACAATACATTAAGGAGAGCATACAATTTGATCAGGATCTTCTTAAAAATCGGCAGGCGACATCCTGACGCGTCATTCGAAACTCGAGGTAAATTATGATCGTGAACCCGGGAGGTGTTTGGGCTCGTTGATGGGCAACACTTTTCCAGAAATACGAAGCTCGTGGGTGAAATAATTTTTACGACATTTGTTTAATCAAGAATAAACATTTTAATTATTCGTTAGTGTAGAAGAGGCGAAAATCCGTGTGCATTAGGTGATTTAATTTTTCTCGTTACTCGCTACGATTTCAAACAGAAGGACAACGGCTATAATACGACTAATTCTACTTCTATGTATTTGCGGTATAATAAAATATGTTGACTTTACCGTCCTCCATTCATAACGAAGTTTGCGGTCTTTGGTTAGAGATGCGACTTTAATTGCCTAAGAATCGAAAAAAAAAACAAAGCATGCGAGTCAATTTTTCAGTAGGATTATTCGGTTGCTTCGAAAAATACAAGTCGTGTCGCGAAATGTGTTTGAGAGGTACGGTATTGCGCGCAAACTTGATAGTAAACGCTAACTCTAGGGTGAGTTCAAGTACGGTTAATTGGTAGGACTGATGAGCGTATGGAAAAACACCGAGGAAAATACGATAGAACGATCGCGATTTCATGATTGTAAAATCTATCCTTCCTTCTTACCTGTAATATTGAAGAATTCTGTCCGCCTCGCGATGCCCAGTCTCGATCGCACCGTGAACCGTTGAATAATATCGATCATGCGTAGCTTCACCGGCAAAGAGTATCATCTGTTTGTTACCGAAACAAAAGTCGTTATTACATTTCAACGTAGCGAAATAATTGATAACTAGATCAAAATATAACTTTTTTTAGTCGATAATTATTGACATTTCTTTCATGCACTCATGTGACTCTTCATGCAATTCATTTGAAAGTGAATTAAAAAGTTATCAAAGTTCATGTCCTGATATTAGGACAAATTCTGAATGTTGGTTTCGATCGTTTTTCTAAACAACAATCGAAGAAGCTCTTAAAACTGGTATAATGGAAATTTGGAATCAATAAATAACTGGATAAACGTTGTCACGTCGGGAGGTACATAAAACTCCGACGAAATCAAGAACTCCCACGGTCCCTTATGAAAACGCGTGCATCGAATAGGCACGATAAGAGTGTTCTCTTTCCTAGACATGCTCCCAAGGCTAATTTTAATATTACGCTCCATCGTTACAATACCACTCATTAAGAGAATCAAGGGTCGCGCGTCGAGGGTTCTTGTCTATTCGCCGCCTACACACTAGGAGCAACATCTCGGAAAAGCCATAAAACGAACAACACGAAATGCATTCTTAACGCAACTTCAAGTAGGCCCAGGAAGGTTTCCATGAATCCGGTCGTAAAATTAAGAAGTAGCGGAAAGGGAAACACGCCCGGAATTATCACGTAACGCCTAACCGCGATACTTTTCCCTATAAAAACCCTCACAAAAAATATACTCGTATGAGCCTCGCATAAGAACCCATGAATGCGTCTTCAACGTTCTCTCTAATTAGATACAAAAGAATTTCAGTGAGTCCCTGAAAAACTTCCAGTGGCCCGATCATAAAATTAAGTAGCATGAAAAAAGAATTCATATGGGGAGATCGCAGCTACACTCTTCCCCATAAAAACCTCCCACTGAAAACACGCTCATACGTTTATCACATATGATAGATATGACCATTTCTAAGAAACCCTTCCTTGCCAAAATTAAATGAAGTCAAAGCCCTTTCTCCCCCTCCACGAATGGGAGAAAGAGATAATGGAAAACCGTATCAAAGGGTGATCCAGCACCATCTCGTAGCTAGTCCCAGGTCTTCATGTCTACTAGTCAGTTCTCCTACAATTTTCATCTATCTCATGTACTGAAACTCTGTCCATTCGCGACTCTGTTTATTCAATTATACTTTATTTATTTTTTCATCCTACGTCCAATTAAAAAGTATTTGTATTTTCATTGAAGTAACGCGTTCAAAGTATAATCCAATTCCGCGACTTAAGAAATATTGTAAACTCAGTGCGTACCCATCTCGACTCTATCCACTTTGTACCTGCGAGCGAACTTGGCCACCAGCGAAGTCCCTAAATTTTACAACCGACACCCGCTACCTAAACGACAGGATCAACGCCGATCAAAACTATCAATGTAAGCGAACCACATTTGTACACTCTTTGTACTCAAGCGTTAATAAAATTAACCAAATTGACCACTTCCAATAAATGTATTGTTGATTAGAACCCGTAATTTACAAATAATCAGATTATTCCCATAAATTCCTCAAAGATTCCTCCTTCCCTCCGGCACTTTCCCTTTTTACCCTCATCCCGTGCTATTGCGCTAGGCGTAGGCAAGAAAGAGGGAACCAAACGCTATATGCCCGCGTCAAATCCAGACGTGACAATGTTAACAGATGAGAGTAAATTAAAACAACCGAAATACATATTTTTAACGGGATAGATTCTAAAAAGTAACTAATGAAAATTCAATAAGTTGCAATAAATAAAAATCCCACAAATAAAAATGATAGCTGGAATAAAAAAGCCAAAAAAGGTCAAATCACGCGCAGTTCGTAAATAACCGCACTGGACTCTTTGTGGATACTAGAAAACGCAGTGAAGATCGGATTTTCACTGAAAAATACGTAATTGAGGTACTGACTGGATTTTCATTAACATCGAGTATCGGTTGGGCTAAGTCTCTTGCCCAAACATTCAGCCGCTCCGCAGCCATACTCCGATAACTATAGCATCCCCGGAAATGCGGGTCCGAGTACCATTTTGATCTGGAAGCGAACAAATATCAACATAGCATCGGTAGATCATCTTGGAAAATTTTCAGTTTGTTCAATGTTGTAATGAATTTGTTTGGGAGATATTATGTGGGAATTTTACAGCTCTTGCTGTATATACTTGGATGATTCTTTGATTTTCTCAATTCTCTTAATAACTTGGAGCCTTGAATCTCCTCCTGAATTCGTAAATCCTCTCATTGAATTGGAAAACTTACCGTAACAGATGATCGGGTTTGACAACGTTGTAAGTCTTTCCAAGAAATTTCTCCAGTAATTCATACACGTCGTTTTTCACAGTTTCCTCAGGCAGTTTTTCCATGTCCCTAGCTGATTGACCGACCAGCCATCCGCAAAGTACTCTTGGTTGATGGTCAACCGTAAAAAATTGAAATAAATCGCAGATCCACCGTTTATCCTGAAAATTGATAGTCTTGTGCTTCAATCGTACTCGAAGCCGGGATGGTACGAATAAAGAAAAATAGAAATGGAAGTGGCATACCTCTCCGTTGATGGCTAGGAAATCGTCGCGATCTTGTTTGGACCAGAGCATGCCAAAGCCAGCCGAATTCTCGGGCCACCATCGATGAGGAAACTCGAGGAATATTTTTGCCACGACACCGATGCTTAAACCCTGTTTGTTTTTCAAACCATCTATTGTTCAGGCTTTCGTCGTAAGAGCTACATACATTTCGTCTCAAAAATCAGCAAATTCCTTACGCAATTTTCGAAACTTTTCTGGTTTATTCATTAAAGAAATTTTTTGCTCCTCGATTTGTGATTTGCTCAAACCAACGATCATTCTCCAATCTGTGTCTAATGCAATCATTCTGAGAGAAGCGAAACTCTGAGAAAAACGAAACTCTAATTCTTCTTTTAGAACCCAAAATCGGGTGAGCTGGGGTTCTTTCCAAGCAGAAATTATACGTTGACCTTGAAAGTTTTCAATCACTCGGACGATCAATTGTTGCGAAAAATTTCGAAAAACTCGCATTAGTTAAGCAGCATCGACATTTCGTTTTAAATAGCTAAGTCTTCATGCGGCTTTTCAACGTGCCTTTATGGCAAGCTGCTTTTTTTGTGGTAACGGTGGAAGGAAAATTTTGGAATGCTGTTCCTTGAGGACTCCGAGGGATGCCGTGAATATAACATGCGTTGCGAGATATCGTTCGTTGTCGTTCGTTCTGACGATTACTTCATTGCCCGAACTACTGTCTATACAAGAGACTTCCTTGCCGAGAATTATCTTATCCATCACGGGCAATGCCTCCTGAGGATTTGGAAATTTATGCTGAAAGAAGAAAATCTTGTAAAAGTTGTAACCAATGAAGGATTTGCTGTTGGGCGTGACCGCGTGAATATTCTTGCCGTGGCTTACCATCAACAAATCAAGCAGCGTTTTGTAGCCCCGATCTTTCCAGTTCAGAAGAAGATCACCATCGCACGTTTTGTACTCGGTAATTCCCCGCGCCGATACGTCGAACCAACTGTCGCTGCATTGTATCGAGTTGTCGAACCGATGCATCCACTCCAAGAATTCCTCTGCTCTAGCATCATCGGTGAATGGATTCGACTTGTGATATCTGTAGTATCTGCGCGCAAAAAAAAAATCTAAAAATTAAATGAAACAAAAAAAAACGAGCAAATTAAATGGACATATGACAAACAACAAGTTTAATAAAAAACATAACAATATATCATAAGTTCGACTGTACGCAAAATTAGTGAACGGCACGGTGCTCGAGTTATCGTTCAAATTCTCGCGGCAATAAATGAGCGTGATAACCGCACGACTTATGTGAGTCATTGCGTGATGAGCCATGAGAACGTTCGTGGAAGGGGAACATCGGTTTACCGCGTCAGATGTGACCGTGAGCGTGTTGGATCAACGTAAAAGCCAAAGCAATTAATTCGAAGAGATGGTAACTGTCATGCAGTTTTCCTTGAGCACGTATTGACTTCGGATCTTCGACCGAACTCGGGGAGATTCTCATTATGGCGTTGAAAAGGTTTGATGAAAAGAAACTTGCCGGCAAACTGTCGCATTTATCACGGAAAATAATTTTATGCAGAAACGTAGATCCAGTTCTGGAGAAACTGAGGAATGAAGTAGATGGTCCGCCCGATTTGGACACTTTGGCAGAGAACTTACAGAATTTGACCGGTAATGTACACGCTGCTTATCTTTTCGAGAACGAGGGCAAAAGAACCTTACACCAATTGTGCTTGCTGCTGAGCGCCACGGCGACTGGAAAACTGTACAGTGGTTGGCAGGAATTTGGTGCCCAATTGGGACTTTCCTTGGAGCAAATACAAGTGAGCGCTGAATATTCCACAGGATTTTCTCTGAGAGTGGAATGTAATTTTGTCTTCCCTATCTCCTAGTGCATCGACTACAACTTCAAGGGTTTGCAAGATCCGACTTATTACGTATTGCTCGCATACGTTCAGTCCGCCCATGCAACTCTCGACAAGATGTTGATAGCTCTTCAGAAAATAGGTCGCTTAGATGTGATCAACAGGATACGCGAGAGCATGTGCGAATTTATCGATAGCCTGAATCTAGAGAACAACTCAAGCGGTACAAGTTTTATCCTCTTCGCCCAGTGTCCCTATCTCTATAGTGATATTCATGATTTGTGCGACTCCAGAAATATGGAAACCGAAATACATACCAAGAGCACCTATGGTACTCCATCCAGTGATAATTTCCAGACTCGAATTGCCAACTAGACGCTGCGAGAGTACATCTCCAGGATCTTCAGACTTGGATTCTCAACACGCTACACAAAAGGTCATTGCCGAGCAAGTAATGAAGTTAATCAATTTGTCCACTTGCAAAGCAATAAAAATTCCTGATTTGTCGAAATCGCTTTTTTTAATAGATTCACGCCACGAGCATCACTCGATCATATTCATGAGCATCCTTATCAGACTTCATATAATAGAAATCTCAAATCTAAGAATCGTTGATGTTGCTTACCAATGATGCAAACTTTACTGATTTTATACTCTGTGACAAGTATGGGGCCAATTTCTTCGGCACCTCAATTTCTGTGAACTTTTTCTCTGAGCAAAATTCACATACAGATAAAAGATATTTTATCTATTCAGTCGCACATCGATATTTTCGAGAGTCCTTAATAATTTGTGAGAATGTCGAACCGTTTGCCTATTTGCATAAAGCATCGAAAGTGCAATGACAGACAAATGTGCCTGTGCTCTTAAAATTTGATTCTCTCCAAATGCAATGGTCAACCAAATTGATTTTTGAACCCTTGCACACAGCGATTACCGTATTATGGAAGTATCGTAATGCTGACTTACGCCGAAGACGGGGCAGCAACAGCAAAAAACACAGCCAAAATATTCCGGGCAAGAGAGCCTAAAATTGGTGTAGTAATACTTGAGGAGCAGGCAAAACACGTGTACTGTAGAGCAGAAGAGTTCGTTGATGATTGTTTCAAACAGGTGAATGAGACCTATGAGTATTTAATAATGGTGGTGAGTGAAAGAGACGTGAAAGTGAACATTCATTATGCTTTGCAATGAATATTGCAGGTGAACTATGTCATTCCTATATTGACCAGAGGATACATAGACCATATGCATGGCAAGCCAGACGAGGCGCCCCATGAAAGATCCTTGGACACCAAGTATTTGAAATACATATACTCCCTCATGAGATTTGAATACGCAAAAAGTAATTGTTGCAACAATAGAGTTCGGTACGTAGTAGAAACAATGTGCACATAGTCCATACAACTGACGCGGATGGACAAACAATGATACCGACATAATGAACATTCATGTCTTCAAGGTGTCTAGTACCAGAGAAGGAAGTGGCAACTGTAATACGATCCGACCTTCATCCCACTCTTCAAGCTTGGTTTAGAGAAGCCGACGTAGAAGCCTTTATGGAGAACATATTATTGAGAAAAATATAAGTAACGTTATTTCTTACAAAAGCAGCTTACTCTTTGGTGAAGTATTCTCCGTAAGATCCTTCTGTGTCTTTCAACACCTCCGCAGCCTGCTCTGATATCTCGTAGTACAATTTCCATACTTTGGATGCTTGTTCCGATGGGATTACCTGTCCTCTGGAGTTCACAAAGGAATGTTTGTCGAAGTTGTTGATGTTGCACGACGATTCGAGTAAATTGTGAGGAGCGGCAAGATCGTACACTACGTTTTTGCTTTCTCCGTGTACCCATTGAGCTCCGAGGTCCACAATATTGTCAGCTGAGGATGAAGCCCAAGGGTTGAACTATTACAAGCTAGTATCTTCTTACTACACATCAAAGTTTCATCATCGCTCTTATTGAATTCATTTATCTCTTAAGATTTTGGTAAGCGACTGGAATACTGAAATGACATAGCGCAAGAAAAACGGCACTGACTTTAGGATAACGTAACACATTGCATATAATAAAACAAAACGTTTATGAGGTTGCAAAGTGGTTTCAAGTGAATATGAATGTGAGAAAGCTAGTAAAAGCCAGATAGCAGAGTGACAGGAACAGTGGATATATACTACCTTCACTTCTACCTTTTACCTTTAAAGCTCAGCCTATTTTACTCCAACATGTATGACAACACAGCCAGTTTCCGAATTACCCATGTTTCGTAATTAACTTTTTTTTGAAAAATCTAACCTGACTTTTTTGTAGTTACTTTATAATTAATAAAATAGCTAAAAAAAAGTGTGTGTTGTTCAATGCAATTGAAAGATATTTGAATCCAAAACGGGTTTGAGGTCGATTTACCCCATGTACGATTCTCATTCGTTATACGATAATAAACGTTTTAATTGAGTGTTGAGCATTAACATTTTTCGAAATGGTTGTTTATTTACAAGATTTTAATACGACAAACGATGCATTTTATCCAAATGATAAAGTTATTTTTTTATCAAGCTGTAATCGCGTTATCAATGGAACACGTGTGTACGAGGAAATCGACAAAAAATGTATCACTCATCCCGAAAACGATATCTGTACGAAGTACGCGTTTGACTGATCACACACCTTCAATGGGAGATCGAAATACTCACCGAATTCCACGGTATGAACTCTACCTCCTATTCGGTTTTTCGCTTCAAGTATCGTGACATTTTCGATGCCTGCTTGAATTAATCGGCAAGCTGCGGAAATTCCGGCTGCGCCGGCACCCACGATCACCACGTTAGGTTTCACTGACATATTCCCGTTTTCTTCGCAATATTTACTCGCACACCCGACCCAAGAAACAAATGACGGAGTTTCATCTAACACTCTTCAACGAGAATCATCGTACGAAACACCTTGATTTAATCTGATAATACTGAGCAGATTGGATATACGAATATAAAATTCAAAGCCGGAGGCCCCGGTCGACCTTCAAATGTAAAAGCTCATTACAGAATATAATGACCATCGTAATGTGGCGAGAGGGAGCTCTCGGATACTCGAGCCACCCTCCGAGTCACGTGGTACGTCATTCTTCTCGGGTCACTTCGAAATTTCGTAATCCGATTGTCTCGAAACAACAATAGTGATTGACGCGAAAAATGCTAGATTTAGGATAAACAGTGACGCAAAGCGATAGGGTTATTTATATTTGTGAAAAAGTGAATCGATTCGGAGTGGCGATCAAAATTCGCTGTCATTTTGTATGCACGTGGAAGCTTGGTCGGTACAGCACCAGAAATAATTCGCGCTGAGATTTTTCGACGCTTGTATCTCGTTCTGCAGTACGCCAGTGGATAAATGACCACCCACTCAGCGAACATTCAGCGGTGAAAGACAAACTTCATCGAGAAAGGGTTAGAAAAGCGTTCGAGAAAGTGTGACAAATTCGGGTACAAAATGTTGCCATCGGGGTCGCTGCGGTAACAAGTGACTGAGCGACGTAAAAGCCGGAGCACAAGCTGAAAGCGACCTCGACACTCAAATTTGTCTCGAAGAGAATAGTATCTAAAAGGACGAAAAAAGTTATACCACGTGGAAAAATAACCCTGGAAACCGGTATTGCAGCGTTGCGAGAATGGAACGGAAGCACATCATGAAAATAATTCTCATCCGTACATAAAAGGCATTGCAATAGGTACTTTTTAAATTGTCAGTAATTTTGAGTTATATAATCATCAATAAAAAGAAACGCGTGCGAAAATATTAAAAATTTATATTGAATACATCCGAGCTGAGTTACACTAAAAAATTATATTTCTAATTATCTGGATTACCGGCTGCGCAAATTGACGCCACACTTCCGTCATCTAGCGGTACACGATTGAACCGAAGTGTCACGACATTGCGTGTAATTATATCGAACACCAATGAATCTTCGTTATCGCGCTGCCTGCGGCGGTGCCCGATAATGACGAACTCTTCGCTACTCCGTGATTTTTCATCCTCGCACGGTGCTGCCGCCATTGCGTTGTGCGCGAAGCCTTATAGCGTGAACGCTGTTCACACGTCTACCTTTTGATAATAGGATAATTGAGAAAAAAGTTTAGAAAGCAAAATAGTTTTTCCAATAGTATATAATTTTAATTGGGTTTGGATCATGCTCTAACATTTTCTGAGCCCTCGATCGATAAACACAGCATATCATCCAGTCCACGTAAAACATCTTTTCTCGCCAATTCGACGGTTTCGTGCGCAACGTACACGCACATAGATGGGGTCGTGTGGGACAAAATGGACCTCTCAACGGCGTTCGCCATTAAATATCTCGGAAACTGTGGACTATTTCGGAAAAACGTAAAAATCATTTTAATCGCCCAATTTATCAAACTCTGCGCTTGTGCAATTAAATTGCGGAAAAAGAATGTACAAACTTTTTTTTTTTGCAACCTACCCTGTGTGTTCTCAATGAACACGTCCCAACCACGAATCCCCGTACCTTTTTCTCCAACAATCCGACAAATTTAACCTGACAGTGCAGGTGTAGGTATTCATCGAAACACATTCTCCATTTGGTTTTCTTCAAAATTCATTTTATTCGTCGTATCTTTGTTTGACAAGTAGGTAATTCATTTTTTTCATATATTACGTAACATTAAGTGAAATACTGCATAAAAATACGTTGAACTAAAACCTTTACCGCTAATATTATATATATTCTATCGAACTACCGCGAGAGCGCATCCTTCCGAAAATGTTCCCTCATTTTCGTCGTTTCCCGAGTTAGTTAACGTACCATTAACCATAATAGTGATAACAATAACAATAACAATAGTAATACGAATAATACTAATTATAAAATTGATAATAATAATATTAATAATAATAATGATAATGATAATAATAATAGTAGTAGTAGTAGTGGTAGTAGTAATAGTAGTGGTAGCAGCAGTAGTAGTATTAGTAGTAATAGTAGTAGAAATGGTAGTAAGAATAGTTACAGTAATAATTATATAAATAAAAATAAAAATAATAATGATAAAAACGACACGTTTCGTGAAGTGTACGAAGTAATCCTATAAAAAGTACGCGGCGACGTAATTTCGATTCTTCGAGAGATATTTGTTTTTTTTTGTATGTTTTTTTTATTACTAGGCGTCGAGACGCCGCCACGAATTTCGAAAAAATGTAGTTGTGCATAATTCAATCGTTGTACACGACGCTAGGCCATGGAACAATGTCAATGTCTCAATTCTAACGTAGCCACACATTTTTATTTTCCGTATTATCAATATCGTTCTTTCTCGGCTAAATCTCCATTTGATTTTTATTACATATTCAGGTATCGCGTTTGGTTTTAATAGATACGACGGAGTACGCACGTGAGCCCAAAGAGCCTTCTTTTTTTTTAACGTTTCGATTTTTTCCTCGGTTTTTTGAGAAATGCGAAAAAGCGCGAAATGTTTGTTGAATTCTCTTTCAGTGGATCATACACGAGTGAGGACGGTGCAAACCGTCTCGTTTTCGAGCCATAAAACATATGCGGGGTAAAATGGATCCCCAGAAATATCCGGCTACGTTTATCACGAGAACCGTGAACTCTTTTGAAAAAACGCAAAGATATATTCCATCGAATAATTCATTGAATTTTCAGGATACGGGGTCGAATTTCGAAAAAAACAAATTTTGAAAAAAGAGCGATTTCGCAGTTTTTAGCATTTTACTGGGAAACGTTGAAGACTCTTTGCGATTTCACGTTGATTTCAATCCGTGCATCGTACGTAGATACGCTTCGGACAATTCTACAGTGAATTTTGTACAATGCATTAAGTAAGAGAGTGTAACGACGATACCATTTTTCATCGTCATTAAATACAATCAATTATGATACAATATAGAAAGAGGGGGGAGGGTATGAGCGGATGAACAAAAATACGAAAGAAAAAGACGTACGAAGACACACCGATGACGCTTTTCCTACTTTAAGTACATATTCATGATTTTGGGGGATATAGATAGATCGAAACGACGTTGAATGGGAAGAGAGCTGTGTTGAAAAAAAAAAACAAAATGAGCTCGGGCGCAGTCTCAACGGATCTTTTGTCACTGCAAAAATCAAAAGTTTCGCGTCGTTTTTTTTTTAGTTTTTGTTCGCGTCATTGAAATACTGGCCCTTAAGCTAGAACATTTTGCATTCGCGTCATTATAGTCACTCATCTATACGTCTATGAGAAACCAATGAACATGGGACCCATTGATAAGATCTAAAAATGAAAAAGAGCACAGACACACACAAACGTAAAAAAAGCTCTACGAAGCGAGAAATCAATGGTACAAGCGTGGTGATGAGACGATGAGAAAACGATTCTCGTTTTTTAACTCGAAGCTGTTTTCACGGGTAACGAAGTTGAGCAGTGTGAAAACGAGAGGAAGATCAGTCGTTGAAAATTCTAGAGGAGCGAAAAATAACAAAAAAAAAAAGAAACGGGGAAGAAAATAAAACGACACGGGAGGATAAAGTTGGCGACGAAAAACAAAGGAAATATTCTTTTTTTAAATGCGTTACGCATATGGGAATGCTGTTAAAATCGAGTATGCGCGTTTTTGGTTTTTCTTCTATTTCGCAAAGTACAATTTTTTCGGGCTTTTCGCCTTTTTTCTTGTTTTTTATCTCGGGATGGTCATCGATACGTCTCGATTCTCATTTTTTCTTTTCCTTTTCTCAAAATCTCATGAACTTCGCAACTTTAACGCGCACCAATGATTTTTCATCTCTCTCCTTATGTACGTGAGCTATTAATACCGACAATTAAGTTCTACTTAACGACTATGAAACACGTATTCCTTACACACGTGCAATAATAATAATTATTGTTGTTTTTTTTTTGTTCTTGTTGGTTAATGGGTTCGCGGCGCGCTGTTTACTCGTCTATCCATCTCGATAGTAATTTTCTTTCGTCTCGTAAGAGCGCGAAGATAATTTTCGAAAAATGTGGAAATTCCTTATTCTAGGATTCTGTGGGCTAACGGATTTCTTTGTTTTGCAAAACTGTTTCTGTTCTGGCGTTGCTGAGAATTTTCGTAAACTCATCAAGACGCAGAGCACGGAGTTGTTTTGTACCTTTGGATACAAATGGCAATTGTGCTAATTGAAGAATGACGGTAAAGCTTCTGTTTTCGTGATGCAACGAAACAATTTTTTTTTTACTTCTCAAATTTTTGTTGACAGATTTCAGCAACGAAATATGTGCAGTAATGTTTTAAGGTTTTCATTTGGAAATTTATGACAAACATATATATATATTTATGAATTCGGATTTTATAAAAGGAAACAAAAATATTTCGTTGCGTTCCAACGATGCAAACTTCAAAGTCATTCGTTTTTTTTATTTTTTCATTTCTCCTTTATTCATTATCCAATGGCTTTTTCGTCCGAAGTTATGAATTTTCGACGTTGGCTTTTGCATCGTTCGAACGCAATTATTTTCCTTTTCAATTTTTCTCTCATTCGTTCGATTTATAATGATTTTTCCTTTCTATTATTTTTGGTTGTCAATAGTTAAAATATACTTTTTCGAAAATCATAAGGAAATGAATGGAAGAAAGGAAATGAAAAAGAAGTAATTTTCGTTGCATTTGAACGATGAATATTTCGACCCCATATATTGGATCTCTCTTTGGATCGATTTTCCAGCACCAAAGAGGTCAGAAAAAAAAAACAAAAAAATTAAAACAGCGAAATTTTCATTTGATTGACGACAAATTTAAATGAGGGAATTGCAGTCAAGATCGAGATTTTTATCGTCATTGAAATCGAGGTGACAAGGGTCGCCGCGTTGCCGTACTAATTTGTCACGTAACTCGGCAATTTCCACCTTCTCGGTGTGACGAAACACGCGCTGTACAATCTACGTCATGCAAGTAAACGTTCTTCAAAATTGGCATCTCCGTCTGTCCCAGACGCTCTCGATAGAAACGGATGAATCGTTCCCAAGTACGTACACGCGGATCGGAAGAGGTATCAGACAAATTTCATGAAAGCTTGCACCATTAAGAAGCAACGCTTTTTCGTATTATTATCGTTATATAAGATTGGATTTACCAGATTTCTCGTAGATCGCCCTGAATTAAGAATCCTGTAAGATATTTGTGCAAGGAAATTTGTTAAATCGAAAATTAAAAAAAAATAAAAATTATTTTTGTTGCATCCCAACGATTCGATCTTCAAGGTCAATTTAACGACTTCAAGATCATTAGAAAAAAAGTGTATACCCATTGGTGGATCTCGTCGGATTCGTCGGATCAGCGTTGATCAACATCGAGAAATTGAAAATTCGCGAAATAGTTCTCTTTTTTTTTGGGGTTTTGCTTTTAGATTTGTTTTTTTTTTTTTGTTGCTCGCGAGATACTAAACTAAAGGACGAATGGTAAGACTGTATTTTCAGCAATAATTGTGCAGCGTGCTCGCTCACCCGTGTCCTCAAAATCTAGATAGAAAAAGTCTTCTAGACAAATGACTAAACATATACTTAATGCGTATAACGTGGGGTCTTGCATGCAGTTGCCTCCATGTTTTGGCTTGTTTGAGTTCGTTTGGGCTTGTAAGTATGCGTGTTGTATTTGTTTTGGCTTTTTAGGGTTCGTTGGAGCTTTGTTTTGCTTCCTACGTGTATTTCAATTTGTTGGACTGGACGTGTTTGGGTTTGTTTTTCATGGAGCTCTGTGGGTTTACTTTGGATTGATTGGGCGTTTCCTTCCAAAGTGTCTGCACGTATGGACTTCCGTACTTCACTGTTTCTTACTATTGGTGCAATTTCAAAAAGAAGAAAAGAAGAAAACTGCGTGCGTCTCCGCGTTAATTAGCGTCCTCGGGTGATTCGATGTCGTCCGCCGTGGTATTCTGACGACAGCGATACACGTACGCGCCTACCGAGAGGTCATCGTCGGCACGAACGCATTTGTACGTCTTGTCAGCGCAGTCGCAACTGTGGAAGAACAAACAAAAATAACCGTAGAATAGGAATATATCAACTCGGAATAATAATAATAATAATAAAACATAGTAAGTTGGAGCAGCAGTAACAGTGATATTAACAGTAATTAGTAATCGTAATAGTAATGATTAATTTTAATAGTGATCACAATAGTAGTTACCGATCGTAATAGTATAAATTTCAATTACGATTAATAATTACCAATAGCAACATTAATTACTGTTACTACGCGACAGCTCGTGAAATAACAGTATTAATGATAATAGTAGTGGAAGTAGAAAGATTCGTCGTGTAAATAGCAATAATGCAAGACGTAAATATAAATGAGACACGATAGAAGATGCTATGATCAAAATTATGGAAAGAAAAGAATGCGCCGACAAAGGAGCGCGAATATAGTAAGGATGAAACGGAGAGAGCGGCATATCCTGATGGTACGCCGTCCCAGCAGCTCCGAAACGACTTACGATCTCTGTAAATCTCACGCTACCATGATTTAAAAGAATTTTTCCCTTAAAAAATGTAGCGATAATAGTGGTAGTAGTGGGAATAAAATTAATGATAATAATTATAGTGATTATCGGAACTATTACTATCATTATTATTCTTATAGGTATTTGTTGTAACAAGTATAATAGAAATAGTAAAAGTAATACAAGCACCACAAGTGAGTAGTACCGATAGTGGTACCGCGGTAAGTGATAATAAGAATCAGTTTTTTTTTTTTTGTTGGATTTTAGTTGTATTAAGAGTGCATTTTGTTTGGGTTTGGAAATAGTAACAAGAATAAATTTAGTTAAAATATAGTAGTATTAATCGAAACGAATAAATAAACATATGGTAAAAGAAGAGGATTTTTATTATCCAATTATAAAATCAATGTAAAGACACTCGCACATTTTTACGTTTTTAAAATCGTTTTTTTTTACTTATTAAAAAATGCACGAAAAATTCCACACACGAGTGGACGTATAATATTTGCATGCGCTGCAGTAGCGTTCGAAATCAATCGCGAGGTCTCGTGTGGCAAAGATATATCGAGACCTGTGCGAAGATTAAACGCCACCGTTTTTTTTTCTCTCCCCTCGAGAAGACATGAATGGACTCGTAATTTTCATTTCTCGTGACCGCGGCGATACGGCAATCGCAATTTCATTCATAATTCTTTTATCGCAAGCACATCCGCAACGGGCGCACTGTCCGAGTTGAAAAAAAGAAACGCGAGAAGGAGATCGCTTCGAGTGACCTCAGGGAGAGATTGGCTGACCTCGGCGAATAATTATTTGGACGATAGGAAACTGCGTTGGACGAACAGGGGACATTTCTTTTCCCTATATTTTATCCTCAAACTCACTTGGCTTTGTGGCGAAACCAAACGCGATAATTTTGACAGATTGGTGTCAAAATAAACAATGATGCGTCAAACGTGATTTCTAATGTTAATTCGATCGATAATCGGCGAACGGAAAAATAACGAACAAACAATTTATCGTTGAATGAAAATGATGACGAACTATTGTCATGGCGAAATGAAAATGTCGTTTTTGTCGTTGTATCCGAGATTTATTTTCGTTCTACGAGAAAGGATATTTTTCTCGTCTTTTTTTTATCCCATTATTTACAATGTCTCTTTCCTTGCCGCAAATCTCGCTAGTAATACGACGAAGAGGTTATGGCTAATCTTATTTTCGACCGCAATGGGCTGAAACTTTTTTTTGTCTTCAGAGTAATTGTTCATCCTCGCTTCGTGAGATTATTGAGGGGAATAAAAGTTTGATTCGAGGTTGTGAAATCTTGCCTTCTTTCTCTCTCTCTCTCTCTCTTTTTATCTTTATCTCTTCCACGCGGATTTTTCCATAATTTTGATACATTCGAGGAAAAAAGAAGCACTTACGTATTTTTCATGAAGTAATCCACTCGTCGCGTAAACGGGACATAAACTGCCCAGCCACATGGTGTGTTGTAGCAAGTGCGTCTCGAAAATCCCTCGTCTCCAGTCTCGATGGCACGTTGGGTCCTCAAGTTGTCAGGCCCAACGTCGAGTGCCATGCGTTGAAGTTGTTCAGCGAACTCCTGTAACATAATTTTGATTATTGCTACGTGCGTTTTCGAAAAACTGACCTCGTATATTTTTACAAAGCGATTTCTCGCAAACGATTAATCATTTTCGAAAAAATCATAGTACTGCAGAAACTAATAATGCAGTGCATAAACATGTTCTTTCTCCCCCAAGTATAATTTATGTAGACAAAAGTTTACTTCGAAAAATTCACGCATAACTGTTACACGCTTAATTGCTCAATGTTACACATCACAAGTATAACAAGTATAATAACCTCGAACGTAAAAATTACGAAAAAACATCGATTAAAAAAAATCGTTCCTCAAAAAGAGCAGGATTATTTTTAAAAACAGTTTCTATATTTGTTTTATTCAATTTTTTCGACAAATCGTAGTTTCCTACGTTACATAAAATTGAACTAGTTCGGCTATGTTAATAAAATAGGGTATTAAGTACCTCCAAATCTTATGACATGAACAGGATAGACATGCCAGGTACTGTCAACTTTACGGGTTAATTTGAATATAATTAACAGAAAAAAACCACTATTTATAAATGTGCATGAAATGTGCTTCGCTTTATCATTCCATGGTGATGTGTACAAAAGAAAAACATATTTTTGTGTATACGTGAACACATTAAAAAAACGTATACGAGTATACGTCGAACGAATTTTTGAAATTACATTTTGATTGCTATTTAGTATGTTCAAAAAAATTGTGTTCCCATTTTTTGGTGAGGTAAATAGATGTAACGCTTTAAGTTTCGCTGACAGAGGAGCGGCATGACTGGTGACACGGGTTTATGAATGAAAGCTTCGTACAGTGAGATATCGTATGACCGGTGCATACTCAGCGATGCATATACACGCGTTATAGGCACTATTGACCGTACATATCTAGTTCGCACCGCTCGCGTACCGGGATAATTGTTAAACACGTTTTATTTCATCATACACATAGGGCATGCGCGTTCACGTACCTACGTTCGCCTCAGAGACGGATCGAGGTCTCGCGACCGCGTACATAAGACTTTTACGAGCATGACTCACAAATGCGCGTGTACATCCACACGTAGATATATCGTCGTTCGGCAAAATGCGCAATTGACGATCTTCGCGATCGACAAAAGTTTCGATCGGTTTAAGGTTTTTCGAGATTTGCCAAATTTTGCGGAACATAGATTTATTTGGATGTATCTGGATTCGTTCGGATGTGTTTGGGTCTATTTGAGTTGGTTTGGATCTGATTCGGGAGGCTTGGATTTATTTAAGTTGGTTTGGATATGATTGAGGAGGCGTGGATTTATTTGGGTTGGTTTGGTTCTGATTGAGTAGGCTTGGATTTATTTTAATTTGTTTTGCATTTGATTGAGTCCGGTTCGATTTGTTTGGGTTTGTTTATGTTTGTTTGCTTTGTTTGGGTTTGTTTCGATCTGTTTGAGTTTATTTCGATCTATTTGAGTTTGTTTATGTTTGTTTGCTTTGTTTGGGTTTGTTTCGATCTGTTTGAGTTTGTTTCGATCTATTTGAGTTTGTTTAGATTTATTTGGGCCCATTTGGGTTTTATTGGATCAGTTTGGGTTTAAAAAATTTAAAAATAACCAGTCCTACCATTTTTGAATGAATTGCAAAAAACTGTAATGACAAAACTTCGCGTTAAATAAAATGTTTTCGATTGTCACTATATAGATTTGGGAGGACCGTACCAATCTTGATGGAAAATTCATTGAAAAAGCCAGCGAAGTAAATTCCTATCGAAATACTTGTAAAGTTTTTTTTCTTTTGGCAAAGAGAATGGTAACGAGATTGTTTCCGATCGTTGTGTCCACTGGAATTCCCCCTCGTGTTTGCTAGTACTCACGAAGGGTCGATACGAAAATCTCTGAATATACAGGAAAAGATAGTCTCACGAAATCGTCGACAAATATTTACAAGCAACTTTTCTCGTAACGACTCGTCAATATGTCGCTGCTATGAATATTAAAAGCGTTATTTCACGGCTCGTTACATTTTGCCTCGATCTTGAACTCGCCACAAATGATTTCTTCACATTTACTCGTGTATAAAATCTTCGAGCACTTGGGCTCGTATCGATTCTTACCGATTAAAAATTATGTATTCACAAACTGCATATATTTGAACGATTTTGCATATAAATGAGTAAACCCTTAAAATCCTTGTTATGTTTTCAGCATACAATTGATATACTGCCCAAGACTGTCCCGGTTGAATCCAAATTAATCGAAAAATAACAACCTTACGTTTACCGGAATTAAATTAATGTTGAGAATATAAAGAATATAATTTTTTCGTGAGAAAAACTAAACAGCTGAGAAAAGTATAGGAAAATGTAGAATTTTTATTTAACCATCTGCGAAAGATATTCAACGAGCTGAAATAATCAAAATATTGAAATGGTATTTGCCTTATACAAAAGAAAAAGAAAAATTCAACATTTTCATAAATTATCATGTTGTTTTGTGTTCGAAAATAATTTTGATCGATTGATAATTTTTTAAGCCATTGCAGAGAAACTTTCGATTTTGTGTATGTACAGGTGATAAAAAAAGCATTTGTCTTATTCAAATTATCCTGCGAAAACAATAAAATGCTTTAGCTCATTATTATATTCGATAACTCATCCTGAATATTTATGTGATCTGTTTACAAAAATTTACAGAAAGCAAGAACCAAAAGAATTCTATAAAATTATTAACAATTTCGTGTTAGGTGTATAAATATTTTTACCCACTGTAAGTATATATATTAATTGAATATTCCATTAAAAATTTCATTCAAATGCTTTTGAATGTATAATTTTTATTGAATATTCATTTTAAATATCTATATAAACTTGAGATAACCAAAATTTGTTTAAATTAATTATTCATAAATTATTGCGTTATTATAAATTAGGTTTATTTATTATTGATATATATACTACTTTATTAATTTTTATAACCAAAATAATATTTATTTTTTATAACATATATATATATATATATATATATAATAATAAATCAATTTTATTTAAATAGTTTGGTGTGAAAACCAAACAAATTTTGACTGACATGTGTAGAAAGAAACACACAAATTTTCCGACGACTGTTGACTACAAAAATCAGCGCGGTTTATAGAGAGAAGAGGAGACAAATAGACGGGCAGATAGATAAGTCGCGTAGCACGCGCGCACGTGGCAATAAACTCATTGTTATTGTAGGAAGGGTCAACAACGTGTCCCGTGATGAAATTATGCCTGTCTGACGATAGGTCTTCAAATATCCGATTTTTTGCCCGAAAATAGCAGAAAGTAAGGGCCGAATAATTTATTCTCCAATTTGTTATCAACTATCAAAAAATCGTGGACAGTACTCCACGAAAAATTAAAAAAAAATCTTTTCCAATTTTAAATTGCAGTCATTCGAATATAATCTTTCAGACAATATCTACTGGAAAATGTGAAGACATTATGTTTTGTATCTTCATCTCTTGGGATTTGTTTTTTTCTAACGACGATCGACACCATAAAAAAAAATTAGCTATAAAAGAATAGTAATGATAAAACCACTATATCACCAAAACGAAAAAAAGTTGCGAAATTAAAACTATCGATAGCCCCAAAAAATCGGCAAACAAAACAAAATTATCCACACCGTAGAAAAAAAAATCGGCAAAAATAAGGCCACCGAAAACGTGAAAAACTGACAATAATAAAACGACCAACAAAATAAAATGACATCCGGACAACCAAGATTACCGATATCATTAAAAAAACACGGAAAAAAACCAAAGCTGTCCTAGAATTAAAAAAAAAAGATCTTACCTCGGATCGCACCGCAGCAGTGTCAATGAGGGTCACGTACGAGAAGATCGCGAACGCGATCATCGCGAGTAGCCTTAAATGTGCCATATTCTTCGAAATATCTGTTAGCCCCTCTGAGCCTCAGTATCACCTCCCCAAAATTTCGTCTCCCCTCAAAAGTTTTCCTTTTTCAATTGAGAAAAAAAATCAAATTTCTCCAATTCTCCGAAAGAAAAAAGGAGAAAATCGTATTTGCGAGTTCGCACCTTTCGAGATTCACGCGTGTCACAGCTCAGCCTCCCTTTGCTCAGTTTATATATATATAGATTTTTTTTTTCGCACACGTCAAACCTTGCCTAGCACGAGCACTTCTCTCCCCTTTAATTTTTTTCGTCGATCGGGGATTCTCAAATTTCGTCAGTGGCTGAGTCGAGGAGGGGAAAAAAAAGGAGGGGGGAGGAGAGATTTTTGTTATTTTTTCGATGAACGATTGACGCGGTGACCGCACGATTGTCAATTAAAACTGGTGCACCGAATTTATGCAAAATCAATTGTCTTATTGTTCACGTATCCGTACTGATTTTCTTACACACACGTATATAAAAATGGTGTATATATATGTATATATATATTTATGTAATATATATTTATAAGGCAATTGACGAGTTTCTTTCCCGTTGAAATCTTTCTTGGTCGGACGTACTCGCGTAATTATATACCGGATACACGTGTGTGTGTATGCTCATTCGTGCGTACGTATATACGGACTCTTCCACCGGTCCAGAGACTTTAAACATAGACTGTCTTCTCGTATAGAGTGAGGACGGTTTCGAAGCGTCGTGGGTTTATATAGGCTGTGGGCTAGCCGGTGGAAGGCTAGCGATCGTGGAGGAGGAGGGAGGGGGGACACATAAGGCTAAGCTAGAAGTTATAATAATAAGTAATAAAGTCGAACTTAAATTGTGATTTGAGAAACGTTTGGTAGAGAATGGTGGGAGAGGGTCTTGAAACTCGACTTTTGAGTGGAGATGGCCACTTATCGATGCTCTGGCGAAGTACGTGGTCATTTGCTTTCTTCGGTTCTTCCTTTTTTTTTTCCTCGATCACAGCCCCTTCTCTTCTCGATCTCGCATGGTCGCGTGATATTCCGAGAAAAAAAGCTTAAGCAGGGGATCTACATTTTTTGTTGGGATGTTCTCAATGATTGATCAGCTGATCGATTGGTGGAATGACGTTGAGGTTTACATCGCTGGAACACAATGACGTATATTATTTTTAATTTCTTTAGTTTCATTATTGTATAACGCTTCAAATTTCGTTAAGAGATATTATCAATTTACAATAAGTTGAGGCAAATACGTGCACCTGATGTTCACTCATAAAAATGCCTGGAAAATTGTAGAATGATTCTACAATGTTTCTTCAAGCTCTTTTTAATTTTACTTTTTTTAAATATTTCAGAATTAAAAATGTACATATTGGTTTTATATTTTATGTTAGTTTATAATTGACAATTTTCAATTTTGTTTGTAGAATTATAATTCTATATTTTATAAAATTTACTATAATTTTTATAGAAAGATTATAGTAATTCTATTCAATGTAAAATTTCAATTCTACCAAAAAAAAATTTAGAATTGCATGGCAATGATACAAACTTCAAAGTGATTTGTTTATGCACTATTTCTGTTTTTTTTTTTTATTTTCAATACATACAAAATAAAATCTTTCAGAGGAAATCATTAACAATTTTCAACTCGATTTAAAAAATTTGAAAGCTCACAACGTACGCCCCGTTTTAATTGCCGAAGAATAATAAACTTACCGATGACGACGCTCGTTCCGGAAAAAACAAAACTTTCTTTAAAACGCAAATACTTTTGAAATGGATGATGTAGAAACGTCAACAAGCGATCGGGGGTCACGAGGGGACGAATTGGTCAGAAAAGCGCGTCTTGGTGGGTGATAACTGATCGAAACCTTCGACAAATACTTCCTCCACATCCACAAGAAATATTGGCCTGTCAGTGTCAAAATAATCGGATCCAAATCGATAAGATTATTTATACCACGTGTTTGCATACTCATGAATTTCTATACTCACTCTACGATTCCCTATTTCCCGCAGATTCGAAAAAAATCCAAGAAGATATTGCTTACAAGAATAAAACAGAAAATCATATGTAATACAAATATTTTCAAAACACAGCTATTATTTAAAGAATTAAAAAGTAAAAAATAATTTGATTACGACATATTTAGTATATACGTTTGTATAATTGCTATTATATTATATGCTATATGTTTATTATTCAGCTATTTTATTGAATTTATTTGATTATTATAGCCATTCTATTAGTTACTATTTTTTACTATCTTTTACTATAAATAGAATTGTTGAGCGTCTAATTATTTAAATCTATACTAAATTCAATCAATTCATTTTTATTAACTATATTCAATGGGACAGAATAGCAATAAAAAATAATAATTTTTCACATGTTTGTACTTTCAGTTTCAGGATTCCCATTTGAGAAATCTAAAGCTGATTCACATTGAATTAAATACAGGTGGTATGTTAAGGGATTTATGCAAATTAAAGTTTTAATTTATTATGTCTAAATTAACGTTCAATTTGTATCTCTAAATTTTCGGCGCCTTAACCTTTTTTTATCTTTTACATGTTACATATTTTATATTTTCATATATACTTTTTAAATTTTATTTGATTTATGTTTAGATTTTTATATTTTATCTTTATATAATTATTTTATACTTTTTAGGCTCTAATTAATATTGAACCTCACAGAAAAAGTCAAATCAACCAAATAAAAACTAAATAAAAGCTTGTAAAAAAGGAGGAGAAGAATAAGTGGAAGAAAGAGCACATCGTATATACAACGTAAATATTATTCGTTCGATATATTATTGGCAAGGATGACCTTTGCTCTGCCCAACCAAATTCAACAGCTTCGTCCTTCGTGATTGATCGCCCATCGTCCACAAATTACTATATAACGATATTTCATATTCTTGTTCATATATGCTTTGGGCGACATATATGTAGCCACGTGCACGAGAACAGGGGGAGATATTGCGTTGATTGATGCACTCCCAAAGGTCTCGGTAATAAGACGTATCGTTATTTGGCTGGTTTCCGATCAAACTCTACTCACGATCTTTTTTGTTTTTTTGTGCTGTTATTTACATTATTATATATGTAAATTATCATATAATTGAAAAATTACAAATAATAATAGTAACCATAATGTATTATTATATGATATAAAATATGTATATATATATATGTTATTAATATAAAATAAAAATAATAATAATGTGAAAGCGAATGATAAAAGCCCAATTTATTGCACTAACTATTTACTGCGCTTCTATCCTCCAGTACTTCCTTTTGGTAACGTTTCGTCCACTTCACCCATGATTATCAAAGAATACTTTTTTTTTTCGAGGCACGCGAGTCTGATAGCATTCCATCCGAACGTTTTCATTAATCGAATATATCGTTTTGGACAAAAATGAATAGACGAATATATTTTGAAGTTTTATCTGGAATATATCATCGGGAATTTTGTATTAGAAAGCAATATCATTTTGAATAAAAACGGACGGGTGAATATATCTGGAAGTTTGAATTGGAACTCCTCTTCTGAAAGTTTCTATCAGGGGAGTACATAATTTCGCGTGAAAATAAACAAATTAACATATCTGGAAGTTTGGTTATCAGTCTGTCATCTGGAAGTTTCCATAAATGGATTGTATTTTTATAAAATCCATCCGATTCAGCATGGACACTCTGTTCTAAAATTCTAAAATAACTTTCAGTGAATCTCATTTCGAAATACGTCAGGAGACTTATTTAAATGCGATTGTGTTTCGTAGACGATAGCTGAGAGAATACAAGCCCTCGAGTAGGAGACATTCAAAGACGAACGTAAAGGAATTCGATAGAAGGACCTTAAAAATTCCTTACATTCGGCAATTTTCAAGCGATGTTTCTTTTGGCTTCGATTAGAGGCATTCAGCGGATGAATCTTCCTTTTCCTATCTTCCTTTTAACTTGACAGCTTTATCAGCAAAGTTGACCATGGCATTGTCCCATTCATCCTTCAACGCTGACTGAACGTTTCGGTCGTACTGCTGGAACGATCCTGGAGAACGAGAAATATTTCTCGAGATATTTCAACATTTTGTTGAACCTAGACCACCCTATATATATATATATATAGTGTATAAGTTATAGGGAAGTAAATTTCCGGTAACAAATGTTCTTAATTGGTCGCCATTAGATGAATTCCACGGAGTCGTTAGGACTACGGTTGACCGTGCGAAGACAGGCATTTTGCCATCCTCCACAAAAACGAACCTTTACTAAGGTGACAAGTGAAAAAAACTAGTAGGCAGATGGACTCGCAAAGAAGAGTGTAATTGCAATGGAGTCAGCGGAGCTTGCTGAATGCTTCTCTCTCTCTCTCTTTCTTAACTTCTCTCTTTTAGTTTGTTCAACTTTCCATCACCCTCCCTCAGAGCTTCGAGTCTAGAAGCCGAAGTTTACGAATTTACGGCACGAGGTCGAGACTAATACGATCTTGCCACTCGCCCCAGAGAAGGAGAGAGGGAGAGAGAAAGCGGAAGAGAGAAAAAGAAAGAGTGCGATCTATATCACGAGCTTTTGCTGTTTTTATATACATATACCACTTTTGGTGCATAGAGTGACAGCGAGAGAGAAAGAGAGAGAGAGGAAGAGAGAAAGAGTGAAAAAGTAAAAACAAAAAGATTTTATTAAATTTATCGTCGACCATGACAGCGAAATAAAAAAAAAACGGAGTGCAGTTATTCTTATACTGATATTATATACATATATGACATATAGGTATTACGCACACATACACACACATATGATTTTATCTCTGCATGCACGTATACGTAGATACGTACATATATATATATATATATATATATATATATATATATATATATGTATAATATTTTAAATATATATTACTTAGCGTCGAGACGCTGCCACATATTTATATATATACACATATATAATATGATACACGAAGAATAAAGCTGTACGATGCTTCTCACGTCTCAAAGAGACCACAGCGTGGCATCTTAGGAGCTTATGTATACACCGAGGCAAAAGACTTTATTAAAGATATATATTTTATGGGACGATGTGAACTTCGGATCTCTTTCGTCTTCGCAGGTTCATAGAAAAGAGCTCGACTTTCGTAGAAATCTTTGACTTTAGATATTCGCGTTTTGAAATACTTGGATTATTTTACAAAATAATAATAATAATCCCACTGCGAGTGCTCGTTTACCATAATCCATAATTTCTCATAGATTGCCCGGATTTTTCATGATAGAAGGAAATTTTGGATGGTAGAAGGAAAAAGTGAATTTTCGGTGCACTGTGAACGTCAATGTCATAAAAAAATGTAACTAAGTACCTGTTACCTTGGTACTCGTATTTATGTAACTTGTATCAAGGTAATACTTTTGTATGAAAAGTTTTTTTTTCATAAATTTGGAAAATTACGTAAATTACAAGTTTTCGAAAGTTGATCCGAGTGATAAACATTTTTCTTATTTTATTTTTTTGTCATCAAGTAATTAATGACCGTGTGAGAAAAAATATTCGTTAGTACATCCGGAAGAATCTTCAGAATTCCATTAAAGTTCGAGATAACAAAAGCTTCCAAATTGAAATTATTTTCGAGGAAAATAAAGTTAAGCTCACGCGTCCTTCCTATAAGCAATTTTATTATTCTTCAATTTTACAATTATTCAATTACATAATGTTGTAATTTTATTATTGTTCAAGTCTATGTGATTTCAATATTATTATTCTATAATTTTATTATTTCCTAATTTGAAGTAATATTCCTCAATTTTATTACTTTCCGTTTTTATAATATTGCTATTCTTTACAAAATAAATGTTTCAGTGCAAAGAAGAAAAAATCATTTTGCTTTGTACCAACCACGTTTTTGTTAGTTCTGAAGAATTAGGAATACGAAAATCGTATAACTTCGGCCCGTCGATTCAAAAATCAAAGGGAGGGGGGGAGCTGCGAATTTATATAAAGTTAGAAGTATAAAGCAGTTGAGACATTTAGTCTGGCACGACGGTACGTTCTCACCCGTCTCGTCCGTATCGTTCAGAAGAACGTCTCTTGGGTATATATACACGTTTTGTCTCGCCCGCGTTTCTTGGCAAATATTCAAATCTGCACAACTTCTCTAGGCCATCGGCGCAGCTTTTCACTTTTCGATCGGTAAACGCTATTTTTTTGTGTCAATCAAATTTTGCATCCTGAACGCGCAACGTGCAAATCACTCGTAACTGCGAAAACACCCAGCTGAAGGTTTTTACATTTTTCGATATTTTTGTTTAATTTAAGAAATTACTTTTTTATCACCGGCATTTGTAAATATCAAACTTCATTGTTGCAATCAGGGGAATACATTGAGTTGAGTATAATGCTGAGGTCTAATTATCTTTAATAAAATATGAATATTTTTTTGGTGTTCAAATAATTTTTAAAAACAAATGACCACAAGATCACTTTAAAACACTTAGACTTAGTAGAAAAACAAAAAAACAAATCTAACGTGAAGCGGATAGGACTTTGCGATTTTTTTTTTAAATCATACATCATTTTTGTCAAATTCAGCTCATGTAGAAATTGTTGTATTGTGGAGACTCTAACATTGTCAAGTGTTTCAAAAATGTCCTTCCGTGCATAAATCGCACGCACGGAAAATTAGACGATTAAACGAACTTACCTAAATGAAGTTCTATCGTAATTGTACGAAGCGCATCTTCCGAAGAGATCAACATGGTAGTACCCCCTCATGCCGATGTTGCCACAGGTTTATAGTAAAAACGAAGTTTTTTATCTCCACCTACGGCGGGTGAACGTTTTGACAGAGTTATTTATTTAAACCGAATAAATAATAAAGGCTTTAGAAAACAATATCTGAGATTTATAGCTTTAGAATCGCTCTTGCGAAAACGTCTTTGCGCTCAGTTACCTCTAAATTATAAAACTTGACAATAGTTTGTTTGGGTTTGTTTGTCCATCCTGTGGTCTTTTGAATAGTGTCTATGCTTACGCCTTGCTATAGGCCGAAAAAATCTCGGCATTAACCCCGCTCATTTTTAACACGGATTTCACCCAACGACTCAGGGTCTGAGTACCAACCTGCTTATAGGGTTTTTTAAACAAGGTAAATAGAGACATTTCGGTCTCTCTTACTTTTTCGGAGCTATTTAGGTATGCTTGCAACGCGGCTGCTACACATATTTTTTCGTTTTCCGGATAAAATGGCAAAACTAGCGTCGGCTGTTTCCTATTTATGCCCGATGTCTTTATACGTCCATGTATCTTTATCTCGAGCATGTTCACTTTCTTATGTCGATAAGCGATAAAGTTTGAAGCCTGTGGCCAGTTATTAGAGCTAGCAATGTAATTAACTTGTACGACAATCTTTCTCGCGACAACTCGTTGTTGGCCGGCCAGCGCGAAAAAAGATCGAGAACAACCTTGTGATTCCAGGTAGACTCGTACTTCGGTGCAGAAGGTCGTTGTTTCGCGGTTCCCTTGCAAAACTATTTTATTCTTTCATCGAATCCGACCTGGGGACCCAGCAGTAAAGCTATCGCTGATCGAAAACTGTTGATAGTTCCATACGACGCTCCGTTGTCGAATTCGTTGGCCAGAAAAATCAATACGTCGGGAATTGCCGCTGTGAGGCTGTCGATCTTTTTCTTCTCACAAAATTTCCACCAGCTCTTGAAGCCGGTTTCGTATTGTCGCAACGATGATGCGGTTATCGCAGAAACCGCGACGTCCCATGCTTTCTTTGGCATTCCTCTCTTTGCAAACGCTTGTTCGATATAAATCCAGCCACCTGAGTAAGTCTTCGCCATAGCGGGTGAAGCTCCGTGTTCGTAGAACGTATAAGATTGATGTTTGGTTAAAAAAAAATCGGTTCTCCTTTGAACGTAGACATGCATAACGGAAACCAGGCTTGGGAAGGCCACTGAGGAACAACTATAATGCCTCTGGCCTTTTCCAGTTGTACTTTTTTCAATACTAAAAGTATAATCGAGAAGGGTGGGAACGCGTAGAAAAAATATTCTTTCCAATCAATTGTAAACGCGTCCACCGCGATCGACCCTGGATCTTTTTTCTCCGATACGTATTTCTTGCCCTTCGTATTCGTTCTACTCGCAAACAAATCAATCTCAGGGGCTCTGAAATTTTGTGTAATTTCATCGAAGGCCGAGCCTGATAACGTGAACTCTTTTTCGATCTCTAATCTTCTCGTCTGCTATCGAGTTCTCTTCGGAGCGAATATACGATGCGAAAATCCGAAGATTCAGCCGTTCACACCATCCCCATATCTCTTTCGCGAGCGTACTTTACTTTCGCTTTTGAATACCGCCCATACGGTTGATGTATGCGATGGCGATAGTATTATCAATACGTAGTAAGATATCGCAGTCTCTCAAGTGAGACGCGTAACAATTAATCTCGAAAAAGGCTGAGAGAAGCTCGAGATAGTTTATATGGTTTTAGCGCTCTTTCTTACTCCGAAACCCATGGGTTTTTTTGCCATTGCAACAAACGCCCAAGCCAGGCAGCGACGCGTCCGAAAAAGTATATTTCTATCTCGAATTCAAAATTCTTAATCGTCTTCGTCATTGTCATAATGTGAGATTTTCACCAAAGTGGATCTTCTCGAACATTGTCCGACAGCCTCATAGTCGCTTCAAAATTATCCCCGTTTACTCGAAGAGCAATCGTCTTTTCTCGTTCGAGGTCTTTCATGCATGCCCAGCCGTACTCAGAGGCTTTGCAACAATCGCCGAGACTACCGATGAGAGATGCGAATTCGCGTATCGAATACGAATGACCCACGCGAAATTTTTTGATCGTATCAAGCATTTTTTCTTTCTTATTATTAGGAAGCTCGATTAATATACTCTCTGTGTCTAGTATAAAACCCAAAAATTTGCAACGTCTCAATGGCTCAGTTCGGCTTTTTTCCATATTGATTATAAATCCCAGCTGACATAGTAACGCACTCGTTATTTGGGAGCTGATTTCGCACTTCTCGAGTGAATCACCAATCAATAAAAGATCATATAAATAAATAACGGATACATATCCCTGTTCCTTCAAGAAAGCGACCCCGGGCTTCATAATTTTCGTGTACACGTATGGCACTATATTGAGGCCAAACGGCAAGCACAAGAATTCTAAACACTCGCCGACGAACAAAAACTAAGGATATTTCTTATACGATTGAGCAACCGGAACTACGTAATCCGCGTCTTTTAAATCGAGCGTGGCCATAAACGATCCCTCAGATACCAAGTCTCGAGCTGTTCATAAATCCTCTAATTTAAAATGCTCGGCTTTAATAAATTCATTCAGACTTTTTAGGTTGAGCATATTGCGGTTAGAACCATCTGGTTTTGAAGTAAGAAAACTTGGCGATATAAACTTTCCTTCATTTCGCTCGCACTTCGACACAGCTCCTTTATCGATCAATTCTTTAATTTTCTCTGAGATATGAGATCTTTCAGAATCTGACCAATGCGGCTTCCGAGGAACCGAATTTTGAGTTACCCGTGTTATAAACAATATTTCGACCCCTTGGACCCAGCCTAAGACTCTGTTGTCCGTGGTTATATTTCTCCAGGCCTCGTCGAAATACTTCAGACGGCCTGCGAACACACTTATTGTGTTTATTGGCGTTTCCTTTGCGAGTATTTATCACTCTTCGGCTCGGATTTGCTATGATTCGCTGAGCTCTTCCATGCGTACGTCTTCCTCTGCCCGCTCTCCGATGATCGCCGTTGTCGGTAACTGCGTTGTTGGAGCGGGCCCTTGACGTTTTTTGCGAGATAACCAGTTGTTGGTCATTTGGTTACCGCCTTGATTTGCTTGGACGAGCGTTCTAGGGCTTGAGCGGTCTTTACATTTTCGTCCAGTTGTTTTCCAAACAACCACTCGTCAATCGCCGTAGCGTTGAGCATGTCTTTGACCGAGGTGTTTAAATTGCCTACTATGAGCGCTTTGCGAGTCATAGATACAGCCCTGTGCAAATCAATGAGAAGCTTTCCACTGTCAGATAAAACTTCTATCAGTGTCAGTCTTTCCACTGTCTCCCCGCATAGCAGTTTCGAGAGGACAGTCCCAAGCGTCGAGATGCAGAACACCACTTTGCCTTGTTTTGCGACAAGACCAGAACCCCTGCTCCTTTTGGTGGATTCACCGTCGGACAATTAGTGGGTGTTCCGTACTTGAGGAATAAAGCCGCCCGATCTTCTTTAGGAAACCCGTCAGCCAAAATATCGGACCAGCGCGATGGGAATTCTTCGCAAACCAGCGGTCCGGTCGGTTTATTTATCATCAAATGTCTCCCGAGGACTTCGAGCGCTTTTTCATCGATAATTTGTTTCGGAATATCGTATTCGGCGTTCGTCGACGCGTCTACCGTCGTCGCTTCGTCCGTTAGTGCTTCACCGATCTCCTCCGGCGTTTTGCCTCTTGATTGCGTCCGTACCCTCAATGCTGACCTTGATCTTGATTTGGATCTCGAATTCAACCTTGAACTTGTTTCTGAACTCGAAGAATATTCCGAGCTCGAACGCCTGTGTCCTGTGACACAATAAAAAAAAGAAAGAACAAAATCCTCTTAATAAATATCTTTTAGAGACAGTTGAGGTTATGTTGTCTTTCTGCGTCTTTTATCTCGCCAAGCAATTAATTTTTGAGAATGCCCCTAAGACATTTCGAAATCTCTCGAAAAATGGACCTTGTCCGATACGAGCGGGCCTGACCCACTTGCATAGAGAGACCTAATCTCTCATAATTCGACAGTGCGGAAAAGCATAACGACTCTCTTGAGTCGGATTTTCGATTTTGTAACGGCCCAGCTCTTTGATCAAGACAAAGACGGCTGTTTGCGGCCGCCATCTTGATATTCTGCAACAGACAGACATATATACTAACTTTGCTTTCCACGACGATCCCTTATCTTTCTCTTCTTTTCACGACATTCCAGGCGTCTCAATCGTTCCTCGAAACGATTCTCCTGAATTTCTTCATCGGAATAATTCCGGCGACTTCTTTTCTTTTCTTTAAAACACGGCCGTGGCTTTTGGCACAAGGAAGAAGAATGAAGTGCGAAATACGCGACGCACGCACGATGCGCGCTGTGCGCGCTCTGCTGGAGATAAAAAACTTCGTTTTTACTATAAATCTGTGGCAACATCGGCATGAGAGGGGGTACTACCATGTTGATCTCGAGGAAGAGGCGCGGAATACAATCTACATAATTCAATAACCTTTTTTCTTTATGATTTTCCTATCACAGACGGAATTTTAAAAAAAAGTGTAGATGTAGACTTTTCGAGTATCGAAAAAAGTATAGCTCTATAGGTACATTTTTGGTAGTAAATAATTCGACGCGAAAAATTTGATCGATATATATATATATATATATATATATATATTTATTTATTTATTTATAAATAAATCCTGGAAAATGTTATCAAGATATATGGATTGGTACAAATTTTCTACGCTGGGTTTTTGTTGCGATAACCGTCAGTTCTTCATTAGACGATGTTGAAGCTCTCATCATTGGTGTGCAACAACTTTTTTGTTAATCTTTTATTACTCTACTTCAATTATCATTGAAGACTGTCTTTCTGAAAATTGTCCTAAAGAATATTCGATAAATATACATAAAAGCGTCGGAGAAATTTTTCAGTACAAATTCGTGAAAAAAATAGCGAAGTTTCCTAACTTCTATCCGACCTCGATTTACGCGAAAAAAAACGTCGAAAATTCAATATCTCGACAACTATTATTTCTCGCGAAAAATCCTTTCAGAGGTTCTCTAATAATATTAACAGGAAGATTAGGACAAAAATTCAGTTCAATCAAAGAGAGGAATGAGAAGTTCGTAATCAAATTTTTAAAAAGTTAAGGATTTGGAAAAGAATGGAATGTCGTTGAATTCCAACGACGCAAGCTTGAACGTCATCACCCTCACACCATTCTTAATTCTAAGGAATGTTGATGCCACGAATTCTCGGATGCAATCGGATTGCACATCCGCTGTTGTCCATCCGGATGAAGACGGCGCAGAAATATTAAAGGAGAATGATGGAAGCTGTATAGTTACATCTAGAAAATTGCATAGTTCCCCGGCTGATGTTCATGGCGTAAAAGACACGCGGTAGAGCTGAAAAACAAGCATGAGTTGTCAGCGAGGGAGAGAGAGAGAGGACGAGAAGAGAGAGAGAGAGAGAGAAACATTACATCCATAAGAGTAAAGCAAGATGAGAGGCTTGACGGAGGCCCGACTGCGTTTGAGCCAATCGTAGCTCGCCATGCTCATGACGTAAGATCTCGACTGATCGTTAACCAGCATTCCGTCCTTCGGCCTCTGTCCCTCCCAGTAATCTTTGTCACTCGTTTTCTCTATCGCATTAATAAGATAAAATCCAGTGACCATTCGACGCTGCGTTGGTCACATGAATGAGTAAATGCACGAGCAATCACTCACACATCCATTGTTTATCTACAAACGAGTAAAATCCAAAGATACATACGAAAAAGTATACTTTTAGTCACATCTAATATTGGCCTCCATCCCATCCGGCTTATTTAGTTTATTTTCTCCTTCGAAAGAATCGATTACCGGTCAAAACCCAGACGATCCTCGAAACGATCGTTGACTAATTTTCCAATGATTAAAAGTTATTTTTGAAGACATCCTCGCGCGGAAAATTGATAGGACGTGTCTCGTAAAAATACGGGACTGATAAAAATGAGGGCTTGTGCAAGGCTTCCCTGATAAGGGAAACATTTATTTGAGAATTTCCTGATAATGAAGGCCTCGAATAAGCCCTTAAAGACCCTCACTGTAGGACCAGCTTTGTGCATTACAAGTAGCGTCGACTAAATCGTTTGTGGTGTTTTAGTTATTCAACTCCATTACTCGCTGATAAATTTTAAAAAATAGAGTACAAAAACATGAGAGGATTAAAAATGTATTATATTGTACATTTACAAAATCTTCCAAAAACTACATGCCTATTATTCTTATTGTTTCTATTCATACATTCATATATGGAGTAACGCTAGCGAGTATGTTTAGACCATTCCATTCGTTTTTTTTTCACATTTTTATAATACTGAGGGCCTATTTAAGACTACTCGATTAGGGTCCCGGTAAAGTTATGGAAATTTTACAGATGGCCCTCACCAGAGCCCTAATTAAATTATTGCAAGGGCTGGGGCCAAGGTCAGAATAATTTTTTATAGCAATTCTCCAAGTCTTCAAAAATTCGTTTTATTGCAGACGCATCTCTACGAGAACAGCCTGAAGTTCGCATTGGTAATAATGAAAGTATAAACATCGCACGCAGTCATCGCGAGATCCGATGTGCCTCTGATGACCTCGTTCTCTCTTGATGCAACGAAACATGGCGAGGGAGTGAGAGAGGGAAAGAGATAAACGAACGCACAATCGTTCTCCCTTCTCTTGACTCTTTGCTCCCTCAATCGCGGCCCTCGATATCTGAACTTCCTTGCCTCTTTAGCTCAAAGTGAACGAAAATTCTCTAACGAGAATGCATCGCCATTTTTTCCCCTCCTTATCATCATACCGTAAAGTAATGTAAAGTGACTTAAAGTTACGTAACGTTACGTAACATAAATTTACATACAGTAAAGTAACGTCGAATTATCTTGGATCGTGAAACTGAGAAGCGAAGAGGGATTACTATCCGCGACGCATCATCTACTTCCGACAAAGAAAAGCAGATATTGAAGCATGTACGAGTATGAGTATGTACGTATGTGTATACACAAGCCGTTCTCAAGTGCCTTATGACGAAACGGAAAAAGAAGGGTAAATACGACTTCGAAGACGCCACTGCGTAGTTCGCCGATTGATCTTTGTCACCCTCTGGATTGCGTTTCCTTTCGTCACTACCGATAATGCCATCGGAATATGGGAGATGGTCGTGACGATCTTTCAAAATAGTGCAACACTCAAAATGAACGGTTTACTAAAAAAAAGTATATCGAGAAACGAACTATTATTGAATGTACAAAAACAATACAAAATAATGTTTTTTTCACCTCGAACACATTTTGCACATTTTTTTGTACATCAGGTACAAATTCTATTTAACGACACGAGTTAATGACTTTTTCACACATTTATCTATTTGTCGATAATAAATTAGAAAATTGTTTTGCTTGTCGAAAACCGAGCTGATGTATTGTATGAAAAATTATTTATTGCATACAATATATGCAATATTATATATTTCATACTATATATGAAATATTATTTATTTCATACTATATATGAAATATTATTTATTTTACGATTTGCCTCGACATCGAAACGTTACAATAGTTAATCGAGCAAGAACAAATAAATAGGTACCTTCATGAATTCTCCATGATAAACTTTCAAGTAAATATTTGAAAAATTGAAAGTCTAAGTGTGCATGAAGAGAAGGTAAATCATTTGGACAACAAAATTGTTCATTCACAGGTGGTAACCCAAACATTGTCAGACGAAACGTAAAAATATTGCACTATTTCGAGAGGAATTCTATTTTAATCAGGGATTCGATGCAAAAAATAATTTATGCATGTAACGCGGTGTGCGACGTGTTTTTTCAATAAATAATTCATTCGTATCCATCAATGACGGATTTAGTCGGGGCGAGTGATAATATCTTTCTTTTTTTTTCGTTTCGAGCGCACGTAGACGCACAAGTACAACGAAAATTTTGCGCTCGTTTATCAGAATACATAGCCAGACAATTTTCCGAGAAGACAGGAAGCAATTTCACTTTGAATTTTCTTGGCAATCGCCCCCGACTCGATGGCTATAAGGCATCGTCATCAGTATATAGCTAAGCGTCGAAACAGAGGAGGAAAGAGCGTTATACGCATTAGCGGGGTGTACCGAAGCAACGTGTTGCGTAAAGTCGCCGGTGTCTCTCGTATACGTCTACATAAACACTCGGCCTCTCATAGAACCACGACGCTGACACTACATTTATAATGTGCGGATGCTGAGTGGAGATGACGAGTCTCGACGGACGAGGAAAAGTCACTCGATATATCTTTCCTGCTGTGTGCCAAAACATTATTTCCACATAGATCACCTACGCGGGACACAAGAGAGGGACAATCAGGGAACTGAAAAAGGAAAAACGAAATGTGAAGTTAAGTCATTTATGCACGGAGTTAAAACCGTCTTTTATTCCTCCGATACATTTTTAAATCATTTTAAGCGTCTATAAAATATTAATTATTTCATGTAATATAAAATATTAATTATATCAAACTGTGCCTAAACATTTGTTCCAACTGTCAAATAAAAAAAAGTGACCAACATTTTTTAATTTATTAAATACATGCTGATAATCTTATTGTTATCCATAATCACCCAAAAACGCTATATATATTAAGTTTGTCAACGATTGCTGATTCATTCATTTGTAAAATATATCTTTTACTACTTTAAAAATTGGGTTTGTCAAATACGACAACGCAAACTATTTATTTGAAACGTATTCCAATCAAATGCTTTCTCCTAAATCTTGATGATATAAAAGTTTCAGATATTTCGGTCATTTCGTTCCATTCCTTTTGCAACCATTGCCGTCTGAAAAAGACGTTTTTCAACGACTGAGTTATTCACAACTACTAAATTATTTACTGAACATTATTGATATAATGTACGTACTAATATTATATAAAAATAGTTTCTCCGTCTCCTATCTACTTCTTTGAAAATTTCTGCTTGGCAGTGGAAATTGGGTTAGAAGTTTTTTTTTCGACTTAGAAATTCGGATTTTGGCTTTGAAAACTTTGGGCTTGGGGAAAACGACACGGAAGTATTTCTTCAGTTTTTACGATATTCCTCGCTCTCATACACGCACATTTTCATTCCCTCAAGCTTTCTCTCTCCCTCTCTCTTTCTCTCTCTTCCTCTTCGTCTCCTTCTCTTCTCCTTTCAGTTATTATACTGTCCATAAATTTGCCATTAGTTTACTGGGACCCAATAAATTAATCAATTAACTACTCAATTCCTCTCTCTCTCTCTATGGATCTCTCTTTCCCTCCTTCTCTTCTTTCTTGCACTCGCATGATCGCCGGGTTTTCGTTCCTTCGGGGACTTTCCTCCCATCGACTTGACTCGTTGCCCCTTCCCTCGCTGTCATCATTATTACGGTCATCATCGCGTCGCATTGATGTAGATTTCTCGGAAAAAGTGAAACCGCTCCCGCGCTTCTCGTATCACCCTGAGAGGCCTCGGTCCTCTGGGAATTCTTGATCACCCGAAGGGCGCAACTCACGTCACTTAACCGATTAGATCGTGGAATATTCCTTCCTCTGTGCTGCGGCAAAATCGTGCAAGAAATGCTCAAGAACTTCACTATATTTTCTATAATTGTCAATACATTTCCTATCATTTTCTTTTATTCAAACAAAAGCCAAGTCAACCTTTCTTTTCGCTATTTTTCGGTTATTTAATTTTCAAAAATTATCAAACGAACTCAATTCATCCAGTTTTTCTTGCGATATTACGCTTGTTACTTAATTCTCAAGAATGAACAAGCATAATCCAAGTCATACTTTTTTCTTGCGTTACGTTTGTTATCGAATTATTGAACATCATAGCTTTCCTTTAAAAAACAAATCCATACAATCGAATTGACACTAGACAAAATACTTTTACTCAAAAGCGCTCGGTGGGCTTCCCCATAAATGAACCCAAATTTTGTATTCCTCGGGATGCATTAATAGATTGTGGGGGGGGGGGGGATACTATGACAAAGCTGACGACGAGGGTTCTTCAGTGGCCACCAATATCCTTCCAAAAGGTGTATCATGACGCGATATAAATGTGAATAATTAATTTTTACGGGAGACCATCAATTACGGATAAAAGAAATAAAAACGCGTATTAAAAGCCTATAAAAGTCGCGGCTCCTGTCTCCATCTTTGGAACATCGGGATCTCGAAGGCTCTTAAAAAACAAAGAAAAAAAACGTAAAAAAAGAATCGACGGCTGCGTTCTCACCCTATAAAAGATCCGTGCATGTTGTGAGTTAATAAAACTAAAAAGAAGAATTAACGCGATCTCGATTGAGTGTATGATCGAACTTGGATTGATGGTTTGAATAATAAATAAATTACAGCAAGCCAAAGATCGATCGTTTGCGATACATACATAATCTATAGGCGAAACGGGCGTGGTGGAAAAATGTTGACACGATTTAATGCAGCTTCCTTGCTCACGATTGCCAACCACTTTTATAGATAAGGAATCTTGTGTGTAATCATTCTCTGCCACGTCTTTTCAGTTTAATGACAGAGGGAGAAGATTTTTTTTGTTTATTTAGTGATATTACTATTTCTACGCTTTTATTATCGATCTGATTACGTTTCGATCATATTACACTTTGATACTTTGAAGACACTATTGGATGGATCAATTATTACATTTTTGAATTCCTATTATTAATTAGTGCAATTATTCAACGAAAACTAGTTGTATTTTTACTACTTTTTTGGTTTTTACAGTTATCATTATTATTGCGTTGTATTATTAAATAAGTTAATTTTATTAAATTTATTTATTATGAATAATTATAATAAATAAATTTAATAAACATTATATTTTTTACCCACGACTTCATACTTCTCTGTCTCTTGTGATTTATATAATTATCGTTTAATTTTATAATAAGGTCAATTAATTTGATAAGTTAATTGAAAAATTACTTTTTTAGTGGGCATTTACAAAAACTGAGAAAAATATTTTATAAAAAATACTATAACAATACGATAATATAAAAACGGTGACCTCGAAAATTGACATTTTTAGAATCGACGGATTAAACTCCGTATGAATATCTCTGTCAGTCAGAAAAATGAAAACTATTCTTTAATCTCCATAAAATAAGCATTTTTAAAAAAGGCTGAAAATATGATTATTTATTTGTTATATACTGTTTGAAGATCCTAGTTTATTAAATTTTCATGTTCGTATCTGAAAAGGATTTGATTTTTATAAACTTTATAAAAAAATACTAACAATCCCTCATTAACTCGTGGCAATTATTGACAAGCGTGTGCTCAAAGATGAGTCAAAGTGATTTAAAATCAGGTTTGGTTAAATGGTGCTCCGTATGGACACGATTAATGCTGATCGCTCTTGCAAATTGGCTCGGGTTGTACGTGATTTACATCACGCGCGTTCTTTTCGATGCACCTCCATAAACGTCGATCATTTATTTCCCGTCATTCGCGAGAGCGCGCGAAATCGAGAGTGAGATAGACGAAGAGAGAGAGCAACCTGATCTTTGCTCGCGAGCATTATATAGATCTGACAGTAAGGTAGCAACAACGATTTACTTTTTTCATGTAAAATGATGAAATTTATTAATTTTTCACGAGTAATCTTTCAAAACAAATATTTTCTTTCCCATAATCACAGTTCAAAAATTATTCTTGAATAAATGTATGCATTCAGGAAAAAAATGATAAAATAAATCTTGAATTTCGGAACCTAAACGTAATTCAATTTTGGCTAATTTTTTGAAATTCGAATCTATGAATTTGTCAATTATTAATTTTTAGCTAAAATCTTTCGCTTAGTTTTCAGTTTCGAATGTTTAATTACTTTACAATTACAAATTGATTCTAAATTAAATAAACAATTGAAGCGTCAACCATATTTAAAACAAAACGATTATGTGAAAACTGTTGAAAATGAATAAAACCTCTGTTCGCTTGCATAATCGCGTTATTAAGATTATCCCTAAAGAAATTAATTTCAGAATCAATCTGAAGGTAATTTATCTATAATTTATGTTTTTAACTCAGAAACGATTAATTTTGTAACTATCATTTAATTCAAGGTATTCTTAAAAATGCTCAGCTCAATTAGAAAATAATTCATAATGAATTATACAAAATTTTTAAAAACCAGAAATTGAAAAATCAATTGAGAAATAAAAATTAATCATTAATGAATTGACGATTTATAATTAAAAAAGAAACAATAATCTTTAAAACCATGATCGAGAAAAAGTGACGCAAGGAGAAATTATCGCCGAGTTTATGATTTTCAGTATGAATTCACGAGATCAACTGGAAACATCTAATTCGCAAAATGATGATGCCGTGGACAAAATATTTTTCAAAAAATGTACAAAAGGTTTTGAAGGATAGTCTGTAAATGATGAGGGCTACGTACATTTTGTATAATTTGCACTAAGAATAATTAATTTTTTTCCCGAAATGTCATATCGCGATTTGACAGATGCCAATTTGCATACCCCGTATCCACATCGTACCAGTACAGCATCCGATGGTCCGTTTTACGTGGACGGAATGGATGATTTGCAAGCACGGGTACGCCCATGCAGAATGAAGTTCCGTTTGGATCACGGAGTGCCCGGGGATCCGAAAGCGCGTGTGGCGTTTGGCTGACGCAAACCAGATACTCCATTCAGTCATCCTCGCGTCGGCGTGCGAGCGTGTCAAACAGATTGCGGGACGGGTGGCTGTGCGATGAAACACACGCGCGCTCTCCCGTCACGCGCACTTTCCCGCGCTCTGACTCTAATTTTTTCGCTCCGGTCAATTTTACGCCCTCGAGACGGGGAATATCGTAAATTAAGAGGCACACACTCCAATTAGAACAACATCGCGTATATTCGCCAGCCGTTCATTCGCATTAACCAGAAGTTATATACGACTAGCAATTCGGATTGAATTACAATTATCGCTCCATTTTCGCATTTATCTTTCATCGTTTAATCAGCCATAATCGTTGAAAAGACAAGTTTCGTTGCAACCAAGTTTTTCCCAAAAATGTACAGCTCTACGTTCAACGCAGACCTAAACAAAACGTTTTTCATGATTGGAGCTTACATCGATGAAAGGATGCAACGAAAATCTTGTTTCGTCAATTTTTCGATATATTTTTGGATAGCTCGAAATACGAAACCACATTTTTTTTAATCGATACTGAGAATCAGATCTACAGACCTGATGAATCCATATCCTCAGACCACATAAATAAAAATATTTTCAAGAAAAACAAAATAGCAAAAAATAAGTTGGGATGCAGCCTTCTTTAAATGATATTGTACAAAATGATTTCAATAAATCCGAAAAGGGCTCTGCGTCTACAAAATCTTTTAAAAAATCATAGAAACACCTCATTTTTTTTTTCGTAAAGAACGGCTACAACGCAGCTCTACTGAGAATCATGCAGATAGAAGAATCCATTTTCCCAGACTTAAGTAAATAAAAATAAACGCAATAAACAAAATAGTAAAAAAAAAAAACGTCGAGATGCAGACTTCTTCAAACGATCTTTTACAAAACGATACGCAAGAGTTCAAAAAGTACAGTTGACGAATCCACTAGTCCGGGCCTAAATAAATAACTAAATAATCTCAAGCCAAAAAGCAAGGAAAATACGTCGAGAAGGAGACTTTTTTTAGCGAAACCAGACGAGATCACAGATCTGAGCCATTTGTAAAGGCTAACATTCTAGAAACTTCTTGAATCCGGTTGGCAGCGACGCAGCAGGAGCTCTGTGTAGTCCAAGGCGTATACTCGTATATGCACAAACGGTGAGGAAGGTTATAAATACACAAATGCATTACAATAGTAAAAGTAGGTATACACGTAGACACAGAGACGCATACGCGAAGAGAGAAAATTTAGAATCCCGTTGAGATCGCGAGAGGCTTTTACTCTCGGCGAAAGAGCTCAATCATGGTGTCCGGCAACACGGAGGATAGTGATGGTCGCAGCAGCCGTTGTCATTTGTTGGGACGGCGAGAGACTGATTGCTCTTGGCGCGTGCATCTCATGTGATTAGGTGCCCTCGGTTACCAGACAGCGCGACGCCGTTTATTTGCGTACCCGCGTTTTGACGTCGTCGACGAAGAACGACGAAGATCATAGTCCCGTTGGTCAGGCCAAGAAGAAGGAAAGAGAGCCCTAGGAGGAGCGTGCAAAAATAGAGAAAACGAGCAACAAAATGTTCAGGCCCTTTGCCCTCTTTGTCGTCCCTTTCGTTTTGCATCGCTATTCCGGACTTTCGTAAGAAAGGCATTTCGTTAGTGCTTCCAGAAGGGCGTAGGGAAACTGGAAAAAATTCGGCAATGGGCGAGGATTTTCATTTCGCGAAAACTGGGTGAAAATTCGAGTTTCCAATACTACTAAGAAGAATTTGGAAATTCGAGTATTTGCCTTGGGCTAATTTGCATTTCTGAGTTTATTTGGGCTTGTTCGCACACTGCTCATCGCTCTTACGGACATTCGTAAAAGGGGATTTCTTGATGGTTTGGTGCCTTCAATATGGCACACGAACACTGGGCTAAATTCGATGAGGGCCAGGGATTTTCTTTTCCCGGAAATTCGTTGAAAATCCGAGTTTTTGATATTAATAAGAGGAATTTGGAAATTCGAGTATTGACTCCGTGCCGCTTTGCTTGTTTGGGTATGTTTGGGTTTCCTCGGCTTAAAGTGCGCAAAACACTATGGTGTCAAATTTTCCACCGTTAAGCCCTCGCAGTTGTAATATCTTACGACTAAGTATCGATAAAATCAATTAATGATACATGTAATTATGGATAAAATCTAACGAGTAATAATCATCGAACAGGTCCTTTAACACGAGTCAGTTTTATCGTATCGTAAATCGTGAATTGCACAATAGAGGTAATTATTTAACCTCACTCATCTCGACGAAAATTCCAAATATGTCGATTAAAAAAAAATTCAAATCACGTTCCACGCATTACGCAACTTTCCTGGGTTAAAGTAGCATCCTGGGCGAGACTTTTGCCTTGTTACGCTTTGAAATTCATGAAAAGAGTATTTGCCACTAGCTAAGACTACACGATTAACAATTCGAGTCGACTTGATTTGTGTAGGTTTGTCCGACGAAGTGGAAAAGTCATAATCGCGTGATCCCATGAAAACGCGTGGGTGAAACTGTAGCGGACGTTCCTGCGATCACATACGTCGCCGTGCGCTCGACCGAATCAACACCAGGCATCAGCCAACATTCGAATGATAGAATCAAACGGGAGCAGCTCATAGCGAGAATTACTTTTCGCAAACTTGCTCCGATTGTTGATTACGAGCTAAAAGGAATATAAAAAAATCAATGAGCGAAAGTATTGTCAAGTGAAAATATGACCGGCATGGTTAGGCACGAGTTTTCCTCAGTTTCCCTGTGCCCTCGTGGAAATTCAAATGACTCCGATGTTTCCAATTTTCGATTGCAATGATAATTCACTTTTCAATTGGTTTTTTCATTTCTTCGCTGTGCAATTAATCTTATCGCAAATATACGCCGTGAATTAAATAGTAACGATTGGTTAGACTTTGACTGATTTTCTCATCTTCAGCGAATTAATAGTGACGTAAATTCGAAAGCCAGGACAACGAATTCTCGAAGGCTTGAAAAATTGTATGAGGATACATAAAAAAGATAAGAAAAAACAAAAACGTAAGAACCATGTGGTTTCGGTTATACGATTACTTTTAATCCATAGTTTAATGGCTCGGGTCGAAATGTTCAGACAATTTGAAGGGCTTTGTGTAAATTTAATATTTACTTAAAGCAAACTCACTAGACCTCCACACAACTTTATATATATAATAATAAAAATAATAACAGATAATAAATCATGATAATAAAAAATATATGATTAAGAATATAAATAATGTTAATTCATCCATTATTATCGTAGCATATCCCAAACTATTCAAGTATTTTGGCAATTTATAAATATCCATTCAATAATACCTCAACTATCTATAAAATTGGCTATAAAATTCAATGTAACGATCAAAGTTTTTTCTATTACAGGAAAATGGAAAATCGTGATCAGAGATCTCCAAATATCAATATTAAGGGTACATATTTAAGCTAGCTCATCCGAAAGAAAAGAGTCGACTTCTTTTTAGCCACCCGAGTACTGAGTGAATCAGTGTAGGTGTATTCCCGTACATATGCATCGACTTGACGAGTGATCGGGGCAATAGAGACGGCGCCGTCGTATCGGGTTAATTCGAAACTTTTGAAACATCAAATGTAGGCTGAGAAGCGAATGAACTTATAAAATAAATGTGTCGTCTCTCTATACCGCTCTTACAGGGATCGTCCCGAGGACCGTCAGTGGTATAGCTGTACGTTTGATCCGGCGTTTTTCCCTCTCTCGCTTCCTCTCGTTGACTCGTTTTCTCCGTTGCGTGCAACTTTAGGCCGGATCCGCGAAGTGTCATCGCAGCAGCGATTCAAGCTTATTTATTCGGCCGACAAGACCCCGGCGCCATCGGCGAATCACGACTGGGCCGAAGCCATGAAGAAGACGCTGTTGCGTCGTTTCTTCGGCGTTTCGTGTGCCCTTATCCCCAAACGCCAACCGTGCGGAGGGAGGGACATGGGGAAGGGGGGATACAGAGATTTCTGTGATTCAATTGACGATTCCAAAATGGCGATTCTAAAACTGTCAGGGTTTTAACGCATCGCTTCGTAAACTCTTCAGATGTTAATCCTCCACCCCCTTCCTCGCTGCTTGTGGAAATTAGCCGCGAAAAGAGACATCCTGGAAAGACTTCGCACGTGTCCCTCGATCTGTCAGTGATTCTTGGCGTTCGAACGATAATGGCAGAACGAGGAGGCGCCGATGTGCATTACCTTCGTCGTAAAGAAGACGAGCTTCTTACGTGGTGGGGCTTTATTGTTTTTCTTTATTTTGGCTACTTGGAACAGACCTCCGGTCGGCTATTGGTGAATCAAAACTTCAACTTTTTATCCGCCAGGATACATCTTACCGTTGATGACTTTTCGGAACTCGTGCATGAAAATACGAACGTTCTCATGTTTATCGCGATATTTTTCTTTTAAAGATACGTAGAAGATCGACATAACAAAATTTGGAAATCACTTCTTTCATCGCCGTTTAAGTTTTCAATGAAAAATCGAGCATCGGTCTCTTCTACGTGTATTTGAGTGTAAAGGATACGTAGAAGATGTACCACGTGACACGCAAGTTCAATCATTGGTCAACTTTTTCTTCGATTCGAGCAAGTTGAATTGCAAGAGGAAATGGAATTATGGAAAAGTAATGCAAGCTGCACACATTTTTCGATCACTAAGCGACGCGTGTCTGGGTCACCGTCAACTGGAGATTGGCTGCCAAGTATTCGCGAGCTCGAACCGATTCGAACTGGTACGTTTAATTAGTTTTAATTTGGGCAAGTTAATGAAACGATTGTCTCTTTCACTGCTGCCGCCTCCGGCGCATTTCTCCACCCGGTTGGCCGACGAACAAAGAGCAATATTTGCATTGCGCAAGACCAATCCAAGTTCGCCAGTGGCTGGCACAGATGGACCCCTACCATCAAAGAACCTCCTCAAGTCACCTACGATTCTTTGATCATTTTTATTTTTCACAGGCGTGCTTGAAGTGATCTGGGAAAGGGCTAAGGAGCAAATGGACCGAGCAAATGGTTAGCGGGTCCGTTTGGGTCCGATCGACGTATCTCTTTGATGAACGGAAGCTGGACCATCGCGAAGCGAGTCAAAAGGGAAACGATTTTCCAGTGTAATTTATTACGCGAAACCTTTAGCGGTGCATCAATATGCAAACTAATGGACAAAAGAGTCTCCAAAATATGCGTATATGCCAAAGTTTGAAAAAACATCATCGTGTTTTTCTTTTTATAACCTCGGAGCTCATTTTCGACTCGCAGTAAAGATTTTTTATTCTTGATGAAGATTTTTTATCTGTTCATCGTTTTTTATCCACGTTTTCCTCTACATTTTGCCATATTTCCTATTCATAAAAATGTTAAAAAAAATAATTCTTTGGTACAAAGCTTTGACATTTACAAAAATCTGAACTTCCACTGAAAATGTCCTTATAACATTTTCTTTATCATAACACATGTGTATAAAAAAAATTTCAAAAAAGCATCAGTTCGTGCTAAACTTTGAGCAGATCGAATTAAAATATTTTTATTTTCCGGACGATGAATGCACGTATACCTCCAGTAGGCCGGAAGTTGAACGCATTTCTCGTAGATCGGAAGCTGAACGCACTTCCGGCAGACCGGAAGTAGGATCAACGGAGCAACGATGGCGCTTTCTTCAACCAGCAATACCAATGAGCAATTGAACCAGCAACTCCATCGCACATCAATCTTTATCAATTCAAAATATCTTTATCAATATTAAATATCATCCGTGTGTCAAATCCCAAGTTCGTCCTCTAAATACTCCAATTAGCAGGAAATATTGAAAATAGAGCTGTTCTTTTTTGTTTGGGTTCCGAGCTCAATGCAGACCCGTTAATTCGTTGGAAGCAAATGATCTGGCTTAAGTTTCTGGCCGGGCGATGGTGAAGCCTCATCCTCCGAGCTCCACTTTATCTCTTTATCTCTTGCATATGGTTGTTTCGTCTGTTGGTGAAATTTATGAATATTGGCTCCGTGGTTGGAATCGGACCTCTCTCTCTCTCTCTCTCCCTCTCTCCCCTCTCCCTCTCTCTTCGAGGTATATGAGGTGGTAGAAGCGCAGATGCGCTGGGCGGAAGGGACCGCAGTAGCGGCGAAAAAGAACGAAAGATCGAGCCGCGTTTGAGTATCCATCGTGTGGGTTCGGCTAAAACGATTTCGGTGAATCAACTTTACGATGTTGAGCGAGACAGTGAGAAGATTTGAGTCGCGACGACGCAGATGAGAATATATGGACTGCAAGAAATACGGAAAGAACATTTTGAAGACGTCGTATCGAACGTAACGTAAGCTACGGTGCGTGCCGCTTCCAAAGACTCAATCGCCCACATTTTTATTTAAGGCATTATTGGATGGACATTTTAAAAATCGTCAGAAGTCGCGAAAATTTGATAATCGATAGTTCCTGATGAAATATTAATGAATGAATTATGTGAAAATCTTTCAATAAATATTTTTAGTGTTATAAACGCGTGAACTTGGCACTTTCTTTTTATGGGGGTTAGCAACACAAATAAATAAAAAAGTGAGAAATTTATTTGAACGATGAAACAATCAGCAATCGTTAGAAAAGTCATTATATCTATATACATATATATCAGGATGGTTTTTATTTTTGGTAATTTCGAATTCTACTGCTCGCACCGACCAAAAAGGTTACTAATATAGGGGAAATATGGAAAAAGTGACCAATACGGGTAAAACGACAGACCAGTTGTTTTTCAAATCGAGGGGCTTTTATCGTTATTTTAGCACTCTTAGGGGGTGCCTCAGTTGTCTATTAATAAACTGTCCAAATACTGTTAACGCAAGAGCATCCATTTTTTCGCAGTCAGTCTTAACAGATTTTAGGCCGTTATGAGTTTTCTTTCGCTACAACTAGTAATCTAAGTTTTGGTAGGTCATTTTCTTTTAAACCGTATTGTTACATATTATGTCTGTTCCTTAACACCTGGCCTTGAGTATCCGGTTTTATTTCTGATGAAATTTGTTGGTGATCTATTAATTTTGGGCTTTTAGAAATGTAAAGCCTCGTACGTACAAAACGACACAAATACGCTGTGGACAAAACGACATACGGATATTCAGTGAAGAAAAAAAGGGCTTCCAAAAAGCTGCCCAAAAAGATGTACGGACAGGTTACAAAGACTCTAGTTTATTCTGATAGTTACGAAATGCCATTTGACAACCAGACTTAAAATGAAAATTATGATTTTGCGTGCAGTTATTGGAATGCTCTCTTTTTGCACTAAAAACTCGGAAAGCAATGGCTACGTTCCATGAATTATTTTTTTTGGGCTGGAGGCAGAGTATGCAGATTTGCCCAAAATAAAAAAAATTGATTTGTCCCAAATTTCTATATTTATGGTATGTACTACTACTAAACTATGCCATTTTGTCCGTATAGTATGGACAAAATGGTTTTTCACCGATCTCTATTCAAGACCACTGTTTTCTTAATTACGTGTTATAATTGTTGATTTTGCTTGTTTACTATCTAGTTAAATAGTTAAAGTTGGTGCTTATAAAATTTCACGGTTCTGAATGTAAAAATAAAGAAATCATGAATGAAACAGAAAACTGTATGTCGTTTTGTACGTACTTTCCCTATATTAAAAAAAGTACGTAAAAGGTGCACCCTGTAAGTCAATTTTCAAGGGTGCCTCCAAAGGAGTGCATTTTTCCATTTAATTAACATGAGCGTATGGACCAGTTGTGGTATATTTTTTGACTTATTTAATACTGCTCCGATATATTTGAAACTTACCGAGTGTCTCTATTATAGTTATAGATACTTCATAAGATGATAAGAGATTTTTAGCGACATAGGTTTTGGACGAACAGCTTTGTTAACCTCAAATATTGCTTGAATTGATTGAAAAAGGAAATAATAATAATGATTTAAATTTATTACTTGAATTAAAAAAATTATACAATGTTACTTCAAATTTACAAATGAAATAGTAAAAAATATATAATGATAATATAATTTAATATGAAACAAAATGTATATAAAAAGAATCAAAAGAATGATCCACGAAAAATAATCGGTTTTCTTCATGTCATCAGAGAAATGGGAAAATCGTCGAAATATTAATATTGAGTAGTTTAAATATCAATGTTAACAGGTCACGTTCCACCACGTGTCCCATTTTACTTTGTGTCATCTACTGAACAGGGATCTTTGAAAAAAAAATCTTAATCGATTATTTTTCTATCACCCTAGTGTCTATATTTATGAATAAGTAATATTAGAATGATTGAGGCTTATATAAGGCTATCTACGGGAAAATTCGGGGACTGTCGCGTCGAAAGTCTTCGAACTCATCTTTGTACGTATATGCATGATGTATGTGAAGACCTGTGTGCATACGTACACCCACACAATACTCTCATGACTGTGCATACGAACGAAGCGTGGTATACTGTAAAAGAGGGACGAGACGAGTACGAGGGTGCGTCTAGACGCACAAATCCCAGAGTTAAGACACGCGAAAGTATCGTCTCTTCGTTCTGTTTCTTAAAGCTCATTTCTCTCTCTCTCTCTCTCTCTCTCTGTCTGTTAATACTCCACTTACAAACGCACACATCCGAGAAAACCCAAATATCCAAAATCATCGCTCCGTAATCGTTATTTCCTGCTGCCGCTGCGATCACGTCCAAAGTCTTTCTTCTCGCTCTTTCTCTCTTTTGGAACACGCTGATTTCGTAGCTTCCTCTACTTCGACTTCGCCGCGCGGAAAATCGGGAACCAACCACGAGTCGTCATCTTCACGACTTTTGTGACACCGAGGACGGGCAGAGAGGACGCGAAGACCGCCCACGACGATTAAAAAAAAATCCTCTACTGTGTCTCGCCAAGAAGAGACTCCGGTCTCGTTTTCGAACTCCCTCTATCTCCCTCTCCCGCTCTCCACCGTATCATATTTTATTGTACTCTGAAATATTTATTTTCATGTTTTTTTTGTCAATTTTACTTTCGTTCTTTTATTCTGATTCCATTTTAAATTTTCGGTAGTATTTTTAATAATGACCATTTGATTTCCATTTGATTTCGTTTTTTATTTTTATTTACTTTTTGTTTTAATTTTTTTTTTATTTTCTTTCCATTACGTTTTATTTCCGGCATGATTTTTTATAATGCCAGTTGATACCCATTTTATTTTTATTGGCATTTTATTGTATTTTTTTTTATTTTATTCCTCTCTCATTTTTTGTTCATTTTTATATCAAAATTTTCTTCCCTTCGTGTTTACTTGTTTATAAAGGTACTTATTTATAGAAAGGCATGATGCATTGGAATTGTCAAATTGACAATTTCCATTGAAACTAAAAAAATGTATGATGCTGCGCTCGATACCTCGGAACGACCGACGTTTTGATAGACTATCATCGAAATGATAAGAAAAAATTGTAGTGAAATAAATCCTACGCTATACCTGTAGTGTATATCATTATTCTCAAGTTTATCAAAAGAACATGTCGTTCTTAATATCTCATTCAAGTCAATAAAAAAAAACGCTTATCATGTTCTGAGTCAGATGTAACGTCAATCAGAAGCCGAGACGGGCACATTGGCGAGAACTATGAGCATATAGATATATAAACAATCATCACTATTAATTCGTTTGCACGGTGACTGGTCAGATTCGCAGCTAAACAAGCTCGGTGAATTCAATTAATCACCTCAAATTTGCCAAGAGTTTCGTCCCCTTTGCTTTTATATTTTCCTTGTCACTTTTGACGATTTTATAAACTTTTCGGAGCGGGAATGACACACGAGAGTATAGATCAGGAGAGCGAAAGCTGTTTCGCAGCTGTTCCATCTCGTCGATCTATCCCTCGCCGAAATGCGAAAGTGACGTGCACTTTGTATGCCCTTTTACTTGCCGTGCCTGCGTACGGCGCAAAAATAAAATTTCAGAAAAATCATATTTAAAAACAAAAAGATTTGAAAAAAAAATAACATTCAATAAAGTACGATTTCAAAGAAAATAATATTCGAAAAAAATATTATTTGGATCAAAATAAAATAAATAATATACTATTTGGAAACAACTAAAATGCGAAAAAATATTTTGCAGAAATGAAATTTGATAAAAATAAAGTTCGTAAAAAAATGGTGTTTTATTAAACTAAGATTTTTCTTTACAATTAAAGATAACGCCCTCGTAAAAAAGACTCTTAGTTATTAAATTTCAAAAGTGCGAGTTTTCTTACAATTTTACACATCAAACTTTTTCCGACTGCCTGGAAATAACAGTAAATATCAAGGCAGAAGTGGTACAAGGCTTGACAAAGGTGATGATAGGTACAAGGGGGAAGGAAATCACGCAAAAAATTGAGGAATTAGTGACCAAGGACCCGTCAAAGAAACTTCGCGCATATATAAGGGAGTTCTAAAAATTGAGTGAATCTATGCGTAATGGGCGGCAGTGATAAAGCGAATAAAAAAAGAGGGGAAAAGTAAATAAAGTTTACAGGTTTTTAAATTATTGTCCTCAGCATGAGTAGGTTGGAAAGAAATCAGCCCATTAGATTGTAATACTAGCTCGTAAGATCAGTTATACGATTTCAATGTACTTGTGTGTAAAAACCCTAAGGGGTATTTCTGGAAATTTACTAAGGTACCACCTGACCCATATAAGGCCCAGTGCTGATTAAAGGCCACGTTTTAAATATCAAAAACTACAAAGTCAAACGGATTGAGTTCTCATCGTCGAGTGTCTAACTTTGAATATCCGCAACTGCCATAGCAACCGCCGCGCTGTGGCGAACCCAAACAAATTTTAGGCGTTTCTTAAATTTCGACGTACAAAAACTTTCGAAAATAAAAAATGTTTTCAATGTTACTGAGTGCATCTTTATTCTTATTATATGTAGTGGTCCATGACCAATGTACATGTTGTTATAAAAATGTAAGTTAAAAATTAAAAATGATATATAATTTCTTTATTTTTTTGTACGAAGGTACAACGGGTCTGAATAATGTCCAGAAGACGCTTTTTAAAAAAGCTTATAGTTCATAGTGAACATTGTCTTCTGAACTAAAATTATTATTAATAAGTTGATTATTGAATAAATGATTAAATAAATATTTTTGTTTTATTTCAACATTCATAGCTTTTTTGTACTTCAAAACAAAGTATAACAAAAAAAGGTACCTCACTGCTACTTGTACATAAAACTCTCTTATTTTATACATAAAACTCTCATAAACGTTACTATTCCTTTTATTGTTTATAGCAATACCTATAAAATTGTATTGTTATAATATCGCTTATATTTTACAGTTTCACTGATAACTTTTCTCATAACAGAAATCATTACATTTTCAAAAATTCGTCCTTTCAAAAATATAAACATTTCACAAGCCCCAGAAAACTCATAGATGAATCGTTCCAATATCAAAGAATTTTAAATCCGCCAAAAAGGCAAACTCCAACAAAAAATTCGCTAATCCAGTTAAAAGCGCAATTTCTTTTTTCACCTCGCCGTTTCTTTTTTCTTCACCACTGCTCTTACCGATTGCCCTTTTACCCACCAAATTTCATGATTAGGAAAGTGCGCATGTTTTTTTTTCTGCAACTGCGTATTAAAATTAGTACGAGAACAAATTTGGGGGGCCGAAAATAAACATTATTGGGGCGACGTTAGCCCAAATCTCAATGTAGATTTAAATCGAGATGTTTACAAAAAATATTTCAGGCGACAATATTATTGCGCGATAAGCGTTTGAACGTGCTATAACAAGCGCTCGATTACGCGAGACCGGGAAGAAACTAGCGTATATATCACATACATATTTTGCATTTTTTATTTTCAACTATCCCTGGCCTCATGGCTATTTCTTTTTCTATAAGAAAAAAGATGATGATGTGATGTTACTCGATCGTGTCATCATCCTTTTCGTTATTTTCGTATCGCGTGATCATGGTTGACTGTGTTTCTCTATCAATCAAAACTTCAATTACACAAACTCGCGTGGAATTTGTTTACGGGGCAAAGAAGTTCAACGTTGAACTTTACGGTGAGCTTCTTATTCACGTTGAATTGACATATATTTGATATATATATATACACACACATAAATACAGGGTGGACGATTCAATGCGAACACCGGAAATACCTCGATTGCTTTTAGAATGACGAAAAAAAGAACAGGAGTTAATCCAATTGGTTTCGAATGGCTGATACGCCGGTAAAAATTCATTTTTTCTCAAGGTCATCATTGGTTTTTCAAATAGGAATACGTTTGTTTATGGAAAACGTTGTAGCAAATATTTAAATAAATTCAACGACCTATGATATTAAAGGACCTTGAAATGATGGTTCATAAAAATATTTTCATGACAATCATTCCAAAGTCGTTGTATCATAGGTCAATCATTTATCACAATATCACGGGGCAAATCATAACTCATGAAAATATTTTAATACAACGTCTCAATAAGAAACAAATGTTTGAAACGTTTTTCCCATTTGAAAAACCAATGATGACCTCGAGAAAGAAAATATAAGACTTTGACAAAAAATGAATTTTGCACCACTATATCAGCCCTTCAAAATCTATGATATTACGTCTCGGCATTTTTTTCGTCGTTCCGTAGGCAACGGTAATATTTTTTGTCAATATAAGTGGTCCACCCTGTATACACGCGTGATAGGTCAGGAGATGTCGCTTTTAACGTGTTGACACCAACTATTAAAAATGATAACAAGGCGAGGGCATTAGCTCCTATGCTTCTTTGGTGCGCATTAAATAAAGTCCGTGAAAAAAGGCTACGCGGGGGCACGTGTCGGGTCAAGAGTGACCTCCCCGTGATGTACGTACTGCTCGTATATTGATATCAACACGTGGGGCAAATTGGACCAGTCAATACGAAAATTATGTCGGTTCGCACGGAGGGCACCCATACGAGTAATACATTCACGACACTCACGACGACAAAAATAAGTTCGTAAATGCACTCCCGTGCATCATTGTGTTGATTGACTCGTCATGTAAAATCGCACGGTACAACGGTACTGAATCGGAAATCGATAAGTTGTATTAAATATACATTTAAAGCTTGAATTTCCGCCCAAAATACATCGAAAAACATTTGTTAATCACTTTGTTTCTCTTCGTAGTTTTTGGAGACGGAAATTTTATAACAAATTTTTAAAATACCCATGTCGAGGTCGGTGCTGAGATCTATAGTTTGTCATATAAAAAAAACATGATTTTTCATGATACCAACAATAATAATGACAAACCCAATTCACTGGGATTTAATCGAATAATAAATTATTAAAATGATAATTATAAGCAATAAGAATGAATAGTTTTCGTGTTTTCTTATTTTGTTTATTTATAGAAGTTTTTATTTTTATTTATAGAAAGCGACGCTGCATTAAAAATTGTTAAATTGAAGTTTCAGTTTGCAGCAAAAAATGTGTTTGATTTTCTCAAACGAACCTCTCGTTTGAGAAAATCCGCCAATCATTTTTCAAGATGCTGATGCCGGGATGTACATTCAAGTTTGCATCGACACAACGCATTTTTTAGGGGTTTAGCTTAAAAATCTGATATTTTGCGATATTACATTAAAATATAAATACGTTATAACAAAAAATGTTACACTTTTTTGGAAACTTTTCTGTTGATATACATTTTATTTCAAAGTAAAACTTCAATTTGGAAATTTCCTATGCATCGTATCTTTCTAACAATAATAAATGTTTACGAATGAATAAATAAGACAAATCTTTAAATTATTTGTCGTGAGATTTCATTCCAGTGAGTTGGGTTTGTCATTGTTACTGTCGATACAAATCAAAATCATGTTTTGTACAATTTCTTATTTTCCATTGTGACGACGCATTAAAAACTGTCAAATTGAAGTTTGGCTTTGAAACCAAAAAATGTTTAAATCTGCATTTATGCGAATCGACTGACATGATGTTTCAATGTCCTGAGATTGATCGACGTCACCTCATGCGCGCGATACCGTCAATTTGTGGTTTTATCTTCGACATACGATCGTACAAAGTATTTTATTAAATTCTTTTTTTTTAATTTAACGAACACTGATCGCGGTAAGCGCATTTTTTTTGTTCATTCACGAGCAACTGCGTATATGGTCATGACACGTTCTCGCGTAACGTTTCGTGGCTTCTTTTTTTCTCATCATTTTTTTCTCGCGCTTATGTATCCGTTACGATCGTGTTTTTTTTTCGATTTTTTTTTTCAATCAGATGGTAAAATGATCCTGGATCGTAGTAGAAGAAACACGTGTGTGCGGTCGAGATCGGTATTGCCTCTTTACTTCTCTTGTGTTTCCTTTTATTCGTCGCATTTCGCGCGTCAAAGAACAAACTGAGATCTCGCGATATCGATAATCACGAGGTATCGAGTCAATAAAATTCGTTGTATTTTCGTGGCGACTACTCGGATCGTCGCAGAAATTAATTCATTGATGCTACGATTGCAAACGAGCGAAATTCGGGAATTGGAAAATATGCATTTTTTTAAATCTTGCAATTACAGCGATTCCAAATTTCAAATGATTGAAACGAAATGAATAATCGAAAGTTTTCAGTTTTGGAAATATGATTATTTTATTGCACACTTTCGTAGTGCTGTCTCGAGTACAAATTTAAAAAGTATTTTAAAAGTTTTTACTTGTAAAATTACTGAATTACTGGATTGATGTCAATCGCCAAAAATCTTGAAAATTTGTGGCGTTATAGTTCTTGATTGTACACGCGAATTATTTGCGAATTTTTCATCAAATAATTAAGTAGTTATAAACGTATCAATTTAATACGGTCGCTTATGGAAAAACGGTTTCTACAGACGTTTTAAAACGTCTGTAGATAGTAGCAAAACGAATTGTATTAAATCCCCGCATGTTCTGAAAATGTCATTTCGTCATTTCAATTTCATCAAGATTTAGGATCGAGCGTTTCATCAGACTAAGTGTCAAATAAACAGACCGGGTTGTCGCTAGTCACTTTATGAAACAGTGAAAGATTCATTTTAACCAGGAATCGATCAGCAATCATTGGAAAACTCAATGTGCATTGAGATTCTGGGTAATTATTGATGATAATAAGATGATCCGAAAGTATTAATTATATTTGCGAAATGTAGCTATTTTGTGGTTGAGCAATTGGAATAGATATACGGTTTCTGACAAAACCTCAGGTAAGCACATGCCAATATCGTCGAGTTTGACTCCAATTATTGAAAGTGAAGAATGGACACTACTAAATATTAATTTATAATTAAATGAGCTATCCATAAAGCGAAACATGTATGACGTGATCTAGAGACTCGTAAATCCACTATTCTCCCATTTTTAACGTATTTTTGCTGGCAGGTTCATCCATTACGATTTCGTGCTGTTAAACCAAACAATTTTTTCGTACCATCCACTTGCCAATAATAAAGTGTAGATTTCTTTGATTTTTAATAATAAGAGTTCTTTGATTTTTCAGACGAATCAAACCGAAACAGTGTCTCGTGCAGAGACTAATAGTTGCCAGTGTTCTTCAATTGATCACTTATCATTCACAATTAACGCATACACTCATAGAACGCAGTACTGATATGAATTATTCTTCGAAATGAAGAGGGTTAGGTGGCAACTGCGTACCAGGAACGTCCTCAAAACCTACGTCCATCTTGCCAATGAACGATTGCGGATATCGGGGTGTCCGACGTCAATACGATGGCACGTACGCGTGAGGACGCCTTGGAATTTACGGGTGACCGACATATCGAACAAATTGGCAACAGATGTTCCGATCTCTCGGAATGCCTAGCTATCCGGAGATCCCCGAGTTGAACGTTAACGAGGATCAATCGATAATGATTGGTTTAACGGTGCATGGAAGCGCAAAATTACTAGATTGAATTGATCCTGCCGTCTCTTCTTCATTTTTTTCTTTCCTTCTCCCTCTCTCTCTTCCTCCCTTTCGTTGTTTCTCATTCCGAGAGGACGTCAGCGAGAAGATCTGAAGGGTATTGCTGATATAGAAAGATTGATGCACATATAAGTACACATATTTAATTGGTGAACGATGCAATTCATCGATGAAGCTTCTATAGAACTCTCGGTTCCACGACACTTGTGTGCACCGGGGACGTCATGAATTGTGTACTCTTTTTCACTCAAGCAGGAGTGCTGGATTGCCCTCGGTGAAAAGTGACAGCTTGACATTCTCAAATGGAGATTCATGCCTGAAATTCACGCGTTTTTCTTCGCTATTTGCTTGTTCTGATTGGTATTGGTGGATTCTAAGTCGTCCATCAGTGTTTATGCACGTTTTAAACGGGCAAACTCTGGCCCCATTTGCGTTATACGTCTACCACCTGTTGCTTCAACGTAATCAGTCCATAGGAGAAAAAAATCAGGATAATCCTGTTTGCCACGACCAACTTGCAATATTTTCTACTTATCGTTGACCAGAATTTGTTGGAAACGGTAAAAATATCGTTAGGATGATCGAAGGACAGTTTGTACCACTTTTGATCGTGAACTCGGAGTTTGCAACGTTTGAACTTGATTATTCACTTTTTTAATTATTCGAACTATCTCGTTAAAAAAAAACCTTTAATCGTTTTTTGAGATACTAACTTTGAGTTCTAGATTCGAGTTTGTATCGTTGCGATGCAATATATTCTTCTATTTTCCGGGTTACAGCTTACCAATGTCATATTTCATTATAAGAAATAAAAATATGGATACGATGTAAAAAAAACAATTTGAGGATTTACCCATTGAGCCCAAAAATTAGAAAACAAAAATTCGTTACAACACTTTTTTGCTAACGAAGAGTTGTTTTGCGATATCTTATTTTAATTATTATTTAAAACGATGTGTTAATAATTAAATAAACGTTGTATTAATATCATTTCACTACATAGTATCGCGAGTTCATCATTATCTAAAATGCATAATCTAACGCAGATTTTTTATAAATCGCTAATAAAAAATCCTAAAACACGTTAGCACGATTTTCGTGGTTGATTCTGTCGCAGTCCATTTGAAAGAAGAAGTATCTGATTTTCGTTGCATGTCGAGGATGCAAATTTCAGTTTCGTCCTTTTGACGAAAAAATCTTAACCCGATGAGAGTGTGGCAGAGTATTTCATACCCACCATGTTGTCCTTGGATGTCCTTGAAAATTCATTGCAATATGTTTCCAGTAATGTAAAATGTAAAAAAAGTGAATATATTTTATTTCTAATACCTTACAATATATTCCTATTATAATTAAAAATAATGAAAATAATGCTTTTTCTTAAGCATCTCTAGTTCCACAGCCAATTTGGTAAAAGAGTATGTCAAAGCCTGCCACATACCCCTTGTTACATTTTTTCACCACACTCTCGCCGGGCTAAGAACGAGTCCTGCAATATAACCTGAGCAACTTGAGACTTCAAGAGCTCGGCAGTTCCCATTGTGTGTACCAGCCTGTAATTGTAAGAAATTCCTTCGGGCTTACACATCGTTTTTATGAGTGTCGATTAAATGAGATTGTGTTATTTCGCGGGTGATAGTCATGCATTTGCCAAGGCGCGAATCGTTTCTCGGTTATAATGCATAAAGGTTTCACGGTAGGCAGATGGGGAGGAAAGGGTTTGGAGAAATAAAATTGCACCATCGGGCAGGCCATACGTGCTGCCTTCCCAAGGGTCACCCAACGTACTTTCAATTTCCGTTTGAACATCAATTGTTTCTTTTCCTCCATTCTCTCCCGCGATTGTAATTACAAAAAAAAATCGATAACTCAAAACGCCATAAGACTGTAATCGTAAATAAAGATTTCTTGTATCAGATCGTTCATCTAACGAAAGAAAGAAATGGCATGGCTGAATACCTTTTTCAAGATTTTTGAATTTAAAAAAATGGCAGTCTTTAGAGAGAAAAAAATTTCCATTTTCGATTCAGAACCAACTTTGAGGATCCGCTGTTGATTAATGAAGAAACGTACAAAAAACCGCATTCTGTCATACGAAAGACAATATGATCGATATTGTATACAGTTCTATCATTGTAATTATGAGTTAAACTTAGCACCGTGATTCCTGTTTTATAAGTTTGACTCCATTCATTTTGAATCGCATGAAAGGACAAACAATTTTTTTTAATCTTCACGGTATCTTTACCGCTTAAGGTATTGCTGGATGGGTAATAATAAATTGGGAATTCTGACAATAGCTTCTGCAGACATTAAAGCTAGCGAAACTAATGAAATTAAATCGCTGTAAATGCTGAAAATTTTGTATCATCAAGATTCAGGATCGAGCGATTAATTAGGCTAAGTTTCAAATAAATGGACTACGTTATCACGTTTGCCCATTCATTTATAAAATGGAAATTGATATAATTGTTTTAACGATGAATCAATCAGAAATAGTTGGAAAAGTCAATGTTCATTTCGTTGTTGGGTATATATTGATAATAATAAGATGATCGCAACGTATTAATCAAATTTACAGAATTTAGATATTTTTTCGTTGGACAATTAGAACCGACATACAGTTGCTCAAGCAAAATCTCCCACAGTTGCTCAGGAAGTGAAAAATTGATATTTCTAAGTGTTAGTTTATTATTAAAATAGCTTTTACTAAGTTTAAACATGGAAGACACAATATAGACCTGTAAGTCTACGATTCCACCATTTTGGACTAACTTTGTGCTCCACGGTCCATCCAGTAATACCTGAACCGGAAGTTACTTGATAGAGAAAAAATTATTATCGAATTGAAGCTTCAAATATGCTCACCAATCGGCAAAAAATGTCGGGGAAATCGACATTTAACCATTCGCGAAATATAACGAATATACGTGAGATTCGACACGCCAAGGCCCTAAAGATCCTCAAATACTGTACCCGAGGCTACGTCCACCTCGCGACTTCTTTGTCTCGGTCACTTTCGATTTTCTTTTTTCGCACTTCGCGACCTGTTCGTGGTCCGAAACTTGGACTCGTGAAAAAATTCACCGATTGTCTCGGCCGCTTGTAAAACGGTACTAAAATAAAACGACGGTGGAGATCTCTCGCGCCCAGCAATTTATATCCTTTTTACGAGCCTGAAAAATAATGAGGTATGTCCGAGTAGGATAAATCTTTGTCTATACCTCCCTTACGATGTATTCGTATAACTGGATCGTAATTCACCTGCGGTCGCCCTTCAAAATCGATGGACTTGAAGTTGAAAAACGTCTCCCCCCCAAAGAACCTTTCACGCGTTAAACCTCGAAACAACGAATTCTTTGAAAGTGGACGATCATTTTTTAAACGACACCATGTTTAAAATGAATACCGAAACAACGAAATTATTAAAAATAAAATTTCCAAAATGTTTAAATTTTAAGAAATAGCATGTCCGAAATGCCCACATCTTCTAAAATGAAAATTTCAAAAGATGAACATTTTTTGAAAATACAATTTTTGAAAATTAAGATAAGATTTCGAAAAAGAATTGCCTTGATTGGAAATTTGAAGAAAAAAGAAACGTACAATTTCCAAACTTTGCAAGTCTTAAAAAATTGCATTCCAATTACAAATTTATTAAACCTCTATATATCTCTAAATCTGAAAAAGGTTATTTTTTCTATATTTTAAATATTTCCTATGTATTTGAAACCGAATCTCAAAAGTCTACAGGCTAACTTAATAGACAAATTTAACATTATTCTATGGATAATAAAAGTTAAACGATATCTCATTATTCGAACAAGTTGGAGTAATTATTGATAATTTCGTATAAGAAGAAGATTCAAAATATTAAAGCTTTAGCTCATTTGCAATTAAAAAGTTAAAGGATCGAAATATCACTATCCTATAAAATAATTCACACTTTAATTGTATTTAGATAAATTCACAAGTTTCGTAATTTCATTTGAATTGCATCATACGGTTTTGATAATCAAAGTGAATATTATTTAAGCGTGGACAATTTTTTTTTAACTTCGAACTGCTGATTGAAACGTTTTATTTTTCTAGCATTTATTTATTTCAAATTGATTTTCTAGCATTTATTTATTTCAAATTGATATTTATTTCAAATTGAAACAATTGGAAATAATTTGTAAACAATTGGAGGAAGTTGTTCGAACGCGTCTGCACTCGAGAATCTCGCTAGAATTTACGCTGGTCACGAGTGTCCGGAGTGTGCGTGTATATAAAGAGACTCATGGAAATGAATCAGTGTGCCTAGGCCTAGACTGCGTGCCGCGCGTTTGCTGCTCCGTGAGATAGAATTGCTAATAGATCGCCAGCGGTTAAGCTCCACCAACTGATTTTCACTCTTCTTTTCATTATCGTTATTTTTTGCTCTCCCATCTACGAGAAAATCAAAAGTGGGATCTTAAGAAAACGATATCATTTTTTTGTTTTTATAGAACGATATAAGAAAAGTTTTATCAACATTCACCGTTTTTACATTTTGTAAATCATTCATATATAACTAATGAATAAATTATTTCAATAAATAATCAGTTATAAGTAAAATATGAAATAACGTAAACTGTTTAACATAATCTCAAAAGCTATTTCCCACATTATTTTTGAAATTCCTTTTTATCACCTTCAAATTACGTTTCATGTAATTTGTACGTATAACAAGAAGGGGTAATTATAATTAAAAGAAGACCAATAAGAAAAAGCGTGAACATTTTTATTTTATTTCTTTTTCGATATTTTTTATTTTGCAGATGTGCGATGAATTTTTTGGAAACTTTGGGTTCAACAGAGTCGATTGTGAAGTGATGCATATTTGAGTGTACAGGAAAAAAATGTTATTTCATTTCGTTTCGAAAAGACCCCCAGCTGAAGTTTTCACAAAGCTTGGCTGTAATATAAGGTACCTGACCTATGTAAGGCCCAGTGCTGATTAAAGCTCACGTTTTAAATATCCAAAACTACAAAGTCAAACGGATTGAGTTCTCATCGTCGAGTGTCTAACTTTGAATATCCGCAATTGCCATAGCAACCGCCGCGCTGTGGCGAACCCAAACAAATTTGCAGTTGATAGAAAACAGAGCGTGCAATCGCATATAGGCGTTCATTCAATTTCGACGTACAAAAACTTTCGAAAACAGAAAGTGTTTTCAATATTACTTAGCAAACCTTTATTCTAATTATATGTAGTAGTTGATCAGCATTATTCGTGTTGTTATAAAAATTTAAGTTCAATATTGAAGATTATCAATTTTTTTAATTTTTTGTACGAAGTTAGAACGGGTTTGGCCTCAGTGGTCTGAATATCGTGCAGAAGACGCTTTTTTAAAAAAAGCTTACGGTTAATCGTGAACATTGTTTTCTGAACCAAAATTATTATTGATACGTTGATTATTGAATAAATGATTAAATAAACATTTTTGTTTTATTTCAACATTCATAGTTTTTTCTGTATTTAAAAATAAATAAAGTGGGCTTTACATAGGTCAGGTACCTTACTAAGAGGATTTTTAACGAGCAGCAATAGATTTCGAGATATCGAATTTAAAAGTTTTTTCTTTGAGCGCATGCGCGTGTATCGATCGATACCCCCTACTCCTCCGGCTTCGTCGGATAGCGTTCGCTACGTCAGGAGCGTTTGTGTTATTGTTTGGGGTCGTTTGGGTTTGCTCGGGTGTGTTTAGATTTCATTGGGTTTATTTAGGTTTATTTAGGTTTGTTTGGGTTTGTTTAGTACAGTATGAGTGCGGTAAAATAAATACCATTAAAAAAAACGTCCAAGTCTCGAAAAGTTTCACTAGCCGCGAAAAATCCCTTTTATGGGTTCTCTTAGAAGATTAGATGGAAGGTACGTGCGAAATTTCAGCTCGATCCAAGGGGTGAGGGGACTCTTTCACGGGGCTTGGGATCTCAAAATGCACAGTTACGTTCAATCCAAAAGCTCAGTGAACATGCGGAGCGATGAAAGGAGATTAGATTATCTCGATGAAAGATTGCTTAAAGATAAATTCGTACTTAATGGTTGTTTAAAACGTCCAACGGATCATTCGTGATGCCGATTCGTAACGGAGTACTTTCGAGAATACGAACGTGCGTCATACAGCTGAATGATAAATGCATTGAAATTATACACGCGTAGGACAATAACGCAACGACAGTATGGGAGTTTCATTGAGTCGTAATTTTTCACGCCGAGTCTTTCGAGTCTGTGCACGCGTGACGTTAATAAATTGCGCTTCTGCCCTTGCCGAGCCGATATCATGATTTTGTTTGGATTCGTTTTTGTTTTTCGTCCAGTGGTCGGCACGCACCGTTGAAAATGATCAACGTGCGTAACGATAAATTATTCCTCGATTTATCTCGCGTAAACTGATACGAGTGAATAAACACTTTTTTAAGCGGTCAATCGTTGAGCAATTTGTTTATCGGACCGCGAGAAACGAAGCAAAAAAATCGCATTTTTATCTGCACTTTTAACTGATATTATTCGGGGAATTAAACAAATATGAAATGATTGGAAAACTCGATAAAAAAAAGTGAATTATGAGTCAAAATTGATTTATTAGGTAAGAATTTGTTTGTTTAATGTTTTTCTTTTATATATTGATTCTTCCTAGTTTTTAGCTTTTTAAATGTAATCATTGGTCAAAGTTTATTATTAATTAAATTATATTCCGTTTATTATTAATTAAATTCTATTCCGTTTTCCTTTCAATGTGAATTTTTATGGGAATTTATTTTTCTATTGTTTAAATCGTAACTAAATAACTATACTATTTAATTTACACTTTCTTTTAAAGTGTCTATTTCAAAAATTTCAGTCAGAATTTTTCAGTTTTGAGTTGGGCATTTCTGAACAACGACGGTTCGCAAGCGCCGACAAATTATTTGCAAATTTACATGACGTTCTCGAACAGTCGAAAACAATGAGCGCGTGACTAGTAACGTAGGCAAGATCCCTTACGGTTCCTGAAAATAGCGGATCGGGCGATTGCTACTTCGGACAATAATACAATCTACGGAACTGACCCAAATCAGCTCCGTCCACTGTTTACGACCTTGATGCACTCTTCGATAAGATATCGAAGACTCCGTGTTTCAACGCATGGAACAGAGTTTTGTGGAAACCGGTCGGGGACATTGAGAATAGTGCAAAACCCTCCCAAGATATAAAGCCATTGCCGGCCAGTAATATATATATATATAACTCAAGTCGAAAATCGTCTCCTTTTTTAGAAGTCGATTACATACAGGTGGTTATTAAATTTGGTCTAGACGTATCTTTTGTAAATTTCCTTCGAGATTGAAAAAGTTTATTTTTCATTTTTTCACTACGTGTTCAAAAATAGTACGAATAAGCATTGTAATAAATGTATCACGCACAAGACCATGTCGGGTTCGAACAGCAATCAGGATATTGACCCGGGCATTTCAAATGATGCACATCATATAAATGGCGTTCGGGCATGTGCACAAGTCTACGCGCAATAATGCGTCGATGCGTTTGCTCCGCGATCAATCAACTTACGCACAATTATTGACGTTGCGATTTATCAAGCCGCGTGGACTTTGGACCCCATAGCGTTAGCTCACGATCACTACACTTCCCAAATATTTTCGTCAACTTACAGTACGAAACGTAGACTGAGTAGTTCACACTTAGTATTATAACCGTCCGCAAATTTGTGGATTAAGAAAATACGCTATGAATATATTTTGCATGTAGATGAAATATTGCTTCCGCTGGAAAACAAATGACCACTGAACTACCTAACTTCAGGACGCACCTTCTTTTTCGCATTTCCGGGTAGACTATGTTCCCTGTCGCCCTATTGGACTTTGGAGGCGTCGCATAACCTGTACACTTCACAGGGGTCGTAAAATTGCACATTGTAGTCACGTTAAATACATTTTAATATGGCATAACCGGTTGTATACAATGTTGATTGGTACATACACGAATTTGCATTATTATTCCGCTACATCGAGATCTAAGACGTTTGCATTCGCGAATTTTTTTATAAAATAAAAAGACAGAGCTCCTTCGGTACTGTTCCATTAAATGTCAGTGCCTGAGATTTATTGGATTTTTCTCCTTTTGGCTACACGTCGACGATATTTCCATATTGTGTCGTTTATCCTTTTTCCAATGCTCCAATCTATAGTTTTTGTGTAGAGGGTAACCTGTTTTTAAAGCACCAAACGACTATCCTCATAGTGGCAATCTCTGGAATATCTTTCATGGACCACCGAAAATAAAATTTGAAAAATAAATATGGATCCAGAAAAAGGCGTTTTACTATTCACATGGAATGTGAGTGAAAAAAATCCAAATTCTCTAGTCGAATAACATCGTTGATTTATCATTGTCGCAAGAACTTTCACAATATAAAAAAGAGATAGTACCATTTGACCTCATCCTTGGAATCCCTTGGACATGTCGAACGATCAGCTCTGCATTTGTTTATTTTTTGTTTTCATACTATTTGGATATCTTCATGTAGACAGAGTACCCTGATATTCGGTTGATAAATGTGAAACCAATAAGGTGTTAAAGTCTGCAGTTTAGCAGTTCAACAAAATTTCTCTTGTCACTTTAACAAATGCTCCGTTACATATTCAATTAAGTTATCATCAAATATCAATTTGATCTCCTATTCATAATTTTTATCATTGAAATCAACGAGATTCAATTCTTTTTCCAATTGAATATCTTTTTTCAGAGATTAACCATGTATGTCTCTCATGAGAGTAAAAAAAAAACTCACTGATTTTTGCTGTCTCAAACAAATTGAGTTATTTAAAAAAAAACGTTACATTTTAATGACGCAAGTTTCAATATCAGAAACGATTACACAATAATTAAAATATTTTATGTTTCCGAACATGTGTATAAGTACAAAGTTGATGCAACAGAAACCACAATTGGATGAATGACGAAACGTATAAATTAAATGAACAAGCTGGGCCGAAGAGGTAGCACGTACGAATATTGTGTACTTATGAATGCAGGTCATTCACTAGAACGCCATTTATCAATTTTGTTATTAATTCTTCGTTCGCTCATACTCCAGTTTGGAAGACAGTCCAAGCTGAGTTACATAGAAAGCTATCATACTTAATAGAGCTGGAAATACACTTTTTTGAGTTTTGTACAAGAGTGGCAATATTTCTGCGAGTCAATCAAAAATTGATAAGACACCACAGCGAAAACTGGTTGTGTAAAGATTTTTCATTACGGTTGAATTGTACACCAAAATTAGACAAGGAATATATGCTCTTGTTGCAAGCGACAAGTCTATATATTCTTGTAAAATAAACTGCGTCTACAAAATAAACGAACAAAGGAAAGATCTGCATTAAAACTTGTCAAAATACCGCAAAGTGTCCCTTGTACGAATGCATGACTGCCAGCCCTGTAAGAGGACACTCGAGAAAGTTCATGCGTTTCGGGCCAGCGAGTTTCCACTCGACACAATGTCTGTTCTGCGCGCTCTATAAGGGTACACGTGGCGTTTTCGTAGCTTCAATTTCAAACTTTGACACTATTGCATCCACTTTTGAGGATACATTTATTAATGCTGAGAAAGTGAATACCGAGCCGAAAAAAAACTGTGATCATCCTCTGTGTTTAAGGCTCAATCGATGAGAGTTTCGACACGAAGGTGTAGCTGTTTTGCCACAGTAAAAAGTACTAGCTCCGACAAGCTACAATCGTGATACAATATGTGTATATATGTATATTATATAAAAAGAATGGAGTCACACGAGACTAAGGGCGGTGCTCGCTATTCCGGAAATAACAAAGATATATCGTTCGCCATTTTAATGAACGAGAGATATTAGAAATTAAAATATATTCGCTTTGCGCAAAATATATTTTTTAATTGAAAAATATTTTAAAGGAATATCAAACACAAAAGTGTTTTTTTTTATTTCTCGTACGGTGCCATAATCGCGAGAACTAATTTCGTAACCTTTTTTTTCGAAAGTCTCGATAATAATGTTGATTTCGAAAAGCCGCATTCCCAAAAAGTAGGCAAATTTAATTAAATATACTTAATCACCTTATGTATTGTTATTCACCTTTCGTCAATTTATACTCCCGAAATGTTCGTTCGCACTAGACAAAACGTACAAATTCGATTCTATCATTTGTGTTGAACGAAAAGTTTCGTTGGAAATTTATAAGTACTGCGTATCGTCAAAAATGTACATTAACCCATAGATTGACAAAAATTGATATTTTCCCGGAATAACGAGCATTGACCCCTTCCGACTACGTTTATTTTCTATTTCCGACTATTCGGATACTCGCACGGCTAGATAATGTATACGAAATTCGAGTCGGCAAAAAGAACTTATCGCCGTACAGTTACATTTGTTTTCTTGTCCAGTCAGTACGAGACATTTTCATCTCGTGAGCAAAAAACAAAGGTTTCGCGCTCAGTCGACCGTATTTGGCATTTAGTGTTGTATCTGTATGTATGTATACGAATTTGACCGAAGTCGATCGATCTCGAAAGATTCGACAAATGAGCGATAAAGTTTACAAAAATTGTATAAAGAAGATTTCGCTGTTCCGAATGAATTTGAAAAAAGTCTTCGTTGAATATATTAATGATTTTAGTACCGTTCGATGGGTTTGATCGGAATGATCGACAGTGGTAATACTTGAAGAATACTATTCATCAAATAAGTACCAAAAAAAGAGGGACACGCCGAGGTTTCAACGTGATGGTTTGTCCTCGTAACAGTTAAAGCACAATATGGTAACAAACAACATTTTTCAAAAGTATACACAATAAAGCTAGTTCTCCTGTTCAGACTCCCCGTAGAATCACTGATATTAAGCTCCTGCGTTGAAACGAAAAAAAAAAGATTCGTTTCAATGATCGCTTCCCTGGTGCGTTTATCAACTTTGGCGTAATTAATGATACGGCAGGTGCCAATGGAGTCCAAGTTTGCAACGTTGGAATGCAACAATCTTTTTTATTTTCGATTTCTTTGTTTCATTATAATCCAAAACGATGCTTTCTATATTTACGTGGTGGTGCGCTAAATAAGAATCTTAAGAAATGTTTGCATGATCGCCGTAGCTTTGAACTGCCAAAAAAAAATATTTTGGTAATTGAAATCAAATGATGTTCGTTGCGTTTTAACGTTGCAATGTTCACGGTCATAAGTGCCTTGTGATTCACAGAAAATAAATGTTTTATCACAAAACAAACGTAAGAAAGAAAAAAAAAAGGATTTTCCTTCGCCAATGAGATTACAACAGTGAGCCACCGCCTTTCGGTTTGGCTCGGTGACCACGACCTCACTTCACGAGACAACGGTGAAATCGCTACGATTTCCGACAAAAAACTGAGAGACGTGTTCAGAATCGCAGAGTACCGCTGCCGATTTTCCCACCCAATTTGCGAAAACCGTGAAGCAAGCCGTGTTTACAATATCATTCGTTGTTCAGACTGCTGGATTCGTTTCTTCGTTGCAGTCTTTCCGGATGTGAACAAGCCAACTGGCTGAAATCCCGAACGACGTCGTTGAACGTTTCGTCCCCGGTTACGCCGATCTCAGAATCTTTCATCTGCTCGTTCAATAATCCCAATCGTAATCTGTAATAAATGCGAGGTTACCATTAAAAGCCCATTCCATCGGTCAAGAAATTCATCGATAGTTTTCGGAACTTGTCTCTAAAGGGACCAAACAGAATCGAGTGACGTTTCCGCCATGCACGTTTCGTGGTTACAGGGAAGCGCTGTGATTCTCAAAAAGACGCGATCTTAAAAGACCGAAATTGTAAATTAAATTTCAGCGTTTGAATAATAACCTATATGCCGTTCTTATCAGGCTGAGTGATTTTGTGTTGAAAAATGATTATGCGTAACTCACAACGTAACGATATCCGCATTGGCTTCCTTTACAGCTATCGACAAGGGCTTTACTCCGCTCTCGTCCTGTATATGTTGATCGGCACGATGTTTCAGCAATAAACACACTTGTGCAGTATGGCCTGGAATCGTAACCGGAATGGATCAGCCGAAATATTGTAATTTACAATGACTTCAATGGAAAGTAACAATGCCTTCATCAAGATACGCAAAAAACGTGACGGTTTAGTCCTAAGCAGTTTTTAATAAAAAAAACTTCTTCGTTGGAAACTCACCCAACTCAGTAGCCAAATAGAGTGGCGTTTTTCCTTCGGCGTCTTGGCAATTTATTTTCGCCCCATTCAAAAGCAAGTATTCGCAAGACATAACGGAACCCTGAAAATAGGGAGGAAGTCTTGAAAAATTACGAAAAAATACGAGATAGCTCGAGTTTCAGATTTCTCGAATTTACACTTATTATAGCCTGATGCATAGCGTTGCGTCCTCGGTCGTTGTCGTTCGACCACATTTTGTCAGCACCGGCTGCTAAAGCGACACACATTACGGGAAGATTGTGAGCAGCGGCAGCTTTGTAGAGCAACATATCGGGATGCAAATTTTCAATGTCTTCCTCGTCGGCAAATTCCTCGTCTTCGCCTGCGGTCGAGTCTTGATCGGAGCTAAGCTCGAGGCTCCCTTCGATCATTGGTTTGGGCAAATCACAGCCAAAAAGTAAAATGTCGGATTCGAGCAATTTCTCGTCCGTGCGCTTCTCCGTGCCAACGTCTTTGTTCTCCGGATACTCGCACGTTTCATTCGATATTTCCATATTCGAAAGTGTTTCCACCGATGGGGACACCTCCTTTGCCGAATCTTCGATTGATTCGACATTTGTGTCAGAGATTGTCGAATTTTCCATCGACACGACCGCATTGTCGTCTCTCGTTCGATTACTCGCTGAGTCCGAAATTTCCGAATTTGTACAGTTCGCCTCGATTTTTATATTATTGTCGTAAGATATAGTCTGGGAATTCGGCGATAGTTTTGGGTACAACGACGATTCGTTTTTTAAATCCAATATCGCGCTGTCCTCCGAGCTCAATGAACTGCGATCGAATCTCTTGTTCATTCCAGTCCCCACCGTAGCGACGAAACTGGCGAATGGCAAATCTTTACTGTCCTCCGAACTCACGGAATGCTGATGCTCCTTGACGGACGTTAATGTGGCGCTCTTTTGGCGATTCGAACCGTCGTACTTGTCGTGACTACGTGGCCTTCGACGTAATTTACGGACGCTCCATTTACGGAAACGTTGCATCTCCCGACTCGAGTGTTGACTCGCCGCCATATTCGTCAACGGTTTTACAAATTTTCGATCAACGTATTTCGCTTTTATCCAAGCCTCACGGATGTTGCTACAATTACATCGAACGTATATTAGATTCGTAAAAATGGACAATTTAAAAATTCTCGCGCGTTCGATTTACCCTTTGCATTTTGGCGTTGCTTTCGTCATTTCCGGTGGTATCGGCATGGCCTCGTAAACGTTGTTAACAACGGTATTACCCAACTCCGCCATTACTTTCAATATCTCCGGTTCCCAATCGTCAAGAGTCAAAGAACGCACTTTGCTGTAATGAACACCGAGGCTTCTGTGCACACCCGAACATTCTACAGAAGTAAATATTAAATTATGTTGAAATTTGCATCTTTTGAATGCAATAATGATAATTTTTTTAATCGTTTCTTCGCTACGCAAAGTTTTTTAGAATACCGCAAGAATTATTCTAAGTATTCCTGGTCCAAGATTTTTTCGAGTGTTAAAGATCTAAAAAACACTACTTAAATATACACAGTCAAGTTTCTATAATGTTAGATCGGAAATGTATTGAATGTCCGGAAGTTGATCTAAAAATATTAAAAAAATATTTCAGTTTGTTTTTTCTTTTTCATTTCCTTGCAGCATTCTAGCAATGACTCAAAGACAAAACAGAACGTGTTGAAAATTTCTAAACGTAAACCAGCGGAAAATCGTTTATCCACTTTCATTAATCTGTGAGAAATCAAACGGAAAAATTGACAAAGCGTATTTTTGGAACGTACCGATGCACAAAGTTATGCCCAAATTGATGCTCGCCCATCTGGGATTGGACCCACCGCAATCGCAACACGCATCGTTTCCCGGTATCTTCAACAATTGTTCCCAAACCCTGAAACCCGTTATACGTTAATTAGGGTCAATGAATACCGATTCCTAATGAAAATTGATAAAGCTAATGAAATAGAAGGTTATATTGTTGACGTCCCAATGGCCAAATTGGATTAATCAAAATTATATAGGATTGTACATTTCAAAAAATTATTGTTGACCGTGGTACTTTGATTTTGGTTTGAGTGGTGGTCGGAGGGGTCCTTTGCTGTCGCGATTTTGAGGCTGCAGCGTACTAGTGTTCGAAGACGTGCTCATGCCTCTTTGAATCGCGGCTCCTATAGCTTGTTGCATCGCCGTCACCCATGCGAGATACATTTCCTCGCTGTCAGCTTGCAACATGTGACTCCTGTCGATCGAAAAACAAAGCTCTTATCGCAAATTCCAAGAAGGTTTCCGGGACGTATCCGGAACGTCTACATCGGAAGTGGGATTTTTCAGAACCCCGTAAAAATGTGAATTTCGCCAGGATTTATTCGACTTACTTCGTGGGGCTGAGAACTTCGAAGCAATTGCGTCTGTCACAATCAACGACAGGTTTGACTGTGCACAAGCGCAGATCTTCCTCCATGATTGTGTAATCGTCCTCGCCGGTGCGCTTTCGATACACCAATTGATGATCCTTCAGGCAGAACCATCGCCGGTTCCACGTTTTGAAAGCGTTGCTTGTACGTTTGAACAAGTAACCTTCCATCCTCGAATTATTGTTGCCCAATGTTGGAATTATCAAGTCCCGGCTGGTGACGTGAATATGTCGATTTTCCATTTCTTTCTCGAGCTTCGACGAATCACCGCGCATTCGTATAAGATCGTCACTGAGATCCTTCAAAAATGGATCGAGATCCTGGGCGAGATCGCTACCCTGATGATAATACGTGAAACAAGCGTGCATGTAGCTCAACAGCGTACCGAGTATCTCGTGACGTCTGCGAGCTTGTAGCATCGTAAGTGCATGGATATAATCCAATGCCGTATGTCGAAAACACGATCTCGTCGCTGACAGGATATTTGACGTTTCCTCGTATTCGGCTGGTCGAGATTTTGGCACTTGAGAATTCCTGTTCAACGCCACGTCCAGATCGGCCGATATTTTCTCAAAGTAATGCCGCGACTCCTTTACACGCTTGATATCACTGCTTAACAAAAAAAAATGTGTATTTTTTTATCTTTTTGATACATATATCATTTTTTCATCCCGTATCGAAATCACGCGCTTTGAGATCTTCATCGAGCATCATAAAAGTGGATCCTCCAATAGATGTAACAAATTATATGTATGATACAGTGATATTTCACTAATATGCTTTTATCATTTCTACGTGGAATTCCTCTAATACTGGCAGATTACGTACGTAAAGATGATTAGAGATGGATAAAGTTTCATCTTTAAATTTTCCACTTATACGTTATTCACGCTTATGCGTTTTTTCCATTTAATTATCGATGACCTTAATTTTATCCACTGCAAAATTCTGTAATCGTTCTCTGTATGTCTATGCTGTAATTACTTATCGCTGTAGTTATCTTTCATCGAAATATATCGGCTATTTACTAGCCGATATATTTATTATGGAAAAGTCAAAGCTTCAATCGCACAATCTTATATTAAAGGAGTATCTTGCTTTGTGAGGCCCAAAAAAGCATTTTGGCGAAGTTTTTTAGAAGCGAAATTATCGGCTTGGTATCGTAGAAAATACTGAGAATCGGCTTCTGTATATTTATAAATATGCTTTTGGTTAGTTGATCAATCAATTGAAGCAATAAACAAAATCGACTTTTTGGTGTTTCGAAAAAAACCGCCTTTAATAAAAGTTTTTAACGGACAATCGAAAACTTGAATTGACTCATTACTCGATTATTAGTAATAAAATATTGAATTGGAAAATCAGACATTAACATAATAGAGACGCTGCTTTTGAAAAACCTCGGGAATTATGCACCGATCGCTAATTTCCAATGTTAGAGAGTTCCAGATACATACCGTTGTTCACATCAACGTTATTTTCGTTCTTGCGTCATATTTGATGCACTCGTTGAAAAAACGTACAACTAAAGTTTCACTGTATATACCGTAATAACTACAAAATAATATATTGTTTTTGCGGTCATTTTGATATTTTCTCTTTCCCTTTGTCACAGCTCGACGACGATCTCGAAGTGCGACAGTTTAATACAGGATAAAAAAAAAAAAAATTTTTTATCGCGCTTTGATAACGTACGATTCATTGATTGGCTATTATTACTATCCAATGTGCACAATCGGACTGTTATCGATTCAGGAACGGAAATCGTCGCATTATTCAACATTGTAGAATAATTAAATAAATGACGAAGAACGCACCTCTTTATAAACGAACTAAGATCCTTGACCACCGTTCGAGAGGCTTGATCCAAAAGGATTGTGTGAAACTTGTTCATTTCTTGCAACGCGTGGATGAGCTTGTTTAAGAAGGCCATTATCTCGGCGTCGTCGTTAAAGTAGAGAGATAACTCCCAAAGGCTGTTTGTGAACTGGCTGCAAAGAGAAGATCATAACTGTGCAGATTACGCCATGTCCTGTTCATTAAAGTGCTACGGCAATAAAAAAGGTACGGCCTTTCGTTGATTTTCGGATTTATGAAGTCGTGAGTCTTTTAAGTTGGATTTCTGTCGCCCAAGTATATTTCAATACGGCGTTAAAGTTTGCATCGTCCGAGACAACGAAAATTCATTACTTTTAATCGCTCGTCGTTTTTATTAAACGATCTAGGATGTTACAATTACTTAAAAACAATACGTCGAAGCTATCAGGTTCAAACAATGAAACAATTTTTATTAGAATTCATCGACTACAATTTGAAATTAAAATGCCGTGGATAATGAAATGAACAAAAACATGATAAAATGATTTAAAAAAAGAGGATTGAAGTTCTAAGCATAGGAATATAACGAAACTCTCTTGTCACTTTTTTTACAATCCAAAATGATATATTGCAGAAGAGTCATAATTAGATGAATGTAAATTCAAATGTTTGGATGACTTTCGCAACGCAAATCTGTCGAATGAAATGTAAAAAAAAAACGGAATCGTTGAATGCAAACGATGCAAACATCGGTTTTTAACATCGTGGAGAACAAAAACACAGCGTTAATATCGAGGACTTTTCACAATTCGACAGCATGATTCTGAATTCGAGAAAATTTATTTAATCAGGCGAATGAAAGGGTCAGGTTTATGGGCAACAATGCGAAGATATAAATATATCATTCAGATAATGATGCAATTCGTGACGTTTAATCGGGTCGTCCATTTACGTTCTGTTATTTATATTTGATGCATTGTCAAAATCTGTTTAGGCAGATTAAAATGCTTGCGATTTTATTAAAATAATTTCAATTCGCCTCATATCAAACGAGGTCAATGTTCCGTGAACGTCCCTTCAAAAGCATTAATGCGATACTTCTGCAAAAATCGACAAACGCTTGGCTTTATTTCTTTTTTTTTCTCATTCCAGATCCCCCCCATCAATCATATTGGCAATACAGCTGGTATACCATTGGTAAAGCAGGAATTATACGACGTGATTGTGTGCACAGCGTGAGAAGCAAGTATGAGTCAGACTTGCTCGCACTAGTCACGCTACGCACACACAAACGTCCACTCCCTGTGGCCCCCTTCTCACAGTTATTGCAATTAATCTGCACTGTACAAAGCCGCGAATATTCCGCTTGAAATACACATCCCTCAAATTCATTTCGCGTCTCCTCTTCATTATTCATAAAATTCCAGCTCTGAAGTTTAAGAAAAATCACTTTTCATTTCTTACCTTTGTTGGCCCACGAAGTTTTTGCCAGCCTCGATCATAGAGTTGCAATTCTTCAATACCTAATAATAAAGGAGGCCTTTAGGTTGGATTAAATTGAGTTGACTGATGAATGTGAAGCGAACAGGACTTGCGACGAATGAGCATTTTTTCTTGCATCGTTTCGTGCAGGTAATTATATTAGGCTCTTTGGGAGAAGAAGAATAATAGAACGCAGTCGGTCGAAAGAAATAACAAATCGAAGGGAAGTGTAGTGCCCTGACATTCTGACATTAAGGAGGCTCGGTGATTTCAGCGACTCCAAGATAAAAGTTCGATTTTCTTTTATACGATTAATGAAACCTTCATCAAACCGCGTGCGGAGTTTCCATCCGATTTACTGTACAGCTTTCGAAAAATTAACTCTTAAAGTTGGTGAGTTTATCATACGAAGGCGACAAAATGGACTTCGCCTTTGATATGTCAATTTTTTAATGTTATTTGTAACTAAGAAACATGTAACAAAAAGCTGATAGTTGAATCCGTCGAATCTTTGCGATCGATACGGCAGTGTGCATTTTCAAGGTTACCGCAATAATAAGCAAGAAATTCAGAAATATAATCAGGAAAAACTGAAGTATTCAGAGGACGTGACTTTTCGTAACGTAACAACAGCCATCTTGCTCATGGCGATGCTGAAAAATCGTGCTAATTTGAATTGTCTATCGGATATTTTCAACGCGAATTAAAAATATGAATGCACGAAGTCGTACATTTTTTAATTGATTTTATAAGGCTTCATGTCGACATTTATTTGAACATTGCCTTTTCATTTCCTAATGTTTTTACGATAGAATCTTTTTCTGTTTCGAGGTTGACCTACAGGTCGAATCTCGTGACTTTTTGGAAAACTTCCACAGTATTGGCATTGGACCGATGACAGTACAAAAAATGTGACGTTGCCAAACGTCACATTAAAAATATAAAACATATAATAAAAGATTATTATATTTTTTCTAATACCATAAAAGTAATAGAAAGCTTGACATTCAATACTTTAAAAATGTTTATCGAGAAATAGAGCATATACGTATATCTAAAACGTAGCAGTATTGTAACGCAAAATAGACTCCAAGTTTACTAGCATGGGTATCACCGAACGTCCTTAATTAATGCTATGGCATTATTACTGTATAATAATTTAATAGCAATGCAAAAGACGAATTATATATTGAGTAAGCAAACGCAACAAGAGTCCAGAGATGTTTGTTAATGATGCTTAAATCGAGACGATTTCATAATTTTACTATTGAAAAAATATAGTGGTGAAGTTTGTATCTATATGTAATACCTTTTTGTTTCTTTATTTGTATTAGTATCAAAACCTTTTCATTTCTTTATTTCTATTACTTTCCGGAATTGTTTTCGTCAGACTTAGAATCTAGATATCTGACAATGATGCGGAATGACACTTTCAGTGATTTTCATAATGTATCCGAAGGGAATGTTAAACAGTCGAAAAAAATCACTTTTCATTGGATTATGTGACAATGCAAATTTTAATATATGCAAACGATGAACTTCTGATGACAAAACGTATTTTTCTTCTAGTGAATTATCAATTTTAATCTATAAATCGACCAAAGAAGAAATTATCTTATTCTGAAAGTAAGATACTTTTATTGCAGCAAGTGAAAAGTGCAAAATGCATTCTCATTTTAGGAAATGTTCTTTTGAAATGCCATGTTTGCAATGCAGTAAGAAAACACAGTCATGAAAGTCTCAGCCTTCAATTGAGTTCTCAACGATGATTAGCCAATTAACTGTCATCTAGCTAGCGTCTACAAAAATGCATAACACTCGTTCCGTGATACCTTATCCAGTTTCTGCTCCAGCTGGTCTATGTTTCCCTCTACGTCCTCGATGCAGGATCTGGTGACAGACGAATTTCTTACTTGCTGATAAATTACAAAATTGTAATAGATGCTGAAAACGCTGGCTTTTCAATATAAACAATGCTACTGAAGGTGAACGGAGGGGAATTTTTTTCACTCTGTTGGACCGACGATTCGTGGCATTTTTGCATCGACGTGATCCTCGAACGTATTTGCATCGTCCATGAGAATAGAATTGGAACAATCGGTGAACGTATAATGCGAGCGAATTAGAAAGTTGGCATGTACATCACTCACCGAAATTTTGGAGTATCGCGAAGGCACTCGTCGAACTCAATTAGAGCCTTCATATTTACGATATGTTCGTTGCCCGAGCGAATGAACGAACAATTTTTATTACCCTTCGGATGAGATGTGAACACTGACGTTTTGTTTCGCGATTATCAAAAGGTACGAACACACGTGCAAAATGAATACGTAACAAACGAGAAACAAAAGAAGAGTAGCGAATCTTTCGGTTGCGCGTGTTTCAACGGAAAAAAAACAACGTACACACAAATGTACTCCACCAAGTTGCTGTCAAAAGCTTCACTGTCGTGAAGTACGACGAGTCGAACGAATTTTTGTCGAGCGCCTGAACGCTACCAACACCACGGGCCTAACCAAAAAATGCCGCCAATTCCAATATGGCGGAAAAATAATTCCCTATAACTGTCAAAAGGAGACCAGCTGAGGAGCCAAATCGACGATTCTTACATCGTTGATAAACGATCATCTGCAATTTTTCGATCTACCAAATCGTCCAACAAACCACACAATTACAATTGCACGCTCATGAAAACGTGATTCTATTACCCGTGCAAACTTCAACTATACATCTGTCGAGGGTGAATTAATTCGCGACTCAAAGTGCGCTAGTTCTCTTCGCGAAATGTTAAAAAAACATGATCGTTGGTTCAGCGGGAGATTAATAAGAATGAGCTTGATGGAGGAATTGGCGAAATGATTTTAACGAAATTCAATCACTCGGATTTCCTTGGGCTCGTTGATGATCCGATTGATGATGACGAAGAATTAAATAATGCCCCGTAAAGAAAAAACGTAAGATCCATCCTAATATAAATCCTCTCAACAAAGATATCACGCTGTATTTATTCAAAGAGAATTTTGTTCACACTCTGTTATCCCATCCTCGGTATTATTACACTTTCTTCGTTACAATTCTGTTTCCATTCTACAGTAACGCCAAAACATGGGAACGAGACAGACGAAATCGTATGAATACATACTTCAAAACACTGTCGGATCTTTTACCGCCTCAGCAGGAAGGACGAAAGCGAAACAAAGTCGACATACTCATTCATGCATCCAAGTACATAAAAGACTTGAACAACCGTACCGACGAGTTGTTCGGTACTCATACAACCGATGCTCACAGTAAGTTTCAACTCTACAAATTGTGTATGTCAAATGAGTTTATCATTTTCACTACATGTTCCACACTCTCTCAGATTGGTCCATTGCTATGGGTGGATCAGTAATTGTTGATCAAAGAGATTCAAGAAGAAGCTTAGACCCGAAAAATAACATGGCCGTAATTACAATCCAAATTTTCTTTCATCCAAGAGAATTCTTTTTTTTTACTGCATTGACAACATAATGAATAAAACTTTTAAATGACTCAATACATTTTTGGAATTTTAAAAATGATAGAATTAATGAGCCATAGTCAGAAGAGTTTATATTTTGTCCAAAGTACAGAAATAATTTCTTATTAATAAATGATAACTAAGTTATAGCGTTATACGATAAAAAAACCTATTTAGGAACATCCAAGTTCGTACATATGCTCCGAATTGTCTACTTCACTTTGTAATTTGATAATTTGCAGAAGACGAGTTAACCCGCCTGAAGAAGTTGGTGACGCAGCTTTTGTCGCGTACTCAGCTGCTCTCTGCACTGCTGCGAGATGCTGGGATCAGCGTGCCTGCAGAGCCGGCGCTGGAAAAGATGTCACCCCTCAAATGGTCCAACAAGATCAATGTGGAGGAGAGTGAAAAGTACGTCGACCGATTATGCGAACGTAAGAAGCCGGACAAACGTAAGAGCAAACAAATAGCATACAGAGTGCCTTCCAAGCAGAAAATCGTTGCCCTGGTCAGCGATACACCCAAGAAAGTTTCGGACGCCAAGGAAAGCCTTGATTGCGATCTCATAGAGGATCAGGAGAATCATGTAAATAGTAGCGTTAACGAGACCTGTGAGACTCGCAATTCAGCGGCTGATGGTTCCGACGAGATGGCAGAATCCGGTACGTGGAGCAACATTGGAGATACGACTAATGATAAAACAGACGTGGCATATAAATACAAATTTTAAAGCTACTCGAGCTCAGACACGCGATATCGAAAAATCGCATTACAAATGTGTTTTCTTCTTGATTGCAGTGGCGCCCCAGCACGACGCACCTGTGCCTCTGGAAGCAGCCGTGTCAAAGCCGAGCAAGCGCATTCGCAAATTGGAATCGCGAAAGAAGGTCAAGAGAAAAGGAAAAATGATCGATTCGAAGATGAAGAAGAAGAAACTACATGCAGCTTCGTCGCAGAGTCAATCGATCACCAATTTATTACCAGGCACACTGATATGGTCAGCAGGGAAGATCGTCCCGCTGGTAACTCCCATAACATCCCTGACGCCAAATATACTAGTGAGTGCACAACCCCAATCGTCCAATCCAATTATTCTGGGCAACGCACAGCAAAATCAAATGATCGTGATGCAATCGCTTACGAATCGCGTGCAAAGCTCCGTACTACCGGTGCGAAATGAGACGCTCATGAAGGCGGTGCAAAAAGTCGCGCTGAACGGTGTCACGAGTGTCCAAACAAATTTAGGAATCAATTCCCGCGATTGGAGTATGAAAAATATAATGGAAGCGACGAAAATCTCCGGCCGCAAAGTTATTCTGCCGAAGAGTAAGGAAATCACATCAACTACGATGACATATAAAGTTCCGATACCGGCGATTCATAGAGAACCACCGAGTAGCAAATCACTCGAGGGTACCGATCACTCGCGAAAACCCAAGAAAGTAACCAAGACCAAAAAGCTACAAAAAGGCGCAAATCCAGAGGCTGAGGTCAAGGAAATCCTTGACAAGAACGGTGTGACGAGCGAAAAAGAAGACGAGATAGAAACTACCAAACTGCCAGAAGAATCATCTAATCCTGGAGGATCGACGAGCGCAGAGATTGGTGAGAAGAAAAGAAAAGCTGATGAAGATCCATCCCTCTTGGAAAGTCAACCAGCCAAAATTGCGAAAGTTGCGAGCCCGCAGTGCAAAGAGACGGAGACCTTGAAGAATTTGGTAGATAGCAACGAGTCTATGAGTGAAATTACCGAGAAAACGAAGAAACCTGAATTAGATCGTCCTACCAATAATTGCGGCGATGGTCCAATTTCGTTGAATAAAAGCCCAGCGATACCCGAATCTACATCAGATCCAGAAACTCCAAATATCTCGCAGCTCGAAAGCTCTCTGCCGAGTAAATTAACTTCTTCGGAGACAGAAAACCGTTCGGAACGCTGCGAAGATTCGGAAACGATTAATCCTCCAATCGAGTCGAAAAGTACGAGTGATTGGTCCCATAAATTAGACATTGATACATCGAAAGAGCCAACTGATAACGTTACGTCTATGGAGAACGCGCGAACTCCGAAAGATTCAATTATTACGGAAAACGTGGAGGCAGTGGCGCTTTTGGAAGTCAACGAGGCAATCGTCGAGGCTGAAGTTGTATCCGACAAGGAGAAAGACGTGTGCGATCTCCGAACTCGATTGGACAGTCTTTTGCGAGCAACGGAAAGCGCGGATACGAAAATAGACGACAACGGCATAACGGAGAGTGCAAAAATAATATTGAATCTCGATACAAACACGACGACAACGATGAAACCAGAGGCATGCTCGACGACCGTTGATCCCTTGAATACGAGTGTTTCAGAACCAGTTTTGACAAATACAGAAGACATCGCCACCGACGAGGCAAGAATGAACGATCGAACCAAAGTGGATGAAACTTTGAAATCGTTGAGTTACAGTTCGGTGAATAGTTTTGTGCCGATCGGTAACAATCGTGCAGATGGTTTGCACTCCGACTTGTCGAATGACCTTTTCGCGTCCCTTCAAGTACCATCGAGTTCTCACAATCCCGAATCCATATCACCCACCGCAGCGTTCTTGATGGCGTTCCCATTGGTGTCGTCACTAAATGGCAAGACGGAAGTTCTCGAGGAGGAGATGAAGGAAGACTTGAAGTATCACAGTCAGACACCACCGATGCTCCTGCAAATAGGTGCTATAGAGCCAAACAGTTTCAAAGTGAAAAACGATTGTACGGTTTCCGTGAACTCGGTGCCTGACAAGACGAACTCCCATCAAGAATCTCAAAGCTCAAAAGTCGTTCACCGATCGTCGAGTGACGTGTCAAAGGTTCTTCCAAAAATCATCAACAACGAGACGATTAAAGAGCCACTGTACAAAGTCTTACCGTATCCCGAGTCGAGTCTAGTCGTCGGTGAAAATTTCGCCACTGTTACGAGCAACGCGAGGCCGAACGACAGTACGAACGCGACCACCGGTGAAGTACAAAGAAACCCGATTACTGAAGATTCTAACGTAACAACAGCCGTAATCGTTACGGAATCCTCATTGGCGACCGAAGGAGTTTCGGAAAAAGCTGAGGTTACCGCGCGTAAAGCTGACAACCAGCAACAATCGGACAGTGTCACGTTGGTCTCAAAATACGAGGAAGCGAATACCGATCGAACGATCGTTTCTTCCAACTGTACCAGTGATCCCGCGAAGTACGAAACCGTCGGTCGTTATCCAACGTTACCCGATTATGTGCCGAGTTACGCGAACTTTCCAAGCTCGTCTCAGCAATCACGCGTTAATTATAGCGCTTCGAAGAGTTCTGTGGCGAATACGTCGGGGAATCTCACGTCAATGGCGGGTCTGGAGACCACAAATATGTCATATCCATCGATGATACGTGCGCAGGTGGTTCAGAGCGCTTACGTGGCTCATACGACTGGCAAGGAAGTTGCTCAACCAATGTACGCGAATCATCGTCGCAAGGATGCTTCGAATCCAACAGAGGCCTCTTACGTCGCATTCCCATCTGTATCGCAGAGCTTGCAACACGATTATTTACCACGGGCCAAGGAATCCTATCAAAACTTCGATATTCACAGCAAGGAGAACAACGCGTTAGCCTTCCAGGGTTATCCGGTGGCCACGGGAAAAAGTTCATCATTGCACGACACCGGTCAACAGGAGAGAACATACGTTTCATCGCGGATCAACGAAAACGTCAAGGAATCGGTTAACGCTTTCCCCACTTATCCAGCTCTTGCTCAGAGTAGTAAGGAATCATCGGGACAACGTGGAAACACGGAGACGACTGGTAGATTAACCCGCGAGACTCAACGGACCGTTGAGGCATCCAATCGCTTACCGAGCAACGGAAAGATCGACAATTTTGCGCAGAGCGCGAATTACTCGAGTTTTCCGAAAGACTCGAAAAACGATGTTCTCACTGCCGAGACGATGTTCCAGCAAGCTAAGAGAAACGAGTCCCAGAACTACGTGACTTACATCAGAGATGCGAAAAAAACGGTCTACGACTCATCCGCGAGTTCTACAATAGCTCAGACCAGTAAATCACACATAACGACAAATTCGACGATACCGCGGTACACTGCTAATCAATTGCACGCTCAGCAGCAACGGGTGTGCGTGGCGACCTCCAATTACCCGGCGAGCACGACCACATCCGAAAATACGGTCAAATCAACGACTACCGTTGCCCACAATTCATCAAACTTCAGTATACTCTCGTGGACGACTTTTTCACCGATCGGTGCCAGTAGCTTGAACAACGCGGTGGTCAACGGTGGCAACGCGAATAATCACTACGAGTCCAGTGCTGATCACGCGAGTGAGCAAACAGGGGCAAAAACATGCTGCGACAATTACGTCTATCCTCCTATTCAGAAAGACTCGTCTTACGGAAATGTATTATCGAGCGAAGGCTTTAATGGGGATTCGACGCTAGTGGAGAAACCGCGAGAGAAATTGATAAACGAGAGCGTTAAGCCGGCTCCACAGATCTTCGAGAACTCGGTAAAAACGAAGAGCATTCAACCGATCGCAGCGGAGCACAAAATAGTCCGTTCTCACAATCAAACCGGTACGACCACCGCGGACTACAAATACGTCGGGGATGGCAAGAGCAACAAGCCCAACGACAAGTTCCCGATGGGCTCGGCTTACACGCAAACGGAATTCGCTTCGCTGGAGCAAGAGCAAACCGCGAAACCTCAGCAACCGGTCACCGGTAAATCTGATAAATCCAATTATCCAATGCCAACTTACGACTCTCAAGCCTCCTTCGACATTGCCGAGAATAACGTCAAGTGCAACAACAGCGAAATATACAGTTCGAGCAATTATAAGTATATTGACGATAAGGAGCCGAGTATACAGCTCAAGTATCAGCCTCACGCGCAGACTCAAGCTACGATTTTGCATCACGACGGTGCGAGTTACAGCAGCGTTAAACACGTTAATCAGCAGCAAACTCAGCAGTCCCAGCAACAACAGTCGATATCGAACAAGAACAAGACGGTCGAGCAGCAGCAGCAACAACAGCATCAACAACTGCAGCAACAACAGCAACATCCAGTCAGACCACCGGTCAACTGGATGATGACGCCGGAGATAAAGCACAGCACAAATATTGCTGATCTCATTCTACCGCCGATCGGCAAAGAGCTCGAGTTCTGCCAAAACAATATATTCGCGCAACCCTCAACTTACAATCAAACCACTTCGAATCATCAATTCTACAACAATTACGATACGACGGGACCCCACGGATTCCCAAACATTCCTCCGCTCCAGACTGACCCCCGCAGAATTCCTGATGGATTTTATCCCGAGGAACAAGCGTTTTCTTGGTCGCCAACGAAAACTTCCCAGATCGAGCACAATTCGATGCAAAAGGGAATCGATCAGCACGTCGTCGTACCTTCCACTTTGCCCACTCTTGTCGGCGATTTGGCTCTCGGTACGAACATCTCGGAAAAGCAGAGCTTCCTCTTTGGTCAAGTGGCCCCACGTGCCAATAAAGACATTATCCAAACTCCCGCGAGCAACGCGCAAAATTCTCAGCAGAGCGTTCAGAGCAGCACTTTCTTGTCGGTTAGTCAACTCGTCGAGCACGAGAAAGCTGAAAAGTCGCATCAGCAGCAGAACCATCATTCACAAAATCCAAATCACAATCATCATCATCATCATCATCATCATCATCATCCCCAGCACCAGCAACAGCAGCAGCAGCAGCAGCAGCATCAACAGCAATCGTCTCATCAAACCAGCCAGCAACAGGCCCGAAAGCATCAGCGAAAAAATGCCACGGCAAGTCCTCGCGCCACGGGAAAGCGTCAAATTGAAGCGAGAAAAACTACGACGAGTGTTGTCGTCGACCAGTTGCACAGCCAAACTACCGAAGAGCAAAAGTTGTCGACTTCTCATACTTTCCCCGAACAACAAGCGTACCATCATCATAATCATCATCATCAGCATCAGCATCAGCATCAGCAACAGCAACAACACCAACACACCCTACAGACCCAAAAGTTCCAGCAAAACGACGTACATTGGCGAAACAGACAGTGCAAGAGCAACTACACAGCTGAAGCTCTGATCGGTGGCAACACGAGTATCCACGATAACAATAATCAAGACAAGCAGATGCAAGCATCGACGATAAAATCCTTCACCTCGGAATATCCACAGAACAAATATCCCGCGGGCCTCGCTACCACCGAAATGATTATGCCAACGATAAACTACCTTTCGAATCCAAACGACGAACAAAACTCCTATGGGCAAACGGTCAATCAAAATTTCAATCCGTCATCTTACGCGTACTCGCCCAATACCAATATCTATCCAACGACCAACTTCATAACGAGCATCTCCAATACACCGACTAGTTACATGATGCCGTCGTTGCACGAAAATCCTAGCGATTTCATTGAAGCGAACTCCTTTCTGCTGCCCAACGTAACTTCGTCGAGTACGAAAACGACGTTAAACGTTTCGCCGACCACGAGCTCAACAGTTACCAGTACAAGACTGGTCACTTCTTCGAGTCTGAGCGCCACTGCCAATTCGAAGAATCAACAGCAGCATTATACCAGCACCGCCAGCAGTACCAGCTTGGCCAAAAATCAAAATTGCGAGAAACGCAACTCCTACGCGACTACCGGTTCAAAGAAGAGCAAACGAAAGACTGACAACGGTGGCATGCACAATTTGGAATTTCCAATATCCACGGTCGGCTCGTCGCAGATCGACGATTATCACGCGCATCCGCATCATCATCATCACCATCATCACTCGCACCCGTCGAGCTTCCTCGCGCCTCCCCACGCGAACCCACTTTACCAAAACCATTCGCACACCAGCAGTTCCGTTGGATTGATGACGAATTCCAACCGAATCCCTAGATCAGGAACTTTGAGCAACAATCCATCGCTCGGCCATCATCATCCTTCCGGGACTAGCCTAACGAATTTCAATCTCAGCACCATTTTTCCTGAGATCAATGACAAGGTAATTCCCGCGATATTCGTTCTTCATTTCTGTGAAATATTTTCGGCGTAAGATTGAACTCCTGCTCGCTGTTGGAGTTCAATCTACTCCTACATCCTACTCGTTGTTTTATTTTATTTTATTTTTTATTTGCTTGACGTCACATTTTTTTCAATATCCAAGGTAACTGGATACAAAGCGCCGAACGTGATTCCTCCTGGGTTGTCGCAAGCTTCGAATCATCCTACCGTCACGTATTCTCAACGTGGAAATTACGCAACAGCCGACACCCTCGGACACGTCGCTCAGGTACACAAATATTAGCAGTTTTTCTCTCCTCTTTCCCCACTCTCATCTACAGTGATTTAGCTATTAACAAAAAGGATTCGTAATTTTCTTTAAATACAGGAACCGAGCCAGTTCGCCAGTGATTTGCCTGCCGCTCCTCCGCCTGGTGTACTTCATTACAAAACTACTTGACGAAGCGATCTTCGTCGATGAGTCGTGTGAAAAACTGGAAAAACAATAATAACACAAAGTTCGAGACTTTTGTGTTGTCGGTGAAGCAGTTTATACCTTTGTACATATTGTAGTTAGATATGTTATTTAATAATAATGAAGAAGAACGATTCCACCGAGCATACGTCGTTTCAAAGATTCGCCCTAAAACTCACCAAGTTTATCCGTCCTCTTGCCTCGACATTTCTTTTTTTGATTTCTATAATCGTAATTAAATAAATTTATGATATACTCTTTTTGCGAAAAAAAATTGCACGAATGAATTCTCTCGTAGTATTTCACACACATAAATTATAGATTTATCGAATAGCGTGAAAAATATAGCGAAACAAAATACTTCGAAATGAGCACCGTTTCTATCACTCCTTTCCGAAACTAATTATTTCGCAAGAACAGCAATAATTCGATTCGACTATTCTCAGTGAATGCCATTTTTGTGAGTCATTTCAGGTTTTCCAAGCACGTGAGATTTCGTCCATCGCACTGCATGAATCACCGGGCTCTATCCGCCTCTCCGAGTTCGCAAAGATGCCAGAGATCATTGCCTGAAAAAATCCAAGAGCACACAACGCGATCGAAACAACGTTTCTACCGGAAGAACTAGGAAGAATAAATTTCCCGCGTACTCGGATGACATTAAAAAATACTCCGAATTCGGGATATTCATTGACCGAATTTATCGCTTCACTCGTACACAAGTGACAAAATATCGCACCCGCGCGATCTCTAAACCCAAACGACCCAGTGAATAGATCACGTAATGAAGTTCAATCAACGGGCTCGTTGCTTCTAATCTGCGTTACCCATTTATCGTTAGTGATCTCGTAACTTGACACATAGCGAGTCCTCGCACACATTCACAAAGACGTCATATTTCAGCATTTGCCAATGATAAAGATTCCAAACTTTGAAATCCGATATTTACGTCGGGGTAACGCTCGTTATCTGCCGAACGAGTACGTTTCGGGTGCAAGTGTACTATGAACGTTCTAAAGTGTTAGGTATACATATATATATACTTGTGCGTACATACATATATATATAAATGTATATATATACGTACAAATATAAGACAGCGCATGAAATATACGTATACGTCTAAGAGACGTTATTAAGCTCGATTGATAGAAGAGCCGTTGGTTCCTCCCGTTCATATTAAATCCAGTTATTCGTGTCAGACCGCGAGGGCATCGAGTGAACGCACGTATACGCATAAAGATACACAATACCGATTGGTCAAGTCTGAACGTACGACACACATATAGTTTATAGCGATAATCCGGATCGCAAGTCAATGGTGGTGGAAAGGGAATTTCAACCAGACAGATTTTTCCCATTTTGTTTTCTCGTATTTTCGTAATCGGATCGCGTTGCGATCGTAACTGCGACCACGAAGGATCGCGAGAACGGAGTCTCGGGTCTTGGACCGTGTGAGGTCAGTAGAAATCCTGCTCTCGCTCGAGCCAAGTTACATCGTTCGCCGAGAGGAAATGATTTATCGCTATTGTACTTAGCGGTGGAGTTTGAGTCATTTGAAGTACACATGTACCAACCGGTACTGCGAAGGCTCGCGTTGATCTTTCTTTGCGAAACGAATATACCGTTCCCACCGGTTTCAAAGTTTGCTCTGAATTATCATCTTGGTGTTTCGTTTCGTTTGTTTGGGTTCGTTTGTAGAAGAACATTGTCAATTGAGCAGCGTTTTCGACGTTTGGATAATTGGATAATTCGAAGAGGATAACGAGAAGAATCGAGTTTGGCAGGTTGGAAAATTTTGAATCTGCTACGGGGGAGGGGTCCTTGAAGCAAATGCCTGCGTTTTCGCAGCTGATTGAAGCGTCAATGGTGCAATGCTCTGCTTGATTGATCGGGCCGATGTTTATCCGTTTCATTCCTTCAACTATTTATCGCTTCAGTTTGTGATAGCTCCTACTTTTGCACACGCCGTCCGACACTCCGCATTAATCTCAGTTCGTTTTGTTTATTTACAAGTGTCGACCGTCGCTGACGGGTGCTTCTTGTTCGTACGGAATGTCGTTAAGGGAGCTGACCTTGAACTTGGCAATGAACATTAGGAGTACATTTGTAAAATTTAACCGATTTTCTTTTACGTTTCGTTGAATCGGTTACAATTTGAATTTTCACAGCTTTGGAAAAGTGTCCAGTCAAATAGAATCCGCGTGCTAAATTTTAGATGGAACTCTTTGTCTGACAACTGAAAATTGACAGCGTGTACATTATAAGCAATGAAAAATGTATCCGAAAAACAATATCGTTTCGATTGCAGCAGATACTGGTGAATCCGAACAAAGATTAACGATCCGACCTTGAATCGAAGAATATGGACGATCAGGAGTGCGACAAGATGCATCGCAGGAGAAAAGTCTTTGAATCTAACGGAGGAGAGATAATAACGAGTAACGGAGGAGAGACGATAACGAGTAAGGGAGGTGAGAACACATTATCATTATAGATACTTTTTACGAAGTGACTCCGATATCGCAATTTCTAAGCGTGCCTTTCTTTTTTCACGTTAAAAAAATAGATACTTTTTTTTTGTATTTTATCAGTAACGATATCGATCCGAACAACGTATATATTTTTGATGATTTGGCCTATCTTGAGAGACATTCATCGAGATATAAAAAAATTTCGAACGGAGCTTCATTTTTATTTTCGTGTATATGCAACACGATATCAGTTGAGGAAAAAAGTTCAGGTGCGCTCGTTCACTGAGTTCGATTAGAAAACGTTAAGGAACAGGCAGAGAAAGCCGCAATTGCGGTTATCCACCTACTAAAAGTGATGGATAGTTGTTATTATTGATTGGCGTCAATGTTAAAAGAAAAGTGTTTCACATCCGCGTATTATATTATTTTGGTGACATAAAGACGTAATCGAAAAATGGCGCAGTGAATGAAAACCGCAATTGTTGTCACAATTATTTAGTACTTCTATTGGAAGTTGAAATTTTACGTTTGTATTTCAAAAATTGTTGTTTTTTTTAATATACTCAATCTGGTTTTTTTATGGAGAACATTTTTTGTACGTCTCGAGATTTGTTTTATTATCAGCATAATTTTTGAAGACGTGTTCAATCTGCGCGCCTACGGTTCTGAATAATAGCCACAGAAATTTTGTATTTTGATTTGATAGTTGTTAATTTAAACAAATAAAATAATTGAATAATTAAAGAAAATAAATAGTCAAACAAATGGAAGTAAAATAAATTGAAAAAATTGTCTTGCATTAATCGCTCCAATAATACGATTGCAGTGAGTGCAGGCTCGGAAGAATCGCAACCGTCCGAATACACGAATCACATTACACCTGAGATGGACGTACGAAAACACATGGAGGTATGGATTCTATTTTTTCTCAATATGATTTGTTATAACACTTTTTTTTAATAACACTTCAAAGCGAAAAGATATCGGATGTGTTCAAACAATCGACATGCATTGCGTTATCGTTTATTCGTTCTTTTGGATGTGTGCAAATTTAGCAATTAGCACGATTTGCTAGACACGATTATAACACTTGTCCGACGGAAACTTGCTGCAGTTTCTCATTCATTTTTATTTTCTCGCTGACGATATGAACTCGACTGACAGTCATTGACACTCATATCGAGGAGATATGACACGAGACGCACGAGAAATCAAATAATACCGGGTTGTTCCAAGTAGCAATAATTTATTATCAATATGCCTTATCACAGCGGGTCAATGAAGTACTTTTCGGTGACCTTTGATGATATATCGATGTCATCAAAGTGTAAAAAGTATCGATGGAATCATCAAACCCATACGAAGATATTTTTCAGGCCTGCTAAAAATTATTTGTCCTTAATGCAAACATTTGTTTCAACATTTCTTTCTTTAGCATATTTTGTATACCGCAAACAATCTCCATTGCAGTTGCACAAAAATGAAGTCTACCTAAATAATACGCGTTTGAAAAAATTCGCAGAGGCTCCGAAACGATTTCGTGGATCACGTAAACGATCAATTCGAAGACATGATGTCGAAGATGATGAAAGACCTAGAGATTATCGACAAATTGAAAAGTAGCAACGTAGCACATCTCAACAATACAGAAAAAGCATACATCGATAAGAGGTAAACTGATGGTCGTCATTTTCAGGCACAAAGTACACATTTTTCATAATTATCTCTGTTTTTTTTTCTCAACAGAGGGTTTTTGGTTTCGTACGTAATTGGCATCTTCGTATTTGGAAGATGCCAATTACGTTTAAAGATTGTAGTCCCGCATAGTCCCGCTCCGTTCCCTCTCTACAAGAAACGCTGTAGTCACCGTAATAATTTGAATTTCGATTTAAAAATGTGATAGAATTTGAGAGAATAATAAAAAAAAAAACGATTTTTTGAAAATGTCGCACTGAGACAATCCCTTAACAAAAAGTCGGTACACCAAGGTCATAGCGACGGGTTTTATACAGTTTCCCCATACCCGTGGAAGACGCGGAGTAGTGTAACGTAAGTCGGCTGTGGGCGCAATGGACTGTAGGTTTTGGTAGGGTATTGAACAGAGAAAGAAGATATGTTGGAACGGAGAAGAAATATGGTAGAACAGGAAAAGAATGTGGAGGAAATTTGAATAGGGAGAGAAGGAAGGGACATGTAAAATCGCTAACAACGCCTACCAATGAGGAAGCAATCAATGAGTCCCGTAGAGTCTTATAATTATCATTGCGATTGTCAATAACCTAATATAATCGATTAATGTTTAATCCCCTGAAACAGAAAACCTGCGGGAAGTAGAGGTCTACCGGAGAAGGAGTTTTATCCGAGAAATTCGGTACTCACGGATCTCTACGAGATCAAACATTTTAGGACAATATACAATGCATTTATTATGATACTAATCGTCATATCACTGCACACGGTAATGCACGACTTGCTATACACCGGCTCGTAAGTACGCTCACCCGTTCAATCTCTACCCTAAGAATTCTCAATTTCTCCAATAACGATTATCAATAATATTCATTTTTTTCCCAGGACAAATTTTGGCTGGAAACTCATAAAACGGGGATGCGCCAAATTTTCGATAGTCATGGAAATCTGGTTGGCGATGGTTGTTGCGACCTTCGCTGTTTATGGAGTATTTAATTACTGGGCCCAGAAACGTGTCAAGCTCCCTCCAAAATGTAATACCCGCTAAATAACACGCGCGACTTCTTGCAAATAACTCAACAAGATATTTCAATGCATTATTACATAAATCAATAATACTATACTCTTTTCATTTTGGGGCAATCAACTTATTTTCAAGTGTAACAATGAGTTGGAAAATTTTAATTTTATCGAAATACTGTAAAGAAATATTTGAAATTTTGGACCGAAGAAACGCTGGAAAGACTTGACCGTGATACGTCGCTTTTTCATTTTCTTTCCAGCGTTTAGGTTGAAAGTCTGGGACTACGGATGGCTCGTGCTCTTCGTCGTTTATCAATTAGTTTTCATAGCCGTTCCTGCTTATATGACTTTTTGGACGGGTCTTCCACCGGTTTCGCGAGTTATCATCCTTACGGAACAGGTAGACGATCCACACTGTAAATTAGTCTTCAGGCTCATCCTATATCATTGTCCGATAAACTGAGTGTGAAATTTTGCATCAGGTACGAATGGTCATGAAAATCCACGCTTTCGTGAGAAGCGTGAGCCCTCGCGTCGTCGCGCGAAAATTCCGTTCGGATGATGAGAAGTTGGATTTTCCGGGTTTTTCTAAATTTCTCTACTTCATGTTTGCACCGGTTCTCATATACCGCGACACTTATCCACGGTAAGGTAACATTACAGTAGCAAGGAACGATTTTGTTTACCAACTTCGTGAATTTTCGTGTTTTGACGGTGCATACGCAGATTTTTGCGGGCTTTGCTAAACTTTTGCTTTGAGGAATTACGGGGTAAACCATAAAGCCGTTTAAAATTTCATTGATGTTGTGGATTTTTTTCTAATCATCACTAATAATTAGAACAAGTTTGACTTCAATTGATAACATGTTCGTTTTTTTTTTTTCATTTTCAGGACCAAAGAAATACGATGGCGATTCGTTATATGGCACTTGTTTGAAGTGATGCTCGTTACATTCAACATGGCGTTTTTATTCGAACGCCATTTGTTACCACCGTTTGAGGATTTTGGCAAACATCCCATCGACGTTCGTTCCTTCGTACTGACGATTTATGGAACTGTGTTTCCTAGTTTTCTTGTATTTCTCAGTGGATTTTACTGTCTTCTACACGCATGGATGAACGCAGCTGCTGAGGTCACGAAGTTCGCCGATCGCCTGTTTTACAAGGTGAGCGGGCCTTTCAAATGCATACAACAAATGTATCGTAACAATTGAAAAGTGTAAAAAGTGCACTGAATCATCGGCTGGATTTTTTTTAATCCGTTGAAATTCCCTAAACTTTGAAAACAAAGATTACAATTCTTCCTGTGGAAAGGCACAATTTGAATAGCATGTTTCAAACATCAGTAATTGAGTTAACTTTGAATTTTGCTTAACTTTGAATTTTGCAAATTCAGGCTAGTGTAACAATCCGAAAATTAGGCTTAAATAAAAAAATAAAAATCATGTTGAAGGAATGACGATCATTAAAAAATCGTCTAGACATATCTTCTGAGAGCTTTCGAGTCAATCAATCAATTAGGTGGCCAGAAATCGTTTACACCGTTTTAAAATACATACCTCCAAAAACAAACGGATTTCAACTTTAACTGGCAGTTCTATTGTGGCAATGATGACTTTACCTTCAATCTGCAATTTTTTAAACCATATATCCGACAATATTCTTCAATTCGAAATACCGGAAGCGATGAACGATGTTTTTCAAAGATTAAATTCATTTTTGCGTTCGAGTAAAACAATCATCTACTGCATCTATCAATTCTACAAATACCGATGCTCTGTTTGACCAAAAAAGAAGATAGTGTATTTGAGAAAACTGTTTGAAAATTTGTGATATGTAAATCTACATGTTTTTAAAAAGCACTGGCATTTTGAAAAATTTGAAGCCTGCGGCATCAAATGATGGTCAGTCAATTTTTTCTTAATTTTCACGATTATTTTTCACCGCTTAGCTAGTAATGTTTAATCAGCTCTTCAATTTCTGGGTTTTTCGCAGGACTGGTGGAACTCGACAACGTATGGTATATACTTCCGATTTTGGAACGTCGTAGTTCACGATTGGCTGTACACTTACATCTACAAGGATATGTACGAGATCGTGACGCCCGGGCGTCGAGTGATCTCGACGTGCGCTGTTTTTTTCGTTTCCGCATTATTCCACGAATACATATTAACAATCGCGTTTAGCCTTTTGCTCCCGATCATGATTGTACAGTTTGGCATAATAGGGTTTTTCCTAGCGTTTGTCATACGAACGGGACGTTCCTGGGGCAATGTGTTTCTTTGGTTTACCCTTTGTACGGGTTCTGGTATCATGATCAGTCTCTATTCCATGGAATATTTCGCACGTGTGAATTGTCCGAAGCGAGTCGAAGGTTGGATGGACCTAGTTTTACCGAGGGCCTTCAATTGCTTCTGAAAACCATCCTCGATAGTCATCTTTTTCTGCATTTATTTATAACACGTGTATTTAATAAGACAAGAGACTTGTGCAAAGCAGTCCAGAAATGTACAGAAAAGAGAATGGTCAGCCAATTTCCCAATTGGCCAGATTCTCGCCCATCTCTACTTGCTGTAAAGCGTCCGATAAGACACAAGAGACTTCATTCTTTCACACATCGTTGATCTTCGCTCGCCAAACTTTTCGCCAGTTGTCTCGATTTTCATCAGCAAATGTGATATTTCCGACGGGTCCTTGATGACCGATTGATTTGTTTGTCGAACGCTACTCTTTTAAATCGAATAAATGTTTTCTCATATTGGTTCACAGAATATAATAGCGATGAAGTTATACTCGAAAGAATGCACTTTTCCGAAAACACACGTATTCTTTTCTACGTGTCCTCTTGGAATCAACCCCCACGCCTCTCCCCTCACCGTTTGTGAGCAAAATCCAAATAAACTCAAACACTCCTGATGACTTGGAAAAAGATGGAAAAACAGGCATTAGAATGATAAAAGTGTAGATTCTTCAAAGATCGTAAACACGACAAACGTGAAAACGCCAAAACTTTTCCCTCACGAGTATTCAACGAAGTTGCACATACATTCGTAGTACGTTCGATGGGCTTGAGGTTTGCATCGTTGCAACGAACTTTTTCTGTTTTCTATTTTCATTATTATTCGAAATCATAAATTGCACACTTTTCGCGAATTCCTGAATTCAAGAAAAGTGCTTGTAGCATTTACAAAGATAAGTTAAAAATGTTCAATGATAAACACATTCACCGTTATTATTTCTATTGCTACGCCACATACCCTCGTTATGAATCACACATGATCATTTTTAAAACAATGAAATATATTTATTATCGACCCTTACATAAATATCGGTAGTTCATTAGTCGGGGAAAAAGAGATGGTACAACATGATTGTGTATATGTACATTATTCGTACACTTGTGTATATTGCATACGTATGTATATACATGTATGTATATATACGCGTTTATCTCCTCAACTCAGATCTTCCTATACAAATTAATTTATCGTTAGCCGCTCGTCACCTGTAGTTTACATGTATACATCTACATCGCATCCGTAAATAGGGGTGTACGTAGATATTAGTTTTTTTTATCTCTTCATGCTGTCCAAAACACGAGTCGTAACTTTCACACGTTCAACTTCCGCACAAGAATAAAAAGAATAATAATTATTCTCAAACGTGCGTGAATGTTTTATTTTCGAAATGTCACCGTGAAATTTTTTTTTTTGCGATATTCAAATTTGTTTTTTCCTTTCTATGACTGTTTCTGCTTTCTTGTCGACCAGTGAGCTCTCGATTCGTCGACAGTTCAATTTAGACGAACAATCTTTTAGAAGTTGTATCAAACTCGCAAATCCTCGTTGTATCTCGTGATCGAATGTAACTGGCGCAGTGTCCACGTTGCGCCGGAAAAGTCGCGCGTTGTCGAAGCGACGTCTTTGAGGAGACGTCATGATGGAACCGACGAATCTCTCAGTGTTACGTAAAGAAACAAATATGGTCCATTTCAGGACAACCATAAAAGTGGCAACGCATTATAGTTCGCAATTAACGTGAACATTTCCGTGCCAACAGGAAGTTGGGAACTAACGACTTATACTCGCTCCACGATTATTCTCTAAACGCGGTAGCTCGCGGACTATCTTGGAAGAAGAAAATAGCGTCGTATATAAGGCAGTCGATAGCTCGCGGACATTCAACGCACTTATTGTCTCCTCAGGTGTATCGCAACGTAGGGAAGCACTGAAGGACTCCGGTGAATACAATTACAGTACCTAGGAACCGCGCTATACCTACTAGTCAAACGTGCGTGACGTCAAAAAGAAACGATGATGAGTTCGAAACCGAGAGAAGCAACGAATGATTCAGCCCAAATAGTTTGCATAAAAGCACTGTACCTGCGTAATTTTCGTTTAGAGTTCGAAAGTTTGGCCGGAAGTGTATGTGTCCGGGACTCAATGGTTTCAGTGGGGTGCCGTTTCTGTGACAATTTTGACTGTGTGCAACTTCGAGAGCATTCAATATACAATTTAGCAGCCAGGGTATGTGCCAAAACATCGTTCAGCGAACAAGCACGAGCTATCGAAACTGAAAAACACATCAAGAGTATCATTTAATGCAATCCGCTTTGAGAATTCTCGAAATTTACGTATCGACCTACTTTCGACAAAAAAAAGTTTTGTAATACACACACTGTGCCGCGGCGAGCGCCCGAATATTTATCTATCTCTGATATTCGCTGATCGAATATCCCTTTATGAAAGGATGGGAAAGGGTAAAATTAGCGCAAACGCTTCGCATCGACGCTTGGTCGACCAGATTCGCGCGATATTTCATGACTCGATAAAATATCTATAAAGGTGTGCTAATTTTTGTTGAATCATATCCGACGAGAAGTCGCAGTACTTTCAGTAAGCTTCATTTGCCCATACCAACGAGTGCCTCGTCCATGAGTTCGTCGTCGGTGATGCAGGGCGAGGCTGCGGAGTGTGGCGAGGGTGGAATGACCCTGGGGGAGGGAGCTGGGCTTTTAACGATATGAACACTGACGGATGGGCTCGGTGGGAAGAGAGTGGGTGGTGGCGGTGGTGGCGGTGGTGGCGGAGGAGTATTTCGTCTGATGGGTGCCGCCTGAAGACTCATGGCTCGTTCGGGTATCGTGGCGAGTGGAAGTTTCGCGACGTCTTTCGGGGTCGAGAAATCGAGCAACAATTCGGCGACTTCTTGGGGGCCGGCAATTGTTGGTCCCTTGTTGACATCGATCGGTGAGCTGGAACCAGCCGGCGTCAAGGAACCTCCAGCGACAACGACTACTTTGTCCAATGAAACTTTTCTGCCGTCGTCGATACTCTTGTACTTGCTGAGAGCGGTATCGGCTGGTTTAGTGCTCAAATTGAGGCTCTCGGAACTGACGACATTCCCGACAATGGGATTGCTCGTGGCGACGCCGCCGCTAGCCGCGGCTGCATAAGTCGATGCTTTGGCGACCACATTGGTGGAATCTCCGATCGAGGGTGAATCAACGACGGTCACGTGCCCGCTAACGGCAACGATGTCGTCGTTTCCACAAGACGATGATGGGTTGCTCAACGTTGCGTTGGTTTTAGCGAAGGGTTGCTGCGAATTTGCGAGGCTCGAACTCGGCCGCGTGGTCGGCGGGGTGGTCGTGGATGAAGCAAGAATTATCTCCTTACAGGAATCACGAGAGTCTTCGCCGGTCGACATCGAGAGATTCGTAGGTACGTCGGAGTCATGGGTGACCGAGGTGGTCAACGGGGGCGTCGTGGAGACGAGTGCGGAAGGTGGTTGTAACAGCATGTGGCTAGCGGGACTCATAGCGGCAGCCCCTAGACTTCCGATGATCGGTACCGAGCTAGGTGTTGCGGCTATATTGTCGATTTTCGTTTGTACCATTTCTCGTCTGCTCGTCCCACTGGTCACCTCGATGACATCGACGGACGTCGATAAAGACGAGGATACCGATGATGACGATGACGACGACGTCGATGACGTCGAGGATTTTGGATTGTTTGTTATTGAACTCGGGGCGGTGCTCGATTGTGTTGGATTTTTCGTTTGTTCCGATTTGACCGTTGTCAAGTTGTCGGCTAGTATCTTCGCGCTTGGATGCTCGAGGTTCGTCGACGACTGCGACGTTTTATCAGTGTTGGATTTTTTCTCGCCGATCTCACCAGCCGACGCGTTAGCACGGGCGGATAATTTTGGTATCTGGAATTTCGTGTCCAACTGCTTAATGATACCTTCAACGACCAGCTGGGGTGGAAAATTCGGGATTGCCGACGGTGTCACGTGGGCGGCCAACACTTTGAACGCTCGTTCGCTCTCGCTCTCCTCGCGTATCCCCGACGGACTGGCTTTTCTCACGTCCGATGTACTTTTCGAAGCGAACAAACTACCGCTCGAACTGCTGCTTTTTTCCGAGGACTTTGCGATCCTCGGTTTCTCGCGATTTCTGCTCAAATCCGTGGCACCAGAGCTCGACATCTTCGGCGAACCCGTGGATATTTTAGAGCTCGTGCTCTTCGTCATGAGGCTGCCGCTACCGGCTGAACTCGAGCTGGACTTGGCAGTTGACGATGACACTTTACCGCTCGTTGGAGCAACCTTATTTCCGAAAGACGACGACGACGATGACGAGGAGGACGACGAAGAGACGCCGCTACCCTGACTCGCGACTTTCAACGACGATTGAGTCTGAGGCTTCTTTGAGGCAGGTCCGGAATTTACACCAGGCTTCAGACCCGTGTGAGTCTTCGGCGAACCGTTACCCGAGCCCGAGGAACTCGCCGAAACACCGAGCGTCCCGCTCACCGTTGATCCCGCGCTCGAGCCAATCTTCATACTGCCGCTCAAAGTTTTCGAGTCTTTCGCGCGGGTCTTATTGATCGTTATCTTCATACCGTCCGAGCTGTGCTTGACCATGTACTCCGCGGAATTTTTCGCTTCGATCGAGGGACTGCTGCTTTTACTGGTGGATTTGCCTTCGCTACTTGTCTTCGTGCTCGAAGAGCTGCTCTGTCCACGATCCTTCTGGCCGGAACCACCGCTACCACCACTACCACCACTGCCACCACCACCACCACCACCGCTCTCGTTTCCGCTGCCGTTTCCACTCGATGACTTTTGCGGATTGCCGTTTCCTCCGCCCGTACTTCCGGTGCCGCTACCAGGGCCACCCTCGTCCGTGCAATGTTGAGCATTTTTCAGCTTGTCGATAACCGCGCTCAAGGATCCCTTGCGATTGCGAGCTTGTTGTTGCTGCGCTGCCGCAGCGGCTTTCCCGAGATCCGAGCTTCCCAACGGTGGCGTGCTGCTCCCGCTGCTGGGCAACGAAGCGGGCGGTGTTTCGCCACTGTTGCTGGGTACGTTCTCCAGCTGTTTTAATTTTCCGCTGGACGAGGACGATTTGGTTTTCGGACTTTGACGACCGGAGCCGGTACCGGTGAACGATAAACTCGCTGACGTTGAGGACGACGAGGACGCCGAGGATGTCGACGAGGAAGACGACGACGACAAGTTTTTACGATCTTTGTCCCTGCTCGAATCCTTGCTCGAGGATGATTTTGGCTTGTTGGAGGAGGAGGAGGACGACGAGGACGAGGAGGAAGACGTCGCAGCACTCGACGATGACGCAGATGCTTGTTCACCGCTGCAACTCTTGCTGGACGATGGGGAATTATTGGCAGTTGCCGATTTCAGCGCGGACATACTGGGCTTACCAGCACTCGTCGAGCTTCCGTGTTTCGGTGAAGACGTCCCGTGTTTGGGGCTCACGCTTGTTGCGACACCGGAAGAAGCGTGTTTCGGGCTATTGTAAACAGGCGAGTGTTTCGGGCTCTGAATGGATTTGCTCGAGTTAGTAACCGTTGTCGAAGATGTCGAAGCGCACGAGTTGCCTGTGGCAACGTTCTGCTTGAGAGTGGGAGACGATTTGCCGACGAGAGCGAGAGGACTCGTGTGCGTGGGTGACGGATTAAACTTCCTCAAAGTGGTAGCTGGCGAGGAGGGCCTCGAACTCACGTTAGGCTGCGTCTCCGTCGGTTTTATGGTAACGGAGACGGGTTTCGAGAGTACATCCTGTTGTGGTTGTTTCGGTGGCAATTTGTCCGGTGGTCCCATCGGGCTATCCTCCCGCTTGCGTTTTCGCTTCTTCTCGAGTCTGCCCTTGTCGTCGCTGCTAGTTTTGCTCTTGCGGTCGCGACGCTCCTCGCTGCTTATTCCCTTTATCGACGGGTTAGCGATTGGAGTTATCGTTATCGAGCTTGGCAAGGTTGTCTGGGGTGTCGAGGATATGGGTATTATTTCAATGCCGGGTCTCCTCTCGAGGCCCATACCGGTGAGCACCGAGTTGTAATTGGTCGTTTGGCCTATACTGGCGCTGGATATTGGGGTTATACTGACCGACGGTGGTACAAGACTCGAGGCTTTGTTCTCGTCGAAGAGTCCGGGACTCTTCTTCTCCTCCCGACTCTTTCGCGACTTTTTCTCTCGTTTCATCACGTCACCGTAATCATCCGGCAAATCGTGAACCTCCATAACCTCGGTTTCGTTCTCAACGTCGTAATCGGAGGATGCGTTTCTCCCGTCCCCGGTAATAACGTCGCTCGTGTCCAGACTGGTAATGTCGAGGCCGCTGACGAGGCTAACCGCGACCGAGGTGGGCGTTGGTGTTCTCGTCCCGTTGGCGTTGTCTCTTCCCGTCGGTGTACCCAATGGCGTTGAGTCCGAGCTCGAGCTCTCGAGCAATATCTCACTGGAATCCCCTTCGCCTTTGCTCTTCGGACTTCGCCACATGCCGTCCGCCGTTTTCCGCTTTCGCGTTTTCTTCGGTCGTTCACTCGACGACTGGGACTGATTTGTCGCTGAGATTCCACTTACCGGGGAATTGCTTTTGCTCTGAGTGAGTAGGGCGCCCAATTGTAGCGGATTCAGCATTGCGGATGTGTTTGTTGTATCGGACTGGCCGGAAAACGACGGAAAACCGATACTATTCTCCGTTCCGGCATCTAAAAAATGCTGTTGCTGTTGTTGTTGTTGTTGTTGTTGTAATTGCTGTTGTTGAGGTTGTTGCGGCAATTGTTGGGACGGTTGATTTCGGGCCATGGTAACGTTACCATTGCTACCGTTCAGACCGGGCTCCTGTTTGATTTTCGGCTCTGTGCCGTTGCTGAAATCCGGCATACCCGTCTGACCGTTGCTATCGTGACCGTTTTGACCGGAGCTCAGATTACCGACACCGTAATTACCACCGTTGGTTGTCCCGCCACCCGCAGCACTTCCGGTATTTCCACCGATACCCGTCAACGGCATACCGTTGGTACGTCCCTCCCACGTTTTGATCAACGTTCTCATCGTCAACGGTATACTAAGGCACCTTTGTAACACTCTGCCGACCAAGTCCGATGTGGCCTCGGTGTTGTTCATACTCACACCATAAAGCTTGCACTTCAAGGCCGATATGTCGGTCAGATCGAGCTCCGCTGTCGCCATTGTCTCCTCGAAAGGATGCTCCAAACTCACCGATATGTGCTGCCACGAAAGAGCGCTCACCTCGAACATCGTCGTGTGCTCGAGCTCTTGTCGGGCCATTGATCTCACGCAACTGTTCAGTAGCGTGTTGAAGAGAGCCTGCTGACGTAGATAAACGAGAATCTGCGGCACGTGAGCCGGATGCGTGAACGGTATACTGCCCACCAAAACTCCTTCCATTGCCTTGTTCTCCGTCATGAAGTAACAGTGCTGCTGATCCGGTAACGTCTGAAACAACCAACAAATTTACTAACAAAGACAGAAAAATATACGTGATGAATGAATGACTGTTTTTCAAAACCGAGAAATTGTAATAGCGTTGCGTGCAATTTGCACGTCCGTAGAATAACTTAATTTTGTGCTCCGCAACCTGTTAGCGTCCGTTACTTATCGTTAAACGATTATTTTTTTTTTTCGTTATCGGATTGGCTATCCAGACGACTAGTTTTCAGTTAGGTTCAGTTTTTTCGGCCCGTCGCAATGCTTACCACGTAGAGTCCTCTATTGTTCCGACAATCTAACTGTCCACCGCTTGCATGTTGAACGATAAGACTCAAGAGCGGGTGAGGCGCCGATATATCGCCACAATCGAGCTCAGTAACTTTTTGTATTCGCTGAACGAGTTCCATACACATTGGCATTTTCTTGGCTAATTTGAGAACGAAGCAAGCCGGCAGCATCGACGAATTGGCTCCCGTCAGTGGGGCGTAAGAAGGCGTACTAAAAAAATCGTGGAGTCATTGTTAACCAGAAACGCGTGAACAATGTTGGAAAAGAGGCATTTACTAACTACGATTTAAAAAATACCTTTTCCCCGTTGGACTTCGATTGACGGTGATTATACTCGAGGTTGGCAGTTTATGCGAGGCAGAACCTTCCATGCATATTGTTACCGAATGACCAATTTTGCGAGTTGTAACGACTTCCGGGCTGAGCTGATCGCACGTACGATTCTCCTGATTGATAAGATCATACGGTGATACGAAGTAAGTGAGTTTCATCGCATGACCGCCCCTTCGCCTCTCCAAGATCCCTACAATCATGAAGACCAAAATAACTATATACTTCTATACATATGCGATTATGCATGTTTTCTTCTTATTGCGACTCACCCGCAAGGATATGCAAAGGAATATTTAAAAGTACGTGAAAACGAGAATTCACTCCTTACCAACTGGACTCTTGTGTACGAGATTGAAGGGTTCCTTCATAAATGTCTGCAATTGTGCCAAAATGCCAAGATCCGCCTCAAGCGATTGGAGGGCGCTGAACGCTTTACACTTCACTTTTTTATCTGCGTTGAGCTGATAGTTGGACGCTAAGCCCTCCAATTGCGCCGTAAAGTCAACAAAGTCCCCTCTCGAAAGACAAGCGACCAATTCCTCGCCACTCTGAAATTATGAACTCTAAGTTTATGAATTCACCGGTACATGTGGGCTATCCGTGTTGAGCGCTGCAAATGGATTGCACTAACTTGCTGTTCGGTCTTTCCTTCGTGATGAATTTTCACGTCTTTCACAACACCTGTCGTCTCAAGGAGAATCTCCACGAAGAACATGTCGGATGTTATAAAGAGCTCTGTACCAGCGGGACCAGACATCATGAACTTTAAACTGTATCGGAGGAACAACCACTCGTAAGATGAGAAAGAAAAATGATAGAATCTCGCAGCACCGGATGAAGCCAGCGTGGGGCCTGCACCAAGTTTTATCATACACACTGTCTTTATAACCAGACTTTCAGTTTTATTTTGTGTATAAGATATTTATAAATCAAAAAGTACTTTTTGAAATAATCTGCTCCAAACAAAGAAATCCCGATGTCAGAAGTACCAAATAAATATGAAAGCGGTTGTAAAAAGCTGTAGGGCTGTACAAATTACTTTTATTTAAAGAACTCATAATGAGAAATAAACGTTTGCTGGATGTTTTACCCCAACTGTCTGCTGAGACTCTCCAAACGCTCTACCATCGACTGCAACGACGTCACCTTTATGGAATGTTGAAGAGTATCCAGACATTTTTGTAATTGATTTTTTTCTATGCTATCGAGGGCGAATCGCTTGTCCTAAAACAAAAAAATACAAAAGACTTTTGTACTTAGAATATTTGAATTGATTATGATTATTTATGCAAATATACATGTTTATATCTTACAAGCATAGCCATCCTAAGATTTTTCGCCGTTTCCACGAGTGTTTTGAAAGCTGATCCTTTGGAGCGAAGCTTCTCCATAAGCAGCTCCATTTGCCATTCTTTACTCTTGTCCGTGCCATTTCCACCTCCGATGGGCACTTGCACCCCTGCATTTTCAGAGCCATATATGTCATTACATTTTTGGGCTTGTGCATGTTAGAACGTTAGAATGAAGAAAATTGTTGGAAACCAAGAGGTACATTTAATATTTTCCAGGAGGTATATTCAGATGTATATTAACTTTGTGTGACTAAAATTTACATTTTTAGACTTTGCTACAGGGTATTATGATATTGATTCTTGATGACTCCAATAAGAATCCTTGGAACCTATAAATTGTTTAAGTGCTTACCGAAGTACCAATGGACAAAGCAAAGCCCGTTTTGCACTAAATAATACAAATTTATTGGACAGAGATATTGTAGCACACTTTTTATGAAACTACTATAAACATGTGAAAAATATAGAACCCTTTCAATGGAAGGCAAAATATATACTTTTTTATCTCCAGCTCTATACTTTTATACATTCTCATCCCTTTGGCATTTCCATCTCTCTCAGCAAGAAAACAATGGATTCCAATTTGCAAGAGGCAAAATTGCACCGGTGCTTGAAAATGTTTTTCCTATAATTTCGAACTAAACTTTGCATGTGGACGAGGAAACATGTAATGAGGACGGAACCTTCTTTGGAAATGTAACTGCGACGCATTTGTTTCAATAATGGATTCACAGAGAAAAACGCAATAGAAAAGGGAATCCAGAATATCACAAATCGAAAACTTCAATGATATAAAAAAAAATTGATCAGTAGGTATCTGGTAATCATAAGTGTGTTATAGGACATGAATTCCTAATGAAATGCATCAATCAGTTAGTAATGAGACGTCCAGAGGAAATAGCATCATAAATTCGCATTATTCAAAAATCGTGTGAGGAAAACAAAATAATATTAACCTCAGCTTTATGGCAATAATGATAAATGTTGCTATTATTGATGATAATTGACAGCAGTGTGAATACTCACCAAGGGGCTTCTGGCCGTTCGCTGCATCCATGTATGCCTGTGGGGGCAAACACGGATGTACTTAGCGTTCGGAAAACGAATTGTTAGTGTCGGAAAGCAACGAATATTGTGTCGCGATGATCTGCATCATGACATTCTGTTCTCTGCAAAATTCTTTCGGAATGCTTCGAAAGCTTGGATGCCAACCCTTCTCTAGCCGAGCTGTGTGAACTTGGCAAACCGAGCATGAAGGGATCCGAACGGGCTAGGGCAAAGTTACTAGAACATCGATCAGTGAAATCGGCCAAGGTGAGAGTTTCCTGATCTCGCCACGAGAGTCGCAATCCCAACAGTCCCACCTCCACAAAGTTTAACCCCACACATTCAGTAATCGGCTTTTTTTACTCATTGGACAGCGACTCGGTCGATAAAAATGCAGCAACCGATTTCCGAAAATATCGGTCCATGATCATGCAGGACAGAGAATCAAACTGATCTACGGTCGGCAAAAAAGTGACGAACGACATCGCAAAAAGCGAAAACGGCAATAATAAAACGACCCTCTATATATGCATGAAGCATAAAAGGTTATTTTTTCAACTTCATTTATGAACGATTTTTTTGCCACAAATTATTTTTTATTGTGTATGGTTTTGTCGGCCAAAGAATAATGTTGAAAAATACTCCCCATTGACAATCTAAGCACTTTTCGATTGTCAACAATCGAAAAATTATAGTTCCCGTTTATCGCGCCACCTGTCGCAACAGTTAAGAGAAAAAAAACATTCAAAAGCAATTAAAACAATATTTCATCTTTCACTGTCACTCATATTAAATAAAAACAAATATTATACAAACACCAATTAGGGCATTATCCAATTTCTCATTAAAATTTGTTTGAGTAGCAAGAGACCGGACATTTTAGCAACCGTCGGTTCCTAACCTCAAAACGTTTCGCCGGCTGTCCCATTGTAGTCGTTATGTGTTAATTTATCATTGTCTGACAAAAGTTGTTAATACGAACAATTGAAATGGACATTGTTCCAGGAACTGCCTCGCTTCTTGAAGAGCTTGATAGTACGTGCTTTTTCTTAATTTGTAGGTCTACGAGATGAAACAGTGGCGCTTGTTAACAGTGTTTTTCAAAATAATATTTATGACAAACGTTAAGACATATTCTAACGTGACTTCAATTGGTAACCGTTTTACTTGGTAGTGCTAAATACTTTGTAGTTCTATAGAATATGTTTCATCAATGAAGAAAGATTGTTCCGTCATATACCATGTTTCTTCGCGATATCTTTTCTGCAATGTCTTTTTTCATTCACCCGTTCCGATACAGAAAAACTCATGGTTTTGCTGAGAGACGGCAGAACACTGATCGGATATCTGAGGAGCGTAGATCAATTTGCCAACCTGGTTCTTCATCATACAATCGAAAGGATCCATGTAGGCAAAGAATATGGCGATATTCCGAGAGGTGTAATCATCGTCCGTGGTGAAAATGTTGTACTTCTAGGTGAAATTGTAAGTATACACTGTTTACTCTATAACTCATTTGATGACAACACACAATCTGACGTCCTATGGTTCCTCTGAGTTCAGAATAAACATAATTATCACATTGATAGTTAAAATCACACATGAAGCAATACAAAGATTTTTGAGCGAACTAAAAAAAAATCAATAGAGAAATATTTACAAGAAACTTTGAGTCCAAAGAAACATTGAGTCTATTTCCAGAAAGGTTTAAAAAAGATATTAAACCGTTCATGTGAAAATGAGTCCTCAGTATTTTGTACAGATCCTTGGTAATTTTCTAGTTCTTGATATCATAATTGGTAATCGATTTAGTATCTTCTTTACAATCCTGAAATTGTGCAAAATTTGGTAGACTGAAAGGAAATCAATTCTAAAGTATTTAATAGAAAATTACTTTTAAAGTTTATTTATCAGATCTCAATGTAATAAGATGTTAGAGCTTAAGCGAACGACTCAATCATGTTTTCAGGACAGGGACAAGGAGAAGGATCTTCCACTGTCCGAGATTTCGGTAGATGATATATTGGATGCCCAGAGGCGAGAGCAGGAGCTAAAGCAGGATCAAGAGCGATTGATGAACAAAGCCCTCAAAGAACGAGGGCTCTCATACATTCCGGATCTTGGCCACGACGATATGTTTTGACCCAAGCCGATGAAGTCGTCATCCTCACTTACCCGACCGACTAGATCACGCAATTCCGAACGAGTGTAACAACAATATATCTGCAATTAGCGAATCGTTTGTATCATTGTTGAAACGCAATTCAGCTTGACACTGTTTCTCGCATTTACGAGGCAAGAAGGACGTGCGTAAAATGCTTCATCGAATTTGCTTGCGTCAGATTCACGAAAAAAAAAAAAAAAAACGTACGCGGTCGTGTGCTCGGATACGCCTCGACGTTTTTGAAAATCTCGCAAGATATATCGTGTTCTTCGGCGAATGTAAATATCTACGTTTTTGTACATTTCGATGATAATAATAATTTTTTCCTAAAATATTGCTGTGAAATAGCAAGATGTTGTTTCTTCTTTATCAAGCTTTCCGGTGCTGTAAGAAATAAGATGAAAACGCACATCTAGAGGTGCATCGATCTTTTTGCTGCAAAGGTAAATGGATGGCGCTACTGTGCGTCGAAGTATTTTGTGAGCAACCACATTGACTAGAGTCATCCTATTTGTTTGTTTCTTTTTGAATAAATTAGTAAAACGATCTATACACTTTTTACTTCTATTGAGACTCTATTTTCGCAAGTAGAACAAAAAAGATGTATATTGAGAAGGGTCCGCATAATATGTTACAGCGAATGTTACAGCGTCGTATCGGTGTTATCGATACGTACGTTTGACCAATAAAAAAATCATGATAATAATAATCAGAATGATCATTTCCCATGAGCGAACGACGTTTGTCCCTACACATCGCTAGAGCTGCTGACTCGCGTCCAGGTACAAGAATAATATTATGAAAAAGTAGAAATCTTGTATTATCGTCTTATACACGCGAACATTTTTACTTACGTATTAAGTAAACTGTTTCTGGATCACGGTATCAACGTCAATCGAGTCACCTTTGCTTTAACATAGTTTAACCGTACAATTAGTTTCGCATTTGTCATGGATCTTCGAACGATTCGATATATCAAGTAATGTCAATGAGTTCTACGTAAAGTGCAAGAATTGCGATACGGAAGAAACTATGATTATTCGCAATTTCACGAAATATAGTTGGCTGCATTAAATCAATCAATAAACTTCACCACGTCTACTCATTTGCATAAATCACATAATATCTCATTTAAAGCAACGAATGAGGATACAATTGGTGTCGGTTGGTGACTTTTGTCGTTTGGTCTTCAAGAACTATCTCCCGTATAAAATCGCGCTCGGAGGATAGAAAAAATATAAACGGTTGTTTCATTATTTCTCCTTAAAACGAAGTTTCTTGAACGTTTTCCTTGACTTTCACGGAATTAAGGGTGGACTCGCTGAGCTGTTTATGCTTTAGCGTATACTTTTGCCTTAGCTCTTCCACCCTGATCTTGCTTTTAATCGATTTTTTCGAATCGTGGCGTTGTAGGCTCGTGCCACGTTTTCTCGGGGACATTACCGTTTCTTCGATCTTTTCCGCCGAATTGTTAGCACTGTTTGTACTGCCGGAAGCAATACCGGAAGTGTCGGAGCCCGGGTTGTTGCCGTCCAAACAGTACAAGAGACTGTCGGAGAGACCCTCCTCGTTCAGGATATTCAAATCGGATTCGGATTGATCGAAATCGCCTGTACGGGACGTAAAGCTCAGATCTACTGGACTCGCGGTCAATACACTCCTGGACAGCAAATATTCTCGAAACGTGCTCGTAATTGATAAAGAACTGCGTTGCATCGTCGTTCCACAATCCTCATCCGGCGACGTCACCAAACTTTTATCCCTTTCCGTTCTCTCACAAAACGGAAAGTTCTCTTTGTTCTCGCGAATGTAAGTTTTTGGTTTTTTTATCATCTCATGGCTAATCGTTTCTTGGACCGTACCGTCCGGTTTGTGCGATTCCTCGAGTATCGATTCGCAATTCTTTCGAATTATCGGCTCAGCGCAGCTCGAGACGCGCGCCTGATTTACACTCGTACCGTTTGGTGCCCAGCTATTGTCAAGCGACGCAAGATTGCAGAGATTCGAGCCGGAAACCATCATCACTGGCTTACGAGAGCGAGGCGTCATCATCGTTTCCTACAGAAAGCGCAGACGCGGTATTAATATTTTTATGAACTCAACAAAAATTGAGAAATTCGAGATCTATCGAATTTATATATATATATCCGGATATATTACGAAAAATTTCCGTATATCTGATACTCTCGAGTAATGTTCCCGTTTAGTTGCAGATTCCTATACTTAGCTGCGGAGAAACACCTGTCAGGTTGCTAAAAGATAAACGTTGTTTCGTTTTCCTGGCAATGTGATCGTGACCATCCTCTGTACTGTTCCGTTTAATTGGGTTTTATCTTAAATGCCTCATCTATTATTCAATTTTATATTACAAACCCGTAACATGTTGAACTATTTGCGATTTTTAATACGAGATGGTAATCGGCAGAAGTCACGAGTTTGCGAAAATTCATAGAGTATCGAATGAATCAAAGCTAATATATAGAAATTGTCAACTAATAACAAGTATGTTTTTCTTGCATAGTCAAATTTGACGATTTGATCGAGCATCGTCCGATCCTTTAAAAGAAGCACAATGTTAATCGAGACACAAACAGAACAGATGCATTTTTACAGATATCGGATAAGGATAAACGAAAGCACAGTAGTACCTGCATAGCTTTGGTCATCTTAGTCGTGCTTTGGGTGATCGGGCTCATGCTTTTGTCACTTTTCGTAATTAAGGGCGTAAGCATACACTCTCCGTTGGCCAAGTTCCTTCTGAGAAGATCCGAGGGTGTCGAAGTGTGGGCCGCATAAACCTGCCAAAATTTGTTCTTGATAATCGGCGACGGCTGCACCGCCGCATCGTTTTTTCTCCCATTCGGCGAATCGGCCGATACCACGGGAGTTTCCTCTCGAATCTCGATCTTCTCGTCTTCCTCCTTTTCGTCACATTTTCTTGGTGTGAAGACAACCTCGATATTTGGTCTTTTCCAGAGACCAACGAAAGTGGGATAGGAAATTGGCCTCGTGAGATCATTGCTCGGTTCGTTGGCCGTATTGAGACCGTTGCAGGTTGAGTACAAGTCCGGAGGCTCGCTCTTGTGTCGAGACAGCCGATTTTTCGCCATTTCACGCCCACTTTTCGTTTTCGGGTCTGAATCGATGAAAAATTTCGAATTCGACGCCATGGATACGTTGGAATTGTTCATGCCCGAGTATTTGCGTGATCTCGACAATATCCGTCCAGTTTTGGACGCGACGTCTTTCTTCTTCTCATACACTTCTTTGTGCGGTCCATCGTGAATGTTTTGGATCTTTAACAGCTGAAGGTTGTTCTTCGATTTGTAGGAATCCAGAATAGAAGCGTCCAGGCTTCCGGTACTGTTGCTTATGCGTTTGATCTGCACTAGATTGTCCGCTTCCAAAGAATTGTCGTAGCTGTCGGTGCTGAGTTCATCGTCCGACTTGCTGAACAACACTTTGGACGACAGCTCGGATTTGTCCATTCCAGTCCTCTCGAATCGTGACTTTTAGCGTGCAACAAGCGTTAGTCGAATTAGTTACACCTTACGAGCATTCAACACGTGCATTTCATTAATCAATATCGAAAAGTCCATTCAGGTGAGAAGCTCTTTTAGAATAGCTAAAAACCAATCGTCGAACGAGAATCGTATGCAATTGTGTGACGTCACCTGATTTTCGAGCGATTGCATTATTTTCACATGAACATTAGCGGACACGTTTGACGATTAGTGAGAGAAAAGAAGCTTTGAAAAAATCACATGTACTCTTACCGTTGAAAGCATATTTTCTTCGCTGCTCGATCTACTGATGTTGGATCCCAAATGGATGTCGACCAGCTTCTTATGACCTAACAGTTTCTTCTGGAAAATGTGCTTCTTAATCGAATCTCCGAGGCTCTTGCCCCGATATTGCTTCACATGCCTGGGTGTGCCTTGGCCGTTCTCCTTGTTGAATTGTTTCACGAGCCTCCGTTTCTTCGCGGACTCGGGCATCGCTTGTATATGCGCGTATAACTGAGCAAGCGCGGCTTGAGTGTCCTGCGTTGAATTCGCTTTTGCCGTCAATTGATGATCCACGAAACTGAACACCGTGTGTGCCGTGCTCGTCGCGTCTGACATCGATTCGTTGAGCTAAAAATGAAGGAACAAAATCCAAAGGTTTCGATTAACCTCAAAACAATTCGAAGTCAACCGCAGTATGAATACTATTGGAGAGAAGGAAACGGAAGCGGGAAATAAAATGTCCTTGAACTCACATCGTTCTTTTTGGGACTAAGCAATTTTCTCTCTTGGTCGACCCAATAGGCTCTAATGTCGGTCGCTAATTTCGGTGGTATCTCGAACAATTCAACGCCTTTTCTAATCATAAAAGCAACGAGTCCCGAGAGATGTTGCGAATTTACGTGCAATGCCTCCGGTGACAATTTCCGTGGACACATGAGATGCGGCGTGAATAGGGTTGCCAGAGTATCACAGTTCATTTTGTTGCTGCTCTCGCATGCAGCTGTTTTGTTCAATAGGTTGAGCAGGTGACGCAGCAATATTCGGTTGAACGGAGGCAATAGTAGCAACAGCAGCTGAAGGGCACTCAGAAGGCGCGCAGAGTCGCTAGTACTTGCATCAACTGTACAAAGTTCTGCAATCAAGGTTATTCATGGTTCTATATACTTGATGCTTTAAAAACGAGCAAAGGTAATTTGCTTGTCGCACAGAAAGTAATCGGATGAAAATTGATTGTTCTGAAATGAGTTGGAAAGGCTCACCAGCTATTTGGCAGTGCGCTGGATAATGCAACTCCGTTAATAGAGGCTCCGGTAGCTCTGCTAAGAAGGTCTTCAATACCGAGGCACAGTCGTGAACACTGTACGGGCCATCTTCCAAGTTTAGAGATTGGCCCTGGTACAGGGCAACTTTTAGATCCTGTTGCCTCGTCAATTTTCCAGTTCTCCTGAATATTCCTTCTTGCGTGATGCCTTCAAAAGTATAGAAATGAACGGGCTAATGATCTATCCGTCAAGTGAAGAATAATGGTTGCGTTAAGGTACTCACATTCCTCCTTCGACAGATATTCCATCAATTGCTTCACTCGATTTATTCCTTCTGGTGTCAGAGCGGCACTGTCGCTACTTCTTTGCAGGTTCATCGAAGACTTTGGCTTTTTGGAAAAACTTAGCAGGCCCCATTTCTTTAGTTTTGCTTTTTCCGCAGTACAGTCGTTTCTGAAAGAACCGCAAAATGAACGATTGTTAAAACACTGGGGGTTATTTTTAAATTTTTTATCACAGTTATCCAATTCAGTTACGACGACGAGTAAGCTTGGAGCTTTGCGAAGCTGAGCCATGAGTTTGAATCAAGCTACAAATTGGAGCGGTCAGCAAAATTATGTTAACGAAGAATATATTCCTGCCGTGTCTTTTTGTTCTATGTATGTTTGTTCTGTAATATGCTTATCGTATAGAAGTTTGCAGAGCTGCAATGTAAGCACATCGCTATTTTACTGTCCTTTCAGTAGGAAAAATATTCTAGAAATTTGCAAACGCTGGTTCTTTCAGAAGTAGTTCATAACCATTTATAAATTAAATTTGTACACAAAGTCCTAATTACATTTTTAAAAATTGAGATTTCCTGTCGCTTCAATTCCAGCATGAAGAAACTGAATGTTCGGACAAAGTTAACGAATGATAATGTTATTCTGATTCCAAACTTCTAGAAGTTGTTCAGATTAACTTCTTTGATGAGTGAAGGATGATCTTTATAATAAATTTCGGGCATAACGACAGTATATGCGTTGCAATCACGTGCTCGGGTACAGAGAGAAATTGCTTGGAAGGGTCTAGGGACAAAGGACACAAAAGTTATTCGCGTTATTTACGACATCGAAGGTTAGACTACGTTGGATTCATTATGTTGGAAGCGTAAACATCTATGCGACGTTTTCACGAGTGACGCGGATGTTTGAAAAAAGAAATAAATGTACTTACTCCTCGGTATTGAGATCCAATTCGAAGGAGAGATGCATTTTGACAAGAGTCAAAAATTGTTCCTGATTGACTTTCCGCATTCTCGCGGCGAGTTTACCGTCCACGCCCTCGTTGAAATCGTCCATCTTCATGTCTTTTCTTTGTATACTTTCGCACACACTCGATTGTTATAAAAATTTCAATTAAACGTCCAACATAATTCAAATCGACTCTCTATTCCCCAAGAGCACGATGCTCTCATACGCACGCACGCACACACCCACGCGCGCGCGTCTGCCAAGAAAACGGTTATGTTCTGTGCTCGTCCATCGCTGCACCATTCGTAATTTGTTCATTTTTTACATCGTACAAATTGTTTTTGGGTTTTCGCATTCGGATTCGGTAGTTTTTCTGTTAAATATGACCAAAAGTTGGATAGTAATATGTAGTCGACGGTTGAAAACAATTTTAATCCGGTTGCACTATTTATTTGGCCGGCTGATCGAGTTGACACCGTCGCGACTATCGCACACGGCCGTGTATGGGGGATGGTCACGTGATCGCGCTAGGCGCGCATCGCCGCCGCTCGACAGCGGCCATCTTTGTAGTTTGAACGTTCGGGAAGATCTAACGGTTCGCAGGGCCCTCCGCCAAATTTTGTAATTTTGAAATCATTTGAGATTCGTATGACGATCGAGTGTGTGCAAGAGTACAGAGAGAAAAGGTACGAAGATGGACGCTATCAAGGGGGATGGACTGGTCGGCGGAATGGGAAAAGTCAATCAGGAACGGTTTCTGACTCTCGTCAACATGCATCTCCCCTTTGAATTGGATCTAAATGGCGACGTGTAAGTACGTTTTTTTCAGACATTCGTTTTACTCCCGAAAATGTTGCACAAACGTTTCTGCTTCTCGAAGAACAAATGTAACGAAGTCGTATCTTCGATCACGTAAATACCCCGACGAATTTTGATCAGAATGTCCCTAGTGATATAATACTGTACTAGCAAATCTTATCATAAGGCCCTTGGTGTGTTTCGGATTCGAAAATAAGACATCACTCTTGCGAACAAACGTTTCTAGACTCAACGTGAGAATGTTTAGAGCTAGCACTAGTCAGATCAATAGCTCGAAGCCCATTTGATGTTTATTAACGTGAGATTATTTAGACGATCTTGTCTCTCACTTCATTTTTTTTACGCCCACATTCCGAATGTTCCACGCTGTAGTTAGCAATTAGGGCCAAATAAACGCGTATGAACATTTCTGCAAAAACAAGCATTGCATCTCGAAGAACGCCGCTGCCGTAGGATTTTTACCGACCGAAAGTTCGATGCGCCACCGCAACTGCGATCGTGGTTGATGCGCGCGCCGATGGCGCCTGACCGTCCGCAACCCGTTCTGCATCCTTGCTGACAGGAATGCGTGCCCGCAGGGGCCTTGTCGACGTAAGTGTTTTTTTTCTCTTGCGAAGCTACACGGCACGGAGAAACATTTAATAATTGCATTTACGTTTCTATTTAGCGGAGTTGTAAACATTATTCTTGACAGTCTTTTTTCGTCTGTTAAACGGAATGATCATTAGATCTTTCGTCGTCAATACCAGCTTGAAAATTATTCCATTTATAATTCCAATTTCAGAAGAAATGATATTTTTTTGTAGCTTTCGTTCAATATCGCACCAACATGGATAGTTTAGGGTGGCCGGTAAATGATAGTGTGTGTAGAACTTTTCTGTTCCGGGCCTTCTCAGCTCTGAAAAGGATAGTTTACAACAATTTTGCGAAATCGCGAAAAACAATGAATTAAAATTATCGAAACAAAATAAATAATGAACCAAGAGTTTTTCACGAATTAAAGATGATAAAAATTAACAACAATTACGTGTAAGGTGTGCGAATACTTTTTTCACGATCGTTATATGTATGTAAACACTAAGAAGGTTTTTTTGCCGAGATATTCGATCTTTTATTCTAATAGAAGAATTACGGCTTATTTAAATTCTGTAATTTTACTTGTCTTTTTTTTATCCGAACAAAAGATCGAACATCTCGGTGAAAACGAACCTTGTAGTTTTCAAGTTGGGTCGCACGATGCCGGTTTTCGAAGTAAAACCGAAGTAACCCAGCGAAGAAAACGCAGGATTTACCATAGAAAACTGAAACCGAAGCTACCAGTATCCTTTTCAGAGATCTTATCGCTAAAACCGGAGATAATTATTTTTCAAGGTCAAGCGAGCGATTTTGCAAATTAAGAAAATGGTGAAAAACAGGCAATCTCAAAATGACGTATCGGTTACATAAAAAATCCACAACAATATAAATAAAACGGAAAAAGAGAGTTGGCCGTGGCCTCTACAAAACTTTCGTTTTTTATTTATTTCCACCGATATATTCTACTTTTTGTCCGATTAGAAAAATTACGCGTTTTAATTGTTTCATCTGGGTCTGATTATTGCATTTATGTGTACGCATATACTAACGCACACGCATGCATAAATGCAACGTCGCACACTGTTGCGTTGAAGAACGTAACCCTCGCAGTATTGAGCGTTAAATAGTGTCGATTGCGTCCTTTTGTCAGCTAAAAGTCGACATAGTCGTAAATATACACAGTTATGTGTATTCGTTTTCCGTGTACGAAGATAAAAAGATGTGCACGTACACACACGCTGAAAAAAAGAATACGAGCACTACGTCTGGCTCCACGTGTACAGATATGACGTATAGAAGATGGGGGAGAGGTGGGGGTGTCTATATTTCACATACGCAGCCAGACGGACGTTTCATCGAGCAGGAGAAATATATAGGTCGATCGACGCGAGTATCCAACTCTCGTAAAGTGTAAAACGAAAACACACGTTGAAGCTGCAACGTGCGAGGTTCACCCTGCCAGCTCGCTCGTGAAACTGAATCTCAAGTGCTGCTTTATACACGCGTATACTTGTGTGCGTTCGAAACGAACATTCGAGCGTATATGGGTGCCGAGGAAAATGCGTTTCTTCCACGTGTCGGATGCTTTACGATTAGGCCGCGAACTCTCCTCTGCTAATGTATCTTTCTCTTGATTTTAATGAGATTTTCGGACACGGGTTACGGCTTTTCTTGATTCTCAAGGCTTCGAACGAACTCGTGATCTTGGCTTGCTACAAATGCCTTTTTACAGGGCACATTAACTTTTCATTATCATTTTTTGGGTTTGTTTAAATAAATAAATAAACATTTATTTTAACAGAAAAGACACGCGTAATTCATAATAATAAACAAAGCAAGCAATTTGATTGTTTATTTTTATTTCAATCTGGTCAGTACCAATAGTAAACGAACCCGAAAAAGCACTTTGGCGTTTTTACGCATCTGCCCACAGGCGAAGTCTAAGCGGTCACCGCTTTGAGTATCGGTCACGCCTGTCCATCAGTTTCGATTCTTTTTCTTTTCGTTATTGCAGTGTCCTTTGTATCGAGTTTGATCCCGTTTTACTATGAATTATATTCCTACTCGGTGACATTCAATTTTTTAATTTAGAAAAACAAGGTAATTTATTAAGAAGTAGTTTTGTTCGTATTTATTAAAATGAAAACTCTATTTTTCTCTCCCCACTATAGTTGCTGAAATACGTTGACATTATTAATTTCACAAAATAATGGAGCGATATAACAATATATTGTTATGTACCATAAAATATTGAAAGCAACATCTGAATCATTGAAAAGAATCAGGTATCTTTTCCCTCCGAAACTTAAACTAATTATCACAGTAATAATGAAATGAATAATGATACTAATTATCACAGTAATAATGAAACATAAAAAAAATTATCGGTATATAAAAAAACTTAAAACTTGCTTTTCTAACATTTTCAAAACGAATAATTTTGTCTTCTACGAGAAAAACTAAAAACAATTACATGTCAAAAAATCAAGAAAAACAAAACTGCACACAATGATGAAACTATTGTTTTACTACATTTAGTTTGATGTTGAAATCGTAAATTTTGATGACTTTGACTATTCGTATTGTACGAATTATCCGTATTCCGGCCTTTGCTATCCGGATTTTAAAAATTGTTGGCCCGGTTGTTAATATATTCCTTTCAATTTGCAGCAAGGAATGTAAACAAAAATGAAAATGTTAGGTGAAGACTAGAGATCGTTAGAATATCTTAACTGATTTTTTAATTACAACAAAAAGATAAGAATGGAATTTACACGTGGAGCAGTGGAAGTGTAGGAGTCAGCGCAGTATCGTAATTAGGAGTTCATTTATGAAATACGTATTTCAAAAGCAATCGCAACGATTATAATTTTTACTTTCGTATCGATAGCTGACTATTTTTGAGCCTTACATTCAGTCTTGAAAACGTAACTCAAATCAAGCGATTATTCTTCGGTGCGAAGGTGCATTTACGCACACATACTCACATACACGTATGCACACGTTTATAATATCGTCCCGCTCGTGTATAGCCTTCGGGCTCTTATCAATACCGCGGTTACACAACCGGCTGTTGGCGTGCGTTTAAATATATGTACCTACTTGGTAAGTCGGTCGAGCGGCTTGGCTAACCGAGTTTCTTGTCGCGCGTGTCATCGTCACACGAATTCCGCATCTTCTCTTTCCACAAAATACCAAACGATTTCTATCGAATGACCCTCATGTCGAAAAACGATGGTTCAATCTCGGATCCAGAATTTGGGTTCGTGGAGCCAGTTGTTCGTTTCGTTCAACCGCTTGTTAAATGAAGCTGCATCTCCATTGGGATTTGTTTGCGACTTCACGCGTAAGGATTCTTCATTTGGACTTACAAATACTCTGAATTCAAATCACGTTCGTTCGATTGATTCCAATGGTAAATGATAATTAAAACTCAATTATAATCCGGAATTCTGACTGAGATTCTGGAATCTCATTATTGGATTCATTGGATTCACAATAGGGAATCTATCGGATCCCTATCCAATCCAATCCAGAATATGGGCAGGACTCTCTTGTCCATATTCTCGTCTTTTTTCCAATTTGATCCAATTGGCAAACGAAAACCCGCTTTATTTGGAATTAACGTGGGCGAAATTCCGTTATGTAACCCTGGCTAACTCCGCGTTTTGGTTTTTCTGGAAAAAAAACGTATTTTCCGGTACAAAAAGTTGCTCGTATCTGGAGAAAGTTCGAGGCTGAGCATTTGCATAGAAATGGGAAGACAGCGCTACACTACCAGAGAGAGTTCAACGATCATACGTTTTTTTTGTTCAGCGCCCTATTTTCGCACGAATATCCCGAACGGCAAGTTTTTACTCGTACTCTATACGCTCTGCAATAATTTTCGCGACTCCGCATACCCGCGAAAAATCCTTAAACTGCGTGGGTTATCTCATCATTATATCCAAGCCAGTAGGAAGCGAACGCGCTTCCTGCTCCGCAAACTTTTTGGCGCCGTTGATTGAAAGGGTCGAAAAGGTCATTCGAAATAAATATACGTCAACTGTTCGTGTCAACTGGAAAGCTGACGTAGCGAAAGAAGCGAACGAGGGTACGAGGAAGAATACCCCGGTTCGATCGCGTAACGGAATGAAGAATCGAGTTGTAGTAAGACAGCGAATCCCTTCCGAGTGAGACAGCGAAATTTTGAAAAAAGAGAAACAAGAAGAACGGCGGAAGGGTTGGGGTAGGAGCAAGGAAGAAAATCGTTTCTTCGCACGCGACTCTCGCGAGAGTGAGACGGCAAGAGGAACAAGCTTTGCAGAAGGAGGGAAGCAGAGAGAGGTCCGCGAGCCGGGTCCCCCGTCATCGATCCTGGCACGTGTTCGGCAAAAGTTTCCGCCGTTTTCAAACGACGCCGGCGTCGAGGTGGCAGAGATAGGAGGTGAGAGTGGGAGGTAGAGAGAGAGAGAGAGGGAGGGTGAAAAAGAGCAGGATGGAGAGGGGGCAGCGAGAGAGAGGGGGAGGAGGGAGACAGAGAGAGAAAGAGACAGATAGACGGAGTGAGAAGAGCTTCGCAGCCCCACCAAGCTGAGCTTTTGGTCGACGTTGGCTGCTGGGTCGGCGGCGTCGTTGTCGTCGGTTGATGGCGCTCGCTGCGGGGGAGGATCACGGGGGTGCGTTTGTCCAGGGCGCGTGCGTGCCCCGGTGTGCTTTCCTCATCGTACACGTAACCTCGTAGAAAAGCGTAGTTTGGTGGTATTGGTACAAGAGAGGGAGAGAGAGAGAGGGAGAGTGAGAGAGAGAAAAAGAGTGAGAGAGGGAGCGCGAGAGCTCCGAGTGTATATACGAAAACAGAGTACGGAGAGAGTTGTACGGCGACGGCGCACGAGCACCACGCCAACTCCAGCCATCAAGCGATAGACGGGAATCAGCCAACGACGGCACCATCGTCAGCCGGACCAGCAGCACCACCATCAACAGCAGTCGCAGCCACGAGAAGAGGAAGCAGCTTGCACAGCAAGCAGTACCAACAAGCAGGAGAAGCAAGACACATCGGAAGCAACGAGGCCAAGGAGCGCCGAAGGAGCAAAGCTGTGGAAGTAGCAGGGCAACCAGTACTACCACCAACACCACCACCACCACCACCACTTGACATTTGCACCGTCGTACGCTTCTGGTACCAAAGAAAAGTACGAAAAATCCAAACATAAACAAACAGTCGTGGCCGTCCGTGATTGAACCCGGATACAACGCACCTGATGCAAAAGACAATTTTCAATATCCCCCGAATGGTAGGATTTCTGGTGGTGAACGAAAAATAGACAGGAAGTAGAGTTATCGAAACTTTTTGTAACTTGTGTGTACGTGTGTGGGTGAAAACGAGAAAACTGTCAGAAAAAGGACAGGACGATCCACGAGGGCTATTATATCCCGTACGTTTCAAATGATTGCCCACAATCGATCAACCGGACTTGACGCAATCGTCGATTCGGCGCTGCTTTTTTTGCGATGAAATTGGCAGTCCGTCATTGGCACACCTGCGAGTACACGCACATGGGGGAAAACAAGTGATAATCGAGGTGCAAACAAGACCCGGAACTAGGAACGGTCCGGAAAAGTGTTGGACGGGTAGGAAGAAGATTTTCTCGAAAAACGGGAGGCAAGAAAAAAAAGGTGCTTCGTACGAGGAGTATCGCCAACTGGCAGGAAAGCATTGCCACGACCACGACCACGACAACCAACCACCGCTACCACCTCCAGCACAGCCACTACCAATTGCCACCTCCACTGGGCAGAAATATATCAGCAGGCAAGCCAAGCAGGCGGCAGTGAGTCGCAGCACGAGCAGCTGGGGAGGGGCAGTACGTGCAGTGTTCGCAGTAGTCTCACGACGATAATACACGCGCGAGTAACGAATATCGAAAGCTTCAGGTTGGAATACCAAAAACTGAGCGACCGCAGCAATGTTTCACGTTGGGCTCCATGATAAGAAGTAACCACGGTGAACGGACTGATAGGTCGTTGGTTGTGTATGGTCGTTGGTTCGCGAAGTCCTCGAATAGTTGCTCGGTTAAGTGACACCTGATGAACCATCGAACGTATTGACAACCGGGAGTTTCAACTTTTCGTCTAAAGTAGTTGAAACACCGAACGATAGAACGGAAGATATCCGGGTTGGTTCCTCGTTAATTTTCGGCAACAAGCCTGGGTGCGCACGTTTCGAGTGGCAAGCGCCAGTGGTTCGCGAGTGTACGACGTTTTTTCCATGATAATCCTGGTAGCCTAGTTCGTTGGTGAAGTGCGGGGAGTTCCGGCTGTTGTCCTCATGCCCATTATCGGGATCGGCCCCTCGGCGGTGGTGCTTTCCATTCTACGTGTTTACTCTTAACGAGCATTCGCACGAAATTTCAACAAATTTTCGTCGCAGTGCCTGTCTAGCGCGATACAACAGTTTCATGTCATTCACACAGTGTGCAGTGTGGTAGATTGGATGGTGAGGTGTTCGACAGAACGGATTCGCGTGTTTTCTTTGCAGCTGAACAAAACGTGCTTTTTATATCCAGCTGTTACGTTGAGGAGCCGATCGGAATCTATATCGTAAGAAGTATTCGCTGTACTCCTGTACTTCGATAGAAGATATTGTTTTTTTTTTTAAAGAATTTTCAGTGTTGAGGGTGCATGCAGGCCGGAGTAATGAAAATAACTCGATAATAGGAAGGAAGAATCTGAAGGTGAACGAGGCAAGGATGCTCCGGACTCCACGTAGATCGTACTGGATATCATTCAGTCACGAAGCGAGTTATCTTTAACTGAAGCAACTCTTGGAGTCCCGGTGACCGTAAAATATTTCGTCATTCGGTGACATAGAAGATACGAATTACACCGAAAGTTCGATCGAGTACCTGCGTGGCCTGCGCCGAAGAAACGGAAGCACGTTTGCGAGATAACAAGAAAAAACGTGGTTGGATACGAAATTTTGGAAGATACTGAGTAACCGAGTAAACAAGGAAATTCGTGGGTGTGGGAGAACGGTGAAACGCGTAAAATCGGTGGAGCCCCGTCTTCCGGGTACCGTGGGAGTCTTGATGAGCGTGGCGATCGATAGCGAGCTCGCGTGCTCGGCTCGGAGACGTTGACGTCGTCCGGGTCGGTCTCGATTCGTTCGAGTCCTACTGGATATCAGGCAGGAGTGATAACGCTGATATATTTTCGGTTATTCATTCGGAACGACGGGTACAATCAATCGTGTTGCGTTGTGGAAAATTCTTCCGTCCCTCTTTGCAATTTAGGCTCGTTTTGCGATCGAGGTATTCGGGTAGCGCAAAAATTTGGTTAAATTCTTCGATCGGACATAGTGGAATTGAGGTGAGCTACACAGCTGATACTGGGTTTCCTGATATTCAGTCTAGTCAAAATAATTGTCGTTTAGACAGTTTGCCAAATTTGGTTGACGGTAAATCGTGGTATTGTTCGTGTACGACGTCACGGAACAGGCGTCGCGTACTTGGTTGGGTGACCGGTGAATTCTCAAAGCAAAGATAGTCCTCCCGACGGTATATGGGGGACTTTGTTGCGACGAGTCTCTTCTCGAGCAGTAGTGGGAGTCCCTCGTCCGCAGCAGTCTGCAGACAAACATCCACTGGGGTTTGCAGTGCAGGAAACATTGGAAGTGGGTCAACTTCCTCGATACTGGCCAATAGTCATCATCACCAGCAGCAGCAGCAACATCACGTTGGGCAGCAACAACACCATCATCTCCATCATCATCCTCACCATCATCAGCGGATCAACACGATGCAAGACGAGCTGCTGATTGAGAAGCAAAGCGGTAGCGGTAAGCAGGCACCACTTTCACCGGGTGATTTGGACGGTGGTAATGCCCAGGAAAAATCGAAGGAATCCTCGGAAGCCGAGACTAACGCGATGGTAGCCGCAACACCCCAATCGCTCTCGTCGTCCGCTTCTGACAAAGATATCACCAGTTGCGTAAACACATCGGGTCTTCAGGGTTTCGCTGATCCAGTGAGGGTTCCAAGCTTATGGGCTGCCGCTCCTGATGACACGGGGCTTCACGCCTTACCGGTCAATGGCTCGATCGCGACCTTCCAAAACTTTCCGGCTGGTGGACCCGCCGGACTGTTCGCCGGATCCAGCGCAGGTGCCAGACGAGCCATCACCGCGAGTCACAACTTTCCTCAACACGGTGGTAACTCTGGGGCTCCAACCGGCGCCAGGCATGGGCTTCAGGTTGGACAGCAGCAGCAGCAGCAACAACAGCAACAACAGCAGCCTTCCTCTCATCCAGGAGTTTACCTTCAGGGAAAGGGTTACGCCGCATGGTCAGGCGGACCACAAGCTCCTCAGCAATGGGGTGGAGCACCCCAACCAACCGCTGCACCCAGTCCAGCGCTATCGCCCTGGAGCAGGGGTCGATCCGTACCCAATATACCACCGTTGCACTCGTCACTTCATGCTGCCGCCGTGGCTGCAGCGGCTGGACTTCAAGGCCGAAAACCCAGTCCAACGTTTCCTGGACACCCCGGTGCTAATCAGGCACACCCGTCTAACATTAGCCCCGTCAAGTTTCGCAGGAGCACCTCGTATCCTGGCAAAGGAAATCTTTATCCGCCACAACCGGCTCCCACGTTCGAAGTTACCGCTGCGGAGGAACGGGATCTTCTACAACTACCCCCCTACCAACAAGTGAGTGCAATGTTCGTCCCAGCTTCGTTTAGGGTTTTCTGCCTGCACACGAGGGACTTAGGGTTTGTGCTGCATCTTCGATTTTGAGGGCTCCTGACCTTCCGAAGTACAGATTTAGACCATTTGCGAGGATTAACCGATTGAACCCGAATAAACTTTCAGAAATAGATATTCTGATCTCGAGATCAGAAAAAGAACTTGGCACTTTGGAATATCTGTAGGGTTTATACAATTTTCACAGCTAGGAACTCGGTTCAGCTGATAGCTTAGAACTATATGATGTTTGTATTCTTGAAGGAGAGCGGAGATTGAAATAATATCAGGGTTAGATTGAATTAAAAGATTGTCATGGTTGCACGATGAATCGGATAGAAGATTGTAGTCAGAATGTGTTTCGTACACATTGATTTTTCAATCATTCTGCAGGCTGTGTAGATCCATACATGACTAGCATCACTTAACATCCATTTCCATCCATCAATCATCTGAGGTTGATGGGAATGGCAAAATTGAAGATTTGGAGATATCTTTGAATCGCATTCTTTCACAACTGGACGACTTCCTTACTACTTCCTACTGTTTTTTTTTTATTCTGTGATTGATTTAGAGAGTTCTTATTTTTTATATTTGTGATCTATTTAGTGATATTTGTAGTACGACGGTTTCGATATAGGATATACAGCTGTTGATCATGCAAGCATTTCTTCCTGCTACAAACTGAAAGTGTCCTACCTTCCGATTGATTTTCCGTACGACAAAATACCTTGCAGATTCTCGCAGTTGGTGGCGCTCATTTGCACTCTTTGTGGCCACACGCACTTCTTGCGCCACGTTATGCAACTATTACGTTCGGAATTGAATTTAAATTTAGATCGCTCGTACCGGTTGTCTCAACGAATACACCGCTCAAGTTTTCCGGAACCGAGCGTGGCACCATCATCCCTTCGTATCACATGATTTTCATCGGAGATTCCACCGTAAAGGAGATCGCGTTTGGTTTTTGACATTGGAATGGTGATTATTACGGGGATCTGCGATGGGCCTCTTTATGATTAGGCTTTTTGTATTTTAGTGCATTAACGAGTGGACGAGTTATTGATATTCATGTAGCTCGTTATCTTGTTTATCTAGTTGGAAGTTGACCGCTGAAGATCATGATTGTTGTTGGCCAGGAAAGATAGGCAGGAAAGATCTCGATAGAAGTTGGCCTGGACAGATGGTGGCTTTTGATGGAAGTTGGTCTGGGTAGATGGAACTTTCATCAAGATCCACAAGGCCTGGTGGGTCCTGGAAGTTGGCCTGGAATGGTGGTGCGTCTTAATGGAAGTTGGTCTGAAAATAAGATGGTGGGTCTTGATGGATGTTGGTTTGGGAAGATGGTGGGTCTTGACGGAAGGTGGTGGTTCTTCATAGAAATTGGTTTGGGCAGATGGTGGATGTTGATGGAAGTTGGCTTGGATAGATGGTGGTGCTTGATGAAAGTTGGCCTGGATAGATGGGGGTTCTTGATGGAAGTTGGCCTGGATAGGTAGTGGGTCTTGATGGAAGTTGGTCTGGACAGATGGTGGCTCTTGATGAAATTGGCTTGGGAAGTTGGTGCATCTCGCTGGAAGTTGGCCTGGGAAGATGTTGGATCTTCATCGAAGTTGGCTTGGAAAAATAGTTATCTTCGACATAGGCGAAGCAGGAGACTAACCATTTGATCATTATTAGAAGTCAATCACAGCAAGAGGAGAATAAATTCGCATGAATTAATATATTTATCTGCATAAGTGAAAGTGTCAACAGAATACTACCACAGACTAGAACAGACCTTTTCGTGGCGACGAAATGATTGAATATTTGATGTATTGTCTTAAACCTGAATTGCGTGATGCCCTTCGTTCCATCCCTTTCGATTTTCACCAGACGTTTTGGAAATAGGGAATATCCTTAGAAAAAGACCTGCTCCTAAATATCAGGTACATGTCCCAGTTACGTCAGCTTTTCCGGGGAGCTTTTTACCCCACCTTGCTTAACTGGCATCCCCCTCTTTATCGCTATTCACTCGTTTTCATCCCTCTCATCTACCCTCGCTCTCCACATCCCTATGATATTTGTCTGCCTCTCTCTTCCGCAAGAGCCTTGAACGCTCCCTTCTTCAGTCATCCAGCTTGCTTCTCCCCCCTTCCCCCTCCGCCACGTCTTCACGCCACTTCGTTTAAACCGATACCTAAGCGCTCACGCCCGCGAATATAGGGGAGGAAAACTTTCTTCGGGTACGTTTTCCGTCGTCGAATTCTGACCCAATTCCCTCGCGACCTGCTAGGCTGTTTTCCCCTCTTCTCCTCTATACACAGATTCGTGTGTCTAGCAGAAGTTTAAGCTCAGCTATTTTCGTACCGTTCCGAAAATACACTTCTTTGGATGCCATCGCCGAGAGCGAAATGGCGAGTGAGAAGAGAGTCATATGATGCAGCCGAGGTATCATCTTTGTGTGGCTCTCGCACACCAACCACCGTCACCACCATCTTCATCGGACTATCGCGAAGAGCTTTTCTTCTCGGGGAATCCCGAGCCGGTCTAAGGCGCGATTAACTACTACCGTAAAAGCTCCATTCTACAAAATTCCATTACCGCGAGAGTGGTGCCGTACAGTTTTCTTCGCAGGGAGACCCACGAGATGAGGATCGCAGCATTTGTCCCTGTCCGAGGAAATTCCGGTTTCACTAACAGACCCCTGATCAACCAGTCCAGTCACATTGAAATCGACCCTTTTTTCTCCTCATATGGAAGACACGATTTCTAGGCTATTTGGGAGTGGCTGATTGGAAAACTCGCGTAAAAGTTACAGGAATGTGATCAATTTAGGGCCCGGGGAAAGTGAAAAGGAAAGTGCGTTGGAAAGCTGATCTTCGAACTGAGAAAAGAAAACGGAAAACTCGGGAACGTTCCATCGGTTGGCTAGTTTGATGAGTACGGTATTGGCACTTTTCTTACGAGGCGGTTACTTGACGAAGAATGAACTCTTGATTCACATAGGTCTCGTGTATACACGACCGGAATCGATAAGATTCAGAGGAATGTTCCCAGCTTCTTAGATAAGAATAATCCAATTTCACCAACCTAAATGTGGCATTTTATTTATTAAAGCGAAGCCACGTGACATACAAGTGCAAGAGAGATATCTGAAATGGTTTGACCGAGATTTCTCAAAGATGAAACATTTTTAAAGTTAAAGAAAACAACCAAGCTCTGCGTCTATAAATTCTACAGAGCCTGATGTTTGGTTTTACCGAAAAAATGTAAATATTTACCATAAAACTAGGTTCGAAAATTTGTGAAATAACATGGAGTGTCTACACGTCCTTAAAAGCGCTGATTTCGTTGATAGCTCGCTGCAGCCAAGTAGGCTAAAAGAACTAACGTGCGGAATTGATGACCCACAAATACCGCTAAGCCTTCACTCTAAAAGTGATTGGATCCAACATGAAGCACCCTCTTGTTTTGAGGGTTAACAAATTGGACGCAGAGTTTCTACGGCGCGCAAAGATCATTACTAAAGTCGTCACTAGGTGTCACGTTCCTCGTAGTTCTGCCAACTTTCAGGGCGATGGATTTCAATTATATCCTCGTTTTGCTGCTCCGCTTTTTTTTCGCTTCATCGGAAACATCACGAGTTTCAACGATACCGTGGCAATTTTGAAAAAAGCTTTTACCTCGGTCCACGCGGCGATCATTTTCTCGATTGCCTTCGTACATCGCGAGAATGAACTCCACCAACGAACTGTTTAATCTTTCCAAGATCGTAGGTAACCGGCAAAGCCGAGTATCACTACATAAAGAGAAATATGCATATCCAGACGCCGCTTAGCAATTAGCAGCGAAGGCTCCAAGCAATTACCAATGTTGCAGGCTATAACAGTTCCTTTTTTTTTGCACTGCGTTTCCCTCCGCGTTCTCCTTTCCCGGCAACCCGAGTACTCGAGAGTATCGATTTTTTTGGTCTCTTTCTCTTTTCGAACTCATCCACGTACCTCTATGGGCGAGTAAAAAAAAAGTTTCGTGATTTACCAAGTTATTCAACGCTCGACTTCAACCCATCGCGCGCTCGGCACACTGCAAGCTCTATCGATCCATCTTCGTTCACCGAGATTACGTGGTGACCTGGAACGTCTGACGAATATAGAAGCGTGCCCGCCGAGTCACCACGAACCACTCGGAAGACGTTTAGAAACGAAAAAAAAAACAATGTTACCACCCAAACGGTTCGCAGCTGTAATGATCGTCATATACGAAGGTTAGAGAACTTATCGCCTCGTGCGAGGACGATTCATTCTTTTCTCCACTGTGTTTTTTTTTTTTTTTTTTCATTTTGTTTCTCGGGCACCAGAGCGAATTTGGGACACCTGTGGCACTCGATGCTAGAGGAAAAATGAACCTTCGACGTTTTTCTGTTTGGCTGAAACATCTTGACTCTCGAATGAATTTTGGTTAACGGAAATTATCATTTGGGTCAGAAATACAAAAGTTGGGGAGGCTTTCGTGGCAACCCTCGAAGGCTCTGAAGTAGCTTCTGGTGATTATAAAGGTTATGAAATTAGGAACTACCATAACACTTCATTATTTTATCTCGGTCACGTAGATCCTCTTACGAGCAAGCACGTGCTTTTTTTCTCTTTTTCTTCCGTCATTTTGGCTCTTCCATGGATGATGTTTCGGAACTGAAGACAAGGAGAGAGAATCGTGTTCATTGGGATGAGATTTGCGGAAAATATAAAACCATTTGAAGCTTTTGGGGAATAGATTCGTGTGGGGTAATTGTGCGCGGTTGGATTTTTCATTATTTCTTAAGTAGGTTTAGAATAACTGTGGACGATCCATTTTGTTCTAAGAGATAATTAACGTCCATTGCCAAAAATATTACGATATTTTAATATTACGTACTTTCAATTCAGTTTGTCTCGTACGTTGCTGTACGTTGTCGAACAAGTGTTGTATATCAGAAGGCATCTCATTTCGTCTAGTTTCACGTGTGAGGTTACTTAGCTTGGTGCGATCCAGCAATTGCGAGCAGTTTGGAGGGCATTTAATTCAGACACGTTGGGTTAAGTGTGCGCAGAAGCTTGTCGCGTATGAGAGCGCATGCTTAAAAGCAACAAAATTTAATATTCACCGGGTCGAAACTTTTCACATGCAAACTTTGAAGCTTTTCACATACAAACATTTATATATTTACATGGAACTTTTGTATATGATAAACGCTTTATTCATATGAGTATATTCCGTTTTTTCTAGGATTTTTATAAATTATGTCGATGATTGTTTCAGGTAAAAACGACTATATTACTTACGACTGATACTAATGTCTTGTTAATTGTTGATCTTTTCCTGAAAGTATTTTAATGTAGCAGAATTTAATTAACTATGATGCGATGATTGTTTTGTACTCTTACCCACACTGCTGCGTACACGTGTCCCAACATTGGCTTAACGGTGCACGTACTTTGACCGCTGTACGTTTTTGTTTTCTGCTAGAAATGCATGGCGTAAAGGAGAATAATTATTTTCTTAAATTATCGAGGAATAAATGCTATAAATTGGTGACGCGGTTTTGTTCCATTCCACGGTAAATTTTACGTCTTTGCAACGATGATACAAAAAATGTACACTCCTAGCCTTCTCGTTTTTCACGAAACATCGGTTTCAGAAGCACGATGGGCTATTTTGGCGGTTGGTACCACATCGTTTTTTACTTTTTATTTTCCACGATGATTCCGGACTGTTCGAAACTTTTGAACAATCTGGCTTTATTGGCGAATGTAATTTTGATTGCGAGTTTTCATGGAAGTGCGCGTGTCGAGTTTGTACTTGTTTCTTGGCGTATTTGCCGTGGATAAGGTACGTGTCGCCGCAAGAATCGAGAGTCGTAACGACGATAAACGCGATAAGGGGTCCGTACGAATATCGCAGTCAGAGGGGAAGGAAAGAGAGGGAGAAAGAGAGCGAGCGAGCGAGTGACAGAGATCGAGAAGAGTTTGGAAACTACTCTAACCTGGAATCTCGAAACTGGTGGAATCGAGTGTTTCCTGCAGCTCGAATAACGCTTCGAAGACTATCGAACGCTATGGCTATATTTAACTTTGTGAGTTTTGGGGTTTTAGCTCTGACACTGGATCATAGAATATTTAATAGAGGCACGTGTGTTTGTGGTTGGAAACGTTTCTCGAACCGTTGACAAAGTCGACATAGAAACGAGCGAGAGTTTACATATCTATTGGCTCCAATTGCAATTGATATCTTGTCCAGTTGAAACGAAACATTAATTGTTTGACGATGAGAAAATTAGGTCAAAATGGACCAGCATATGGATGTTTATTGGAATGGAATTCCATCTCCGTAATTCGAAGTATCGACCCACCGAAAGTGTTGGTTTGTTTGTTTGCAATCTTCATTGACTCCAATTGTAATTAATAACTCGTCCAGTTGTAACGAAACATTGATGGTTCGACGATAAGAAAATTAGGTCAAAATGGACCAGAAGATCGCTGTTGAGTGGGACAGAATCCCGTCTCTTTAGTTCGATGTATCGATTTAGTGAAAGTATTTGTTTCCTATGAAGTAGTCATCGTGCTTTTCTAGAAAGAAAACTCAATTTTTTAAATGGTATTTAAAGTGGAATTTATTTTGGAAATTCAACATCTCAAATATTTTTATTTTTTTATTTATTTAACAAAATTTTATTTTTTTTACTGCTTCCTCATTGGTACGCGCGGTTAGAGCTTTTTACCTGTCCCATTACTATTTTCATTTTGCTCATTACTTCCCTCTTCCGTCATCTTTCTTCCCTGTTTCACCGTGTACAGACTTTTTGTTAAAGTGTGTACACCGAGGCTTCAGAAAAATCGGCCTCCACGCTTACAGGTAAATGCGTCGGCCAGAGCACGACTAAGCGATCACCGCACCAAATATTAGCCGCGCTTTGATGCTGTCCATGGTGCTTAATTTCAGTGATCGCCCGAGCCGGACTCCGACCGGCCAGCCGCCATCATCGGTTCAATTTTTTAAATTAATGTCTAGTTATGGTTTTTTTGCTCGTGGGGATCTTGTGTTCTTGAAATATTTGAAATTCTGGAGAGCAGGATTTTTCAGTGAAAGATTCTTCGGGCTGGATTGATAGTTTCGATTTAGGGTTCACGAATGTAGAACAGTTTTGCAGCTCGGCTGGTTGGTTCGATAGAGAGACTTCGTAAGTTTGTCGGATGCGGAATGCCGAGGAATCGATATTTGTTCTGTTAAGAAATTCGGACAGCTGTCAAGCCGCCGTCGGAGCAACTTGTTTTTCTCATGATTATCGTGACGATTAGAAAAGCAAAACTCTTGTAAATTCCATACGTGAATAATTTGAATTTTTGTGAGCTCGAATCGAAAAGAAATTCGAAGACATTATCTTATTTACATTTGTCTTCTCCGACGCTCGCGTGAACCTCATACGTACCATCTTCAATTCAAGTATCCAAGTGCGTCATACAAGAACTACCAAAGATATCTCTAGAGTTCAGCCTGGAAATATTTCTATGGCCCGCGAAAAACATGGAAATATAAAAAAATGTAGCATCGATTCTCATGGAACATTGCAAATGTAAAAGGTATTGTTATTTTGTCCCGAAAGCTGAACCTTCCGTAGTTGCAACGTAACAAATTCGAAGAAAATAAAATACTCTTGAATAAAAATCGAGAATTTTGAAAGATTGCATAACACAGGCGATCAGTCCGTCTTTTATACAAATATATTGTATATAATAAACAATTATACATAATTTAACAAGCAAGAAAGAATAATAATGCTTGTATAAAAATAAGAGACAATCAATAAAAGCTAACGTTAAACGATTAAAAAATCGTATTTGCATTTTACTTAACATTTACAAAAATGTTAAAAAGTGTCAATAATGGATGGGTTGTCAAAATAAGGTCAGTCCCTCAATTCTATTCGGGCAAAACAATCGGAAGACTAAACATTTTTTGCATTCCTAATGATTTATATGCAATTTAACTCTTAATTCCATTAAAAGCCTAATTGAAGAAGAATCTGAAAAGAAAGTTCTACGTTACGGTTTTTTAGGGACCTTGTTCCTTATTGGTTTTCCGGAAATTCCAGAGTGAAAAATGCGGAAATGAGCTTTCTACCGGATGTACCTGAATCCTGTAGAAAGAATAGCTATGACGAATCAATCGCTTTGATTCGTCACCTCCTCAAGTTGGTTTGGAATAGAACGAACGAAATTTAATTGGACGTAACTGAAGTCTGATTTATCCCACGATACACTCACGTTTAGGATCAACAAGAAATAAACAGGAGAGAAAAAAAAAGTGTCGAAGATCCGAGAGCAAGGGATTTTCTAACAGAATCGTCGAAATCGGAGCCGGCGACTGAGCCTGGGCGTGTTCGATAATCTGTTCGCGAAGGCGATCAAGTTACTCGCTATCACGAGAAGTAACCCGGTAGCGTGTCGAGTTACCATGCGGAAAAACAACTGTTTGCGTTGTCTGGTATAGATAATTGCGGTTGAATCAGAAGAGCGTAGTTCGAGAGCTTGGGCACGCACGAGTGTACGAGAGGTACGTAGGAGGGGCTTTCATTACATGGCAGAATTGATTTTCCATATTGGACGGATTACATGGCAGAGTTGATTTTTTCATATTGGAACGGTTTTAAGTATCCAACTATCATTGGATATTTAAAACCGTCATCAGCATTCAAGGATTGATCCAACGATTCTTTTTTGGCATCAGTCTTGATTTTGAGATTTAATTTCTTTAATTTCCAATCCCAAACAATAATTGAAGAACTGTGTAGATGAGTCCAGTGTTGGATTACCCGTATAGCAGGAATATTAGATGCTGCAGGTATCTACGAGCCCTCCATCTGGTTCCACCGTAATTCAGACTTTAAAATACATTTTATTTGGACCACTTTGGCAGTTATAATCTCGTCCAGTACAAGAGATAGTGAATTCAAAATGAAAGGCTAGGCAATGTAATTGCGCGGTATGTCGAACTAATTGGAACACATGCTATTCATATTCGCAACAAAAAAATAGGAGCCTCTGGAACTGTAGTTTTGTAAATTTATAGTGGAAAGTTCATCAGAGTGGTTGCCCGAATGTAAGAAAATGTAATTACGCGTTTGTTTATTCTTAATGATTAGTACAAGTAATTGAAACATTATTTTCCAAAATTTCAGCGTTTAAATAATGAATCAAGAGCCGATGTCATCTAAGTAGCCTCACATTAATATTAATATGATTTGCTTGATGCGATTGATTTAAATCGAAACAAGGGTTACGGGTTGATGTTTTCTAGAGCCTCAAATAATTGCCTGCTGGCTTGATCCAGTATTGTCCGGGTTCGCCCAACAGCTCTTGCCACCACTGCCATTTTGGTCATACCTTAATTTAATCGAATGTATACCGAAATCCAGTTGAGACTTGGTCTCCGACGGTTTCACCAATCACTGATAAATGAAAGTTAAGGGTGTCTCTGGTCGAGTCGAACCTCGGTAATCAAATCAGGTCACCCTCGCGGGAATTTATATCGAAAAGTGTGTTCGAATAGCCAACTGATTCATCGATTAGCATTCGGCGCTGGAATTTAGAGTGACACACCGGCAACGGAAACGAGGTCGTTGATGTACAGTATGGCGTTCGTTAGGAGATTCGATTTATCTGCCAATGTTACGCGACGGCTGTGTCTCGATCTGTCCAATAACCAAAGAGCGAGTATTCACCAGCGTTGACGGCGCACAAGTGGCATTTCGACCACTGCCAAATTACCGCGGATAAATCAATACGATAGCTCTCTCGTCTGTATATTTAAGAGCTTCCTTGTCGCCACCCCACCCCTCGCCGCCTATTTTCGTACAACGCGATCTTCGGTAAATTCGAAGATCCGTCTCGATTGCCAAGCATCTAAAAATTCGCGGATGCGTTCATGAATGAGACACTCATGGAGGAACACTGAACTTCCTCAATCTGCGGACGTCGAATTTACAGTGCAATCACTAACAGTCTCTTGTTAAATAGAACTTCAGACATTCAATCCGAACAAACCCAAACGAAACTAAATTTGACATGTCAAGTTGAAAGGCATCCAGTATTGGCAGGTATCAAATCAAATAAACCGAAGCCAACCCAAATTGGACATATCAAATCGAGCTACATCCAGCATTGGCAGCTATCAACTCAAACAAATCCAAATTGGTCATGCCAAATTGAACCATTCCAGCATTGGCAACTATCCACCCAAACAAAAACCCAAATTGGATATATGAAATTAGCCCTCATCCAGCATAGGTAGATATCATCCACCTAACACTTAAAAAACCACTAATCCCTCATCTTTAATCACTAATCCCTTTCCCTAATTCCGTCTACTATCAACAACTTGCTTTCGTACAACTTTGAGTTCTCAAAACGCCAATGTTGTTCTTAAAAATAACGGAAATACGTTCACTCGTGTAGCAAACTGAATTCCATAAATCCACCCCCTCCTCCCGCCGCCCATTTCAGCGTGGATCCTTCAATCGTTGGATTCTCTGGAAAAAAAGAGAATACGTCGCGGGATACGATAGCCCGACTAGAGATTTTACGGGAGAACGCGGAGGACGAAAGAGAAAAAGGAAGATGGATGGGTGGGAATGAAAATGAGGACTGGCCTCTGCGGTCTGGAAAGGCTCGAACGCATTCGAAATGCATATCCGGGATATGCTAAATCTCCGAAAGCGGTACCGTGTGATTTCGTTGGGGGTTCCGCGCTCTGTGAGGTCAGGGCAGTACCAATCGCACCACACGTACGTATCTACGCACATACACGTTCAAGTCTTCCTTGGCGGTGTGCACTATTATGGTACGTGGATAGAACTGGGAAAGCGAGTATTTGCGAGACCTGAGTTTGGATTTACAATGCAAATCCACAGGAGCTAACGTAGGCATATATACATAGATACATACTCACACATACATGCGCACATCCATACATGCATATGTGATACATACATACATAAACCCATATATATAGTACGTGTATATGTATACGGAGGTACAGTGAATAGTGGGCGTCTCGGTTCATCCTACACGAACGAGGAACTCGTCGAAGCAGCTTCTCCGGTGCTTGCTTGCGACGTTGGTTACCCGAACAGCGAGAACCAACGACAACGACTATGTGGAAGACTCCGCCCTGGCTACGACCTTTGCAAATGCAAAAGCTTCGTTACTTACGTCGAGAGTAACCGGAGCAACCCTCTCGTCTTTTTGGTCGCTTGGTCTCTCTCTCTCTCTCTCTCTCCGTTTCCCTCTCTGTCTCTCTCTCTCTCTCTATCCTCTATCTCGCTATATTTACTGGTATGTATGAGCTCGGTGATACCTACATACGGGAGAAATTCACGTTACCTTCACACGTGATCCGGGCGAGCTCAGAATTTCACCATAGTTTCTCTTCTATTTGCCTTGTCCGGGGTAGGAAGCGAGATGCGGGAAGAGGACACGTCTTCAGGTTCTCTCGTAGAATGGAGACAAGATACGTCACGTGGAAAAAAATTGGAAGTAGGAATGATGGGAGAATGTGGGAGGAGAAGGAAGAGAGTTTTTGGGGTAATTGGGAGAGAAGTTGCTGTATGGGAAATTTGGAAACTGGTGACGAAGTTTATTACGTGGCACGAGATTTGATTTGAGATGTAAAATGGATTAGCACTTCGGTAAAGATGTCTCGGTTTAATTTGGGAGAATTTAGTAATATTGGAGAGATTCAGAAATTCTTGGAAATTTGAGGATTGATAGTCTTTGATGGAATAATAATTCACGAATTATTTTAGAATTTTTCAGTTCATAATTTAGTAGTTATAAACATATGAATTAAAAATGGTCACTTGTGCAAAAACAGCTTTTGTACATGTTAATGGTTGCAAAACAGATGGAACTAAATTGCGCCGAATTTCGAATATATTGTATCATGAACATTTAGCATCGTACAATTGATTGGGCTAAGTTCTACATAAATAGACGACATTGTTGCCTTTGCCAGTCTATTTACAGAATAGTAAAAAGGTTTATTTTAGCGATGAATCAATCAGCAATCATTGGAAAATAAAATGTATATTGAGTTTTTCGGTATTTATCGATAATAATAAAATGATCTGAACGTATCGATTACATTTGTAAACTTGAGAAATTCTTTTGTTGGACATTTTGAACAAAATTATTACAGAAAGTATGAAATTAACATCTCGAAGTGTTAATTTAGTACCAAATAAGATATTTGTAAGGTTAAACATGTACCATACAATTTAGACTCGAAAATTCGGGATTCCCCCATTTTTATAAACTTTTTGTCCGGCGATCCATCAAGTAGTACCTCAACTGTACAAGTCTGTTGAAACATACAAAGGAACGATTTTAACAAAGAGTTATTCATTGATTATAAGAGAAACGTGATTGGCAAGGATAGATGGGAAGTGCAATGGTATTGTTCCTGGAGTCTTTAAAATCGATTTTAGCAGAGAATATAGCAGTAAAAAAAAAGAACTGACGTTTAAGAGAGAAGTAGTACCGGGCCTGAAGAGTATCCGCAATGGAAATCAGATATCAGTGCCATTGTACACGTTGGATGATCGTCATTATCTATCGTTGAAGATGGCTCACGATGGCTTAATTGTAGCGATTATCAATTTTTTTTGCTTCGCTAACGAGTCCTTTTCCGCAATCACTTCGAATTTACTGCTTTCGCAACATAAATCGTTGTACACGAGAGAAGACCGATCACAGAGGTTGTCAAACGAAAGGGTGCAAAAAAGAGTTGCCATGTTCAGTCGAAATGACAGAATCGTAACTTGCTGACGAGAATTTTCAATTTTTCAATCAAAACCAATCGGTCAATCATAATTCTCAAAAATTCCAATGGAAAATCCTAATTAGATTCCAATCAGAGTTAAGTTTTCGTACATGGATCCAATGGCGCGTCGCGTTGGTTCTCAATCAGGAAGCAGGGACAAGTATGGGAATCCAATGCGATTTCTGGGACGATATCAACACTGGTGGTAGGAAAGAGGTTAGGCAAAATTGGGGGTAAGGAGAATGTGGTTTGAGTTGACGAGTGTCTTTCCAATATCGATCAGCGACCCATTCGGTCTCAAGTTTCCCAATCGATTCCCACCGCTACGCATATCGTACTATCGGTTTGCTTGCCAGTTGTGTGAGCCACATCATGCACGCTGCTAGTACACACCTAAACCTGCCTGGAACCTTGGAATTCGTCGTAGCGACACAACTTGTTTTTCACGTTTGCGTATGTAGATTGTACAAGACGTATAGTTACATTTTAGAGGCGCCATTTCCCTAGGCAAGTTTCGAGCTTCGGGGGTTGATTAATTAATCACTCGTGTTGACGTATCAAGCTTCTCCATGAATGGGAATTCTATTCATGAGAGTGTGGTAGCTTGGAGAAGTGGATCTTCAACCTCGCCCTTCAAACCAGCCCTTTGGACCTATTTTGCGGATCATTTTCAGTTTCTTGCTTTATCAATATTTAGTAATTCGAGGACAAACCAGTGATTCGAATAAATTGATAATTTGGTGGATGGGTCATTAATTTTCTTGAAGTCAAAGATTGCGAAAGATTTTTCATTTGCTGATATTATGGTCCAAAGAGCATTATTCATTGTGTATCGAAAGATTGATCGTGTATTACGAGCCTTTGAATCATTTCCAACTGATAGGCGAGCCAGCGAGATAATCATTTTGGATTATTCTTTTTCGAAGTTAGTTGCACGACCTTCCGGTTATCGCATGCACGTACGTGTATACCATTAATTATTTACGATCGCACGTAACATCGTCAAGGTTCTACCAGTCGTTATTGCCACGTTATAGCATATCGCATGAGACAAGACGAAAAATATTACGAAATTAACGTACAAAGGATTTCCAAGCTGAAGTTACGCGGCAATAATTTTTAAATAACTGTGATAGAACTTTTATCGCCAACGGAAAATCAAATTGCAAGGATTTTTTTTTTCGTCGTTGAGTAAATAATAATTGAATTTATTTATTCAGATGTGAAAGGTCAGACTAACGACTCGAATATCCAGTTTATTGGAATAAATTAATCTTGAGTGTATTAGTAAGTTAATTGGAAAATGGTATGAACATTTATTTTTATGTATTTTAAATTTCATAGTGAAATATTTCCAATTGAATCTGGTATTAATTAATTAATACGCGGTTCAATGAAAATAATTTTTTCATTTCATAACATATTTAATTGTGAATGTTAATTTAATCAGTTAATAGTTAAATAATTTCGTAAAGAATATTCGAAGGTAGGTATCTCAACAGCAGTTAACAACATTGTTGTTAACTTCTATATGCTATTCAATTAACGAAAAAAAACTATTATTCTTCCAAGGAAAGTGAAACAAATTTCCAAATGTTTCTCTCATGGTGAATTTAACAAATTACTCATAATATTTCGTTGCCTCACTAGTAAACCGTTCGCATTATTTTCATTTCGGATTTGGATTTCATTCACGAGTGAAATATTGTTAGCGAAATGGCAAAGCGTTGTTTCAAAAATTCAAATAATTCTTTTTTTAATTTAAATGTAAGTAAGATTTTGAAATTACTATTATTAAAAATTACTTTTAGAATTGACCATTAAAAATTGCCTCTATTATTTGGGCATAAGTTACCTTCAGAAGTTAACATTACTGTAAATGACTTTTATTAAAGATTTCGGTTCTAAAGTACTTTACAAATCACCCTTAAAAGTTACCTTTGTTATTTAGATGTACCTTTTTTATGACCTTTCCAATCTTTAGATATAAATTACCCTTCGATATCCTGATCGAAAAAAAACTCTCATTTTTCCTATCAGGTTTTCTGACGGCAATTCTTGATTTGGCTGCTAATTCAGTATCGTACGCATGGAATAACAAACCGGTTCGTGACCGAGTGATACACGGAGATTCGCGATAGGAAATAATTCTAGATTCCTCGACGCATTATGGAATTACATGGTTTTCTGTTTGACTGCACTCGTACAAATATATTCATACCCCAAGAATTTGCGGCGGGAGGGGGGGGGGGGGGGGGGGGGAGTAATACTCGTTGAGATGGAAGAGAAAAGTGGCCCTGAGCTTTTTCGTATTCCGAGGGAGGCTTATTCGTATCCGCGGGACAATCGCTCGCAGAAGTGTCGCGATAAGCGATTGCCGCACTAAAAGTAACCGCTGGTGCCGGGCTTAGAAGGGAAAAGCCGAGAAACAGAGTGAAAAATACGCGGAAGAAAAGGAGCGAAAACGTAATGGAAGGGAGTTATCATCTTGGGCCGGAAAAGATGAGTGTAAGGAAATAAAAGACCGTGGTGAATATAAACGGTTGAGAAAAATAGTGGAAACAAAAAAAAAGAATGTAAAGCATTCGAGAAAACGAAGAAAGACGGGGAGGGCGAATAGAGGCAGAGGAGGGACGGGGGAGTAGAAAGAATAAAAGAGCAAAGTGGAAGAAATATGAAACAGCAAATCATGGAGGATTATAAATGATGCTCAATGAGGAAATGTAATTTTTTTTTCCATACTAGTCTTCACTATTCATTCCAGGATTACGACCACTTCACATTCCATTATACTCGTACGAAGTAACCTTACCTTCAAAAATTGCAATACTGCGTTTTCCTCAGGTCAGCCTCGTTATTTCAGTCTACCAAAAACGATAAGAAACCAGTTTTTCCCCTAGTTGTTACACCTATGTAGCTCACCAAAAAATGAATCATTTTTGGAATTTTCTATTGGGAATACTGAAAACAAGCAATCTCAACGTGGGTCGCAGGATTTTAAATAGATATATTGGTATATCCAAAAAAAAATGTATGGAAACAGTACCAGTGTCAGGTCAGTTGTGATTAACACTGGGAATGTTGTTCTTTTAGCTGCTTTGCTGGAGGATTCGAATATGTTATACCCGAGCATTGATAATAACAACAAAAATGTTCCTTCTCCACTCAATTATTTCAGACAATTTTTAAAAGATGTGAATATTGTTTCCTCGAGATTAGTAAAATTTTATATAGCTAATATTTACGATATCTAAAATGTTAAGTTGTTCATTTTTTAAACAGTCGAAATTCGAAATAGCTGGAAATAACAATATGGAATACTTCAAGTATTTAGAATTTAAATGATCTAAAATATAAAATAACTGATACTTAAAATAACTACAATTTAAAATAGTTGAAATTCGGAATAACGAAAACTTGAAATAGCTGAAATTTAACGTACTTAATGTTAAAAAAATACTTAATAAGTTAATCGGGATAAAAAAAAAATAACGTGGAATCGTACATATTATATTTGACTTCGTAAACGGTACATTTCTGGAAGAACGCACAAAATTAATTCCAATCAATATTACTCCTCAAGCATTTCGTAAATTATTTCGTGGCATGTAAAAAATGTACGAAGGCTCTTTTGGGATATTCCTTCGTCCATCAGCATTGGGAGTAGCCCCAGCCTTTTCCTTTTGAAAGAAACGTTTCAACTGGTAACATTTTTCATAAGAGCGGAAGTTGGTAACGATGAGGCAGCAAATCGTTCTCGAAAGGAAGAAGACGAAGATCGAAGCGGTTTTCAGAAGATCCACGGTGCAGGGGAGAAACGTTTCGGGCGAGGCATTAAAATGGGAAAGAGCTATCGAGGAGGGACCACCTCGAAGAGATAAAATAGAAAATTGTGGCGAGCCGAGGGACAAAAAGGGAGAATAGCGGAGGGTAAAGATGGCGAGAGAAGAAATATACGTGTGCACACATGCATGCCGAGGCAAGAGGAGAAAAGTAAAGTCAGATAAACGAAGAAAAAGGGGAAAGGGGATAAAAAGTACATACGAGAGTTCCTGCACTGAGTAACAGGTACGAACTCAGAGTACCTGGACTAGATCGTGGTTACGAGATAAAAGGCTTCTCGTCGGTTCAACGCCCTGAAAATAAAAGAAAACCCCAACGCGTTATAAAATATTTGCCCTCGCCTGTGTTATTTCGGTGAAAAAATGTATTAAAGACGTATACATTGTTTGTATTCCTTTGCTGGTTTGGCGTTTACTTATATATATATATATATACACACACACATATATATATCTTCTGTGATTTTTATAATAATTATTGAACCGCATAATAATACAAGTTAATAATAAAAATACAATCTTAGTAAAAATAATAAATCTCTAAATGATAAAAGGAAGGTACCGTTCAAATTTATAAGACCTCTGTTTATTAGCTCTGTTTTGATACCTACTTCGGTCAGGACTTGTTCTTTTATATCTTTATATCATTCGACAAAAGTTGGCAATCCCTTTTACCTTATGGCAATAAAAATGATGAATTAATGCTCCAAACAAGATTTATTTTTACCTTAATTACACAAAGTCTTAATTAACATACATAATAATACAATTATTATTAAATATAAATGTTTTTTTAATTAATTGTTATTAGAGATAATGTATTATTTAAAAATAATGTTAATATTTTGTCCACTGTCACCCCCTTGAGGGATGATTTTTGAAAACTGACAAGATACAAATTTTGATTTGTTTTTGTACAAAGTTTCTTTGAGCCAAGTTCCATGTCCCTACACTCGTGCAGAAATATTGCGTACGAATTTCAAGTCCTTTTTTGACCCCTTGAAGGTGGAATTTCGAAAATATCCTTCTCCACGTGCTTTCACACCATGGAAGAACATTTTTCTTAAGTAGGACTCCAAATTTCGTATTTTTAAATTTATTATTTTAGTCTCTGTGCCGATATTTCTTCCAGTTGTGACTTATTCTTTTATAAATAAATAAAGCCATTTAGGTGTTTTATTTAATTTACAAGAGAAAAACTGTCGTTCGTTGAAAATTTTAGAAATTTTTTTCACAAAATTTCGACTTTGTTTATAACTTTAAAAATACTACGCTTCGAATCCTCTTTTTTTTTAAGGTGGATTACGCTGCCAAGCTATCGAATATAAAAGTGAGGAAAATTGAAATCGGCTCACCTTCGAGCGGTAAAACGTTCAAAAGTGATTTCTGCGACTTATGTATAAGAAAATTATCGCGTATGAAACTTGGTAATTCGGGCGAGCTGCGTTACAACTGTGGGTGTATCGAGTAACGAGTGGTCGTAAAAAGTTGTTATCTGAATTGACTTTTCAAGTATAAGTATCGACGAGCTTCTCGGGACTGGGCGCGTAATCAGTTCACCGCATGCAAAGCATGCTACTCGTATATACCTGAACTAATCGTGCATACATGTATGCGCCTATTGTGAAATCCTCGTCGTCGTGTTCCGCACCTGGTTCAGGGCTAACGAAAATGTCTCACCACTCGTACGTGCATTAGCAGTATTGATAGAAAGTAAGCAAGAAAATAAAATAAAAGCCAAGTCCCAAAATTTAAATAGATGATTTTGTTGTCTACACTTTTATAAAGTTTGTTTTTATCGTGGTTCGAAAATCAATGAACAAAATGTTTCAATTATTGTTTTCGTTTTTCAGAGGGGAAGTGACTTATTGCTGATATCGTTATCAACGATGATTGCTTGGAACTTTCTTTGATGGAACTTTCTTTGAGAAAACGAAAATAAAAATATAACAAATTTATTTTAATTCAGTTTCGTATCATGATAACGATAAAATCCTCATCAAGGGTCGATCAATGTTATCTACTTAAATTTGGCCATTTAAGTATTCAAATGCGATTAAGTAAACAAATGTGGACAATTTCAAGTCGATCCTAGTTTTTTTAAACATCGAGAAATCTATGCATTTTTTCGAACAACATAGTTTCGAAAACGACGTTAGAAGTTTTCTTAGCAGCTCGAATTTTGTAACCACAATTTAACCTTCAATCTTTCTGCATCACACATTCAGGCTTCTTCCTAAACTTGAATGGCTTCAAGGAATTATCGTTTTTTTTTTAATTTTCACCCGTCGTGTTATTCAATTTGGGGACGAAAAGATCACTCTTTTTCAACGGAGTGAATATTCATAACTTCCTTTTTCTCTCGTATTCGATTGTTTTGACGAGATTTTTTTGAACGTGCTAAAAATTAATTTTTCGAATCGGAGTGATATTTAGAATATAAAATATTGTTTTTGTTAACGTTAACATTAGCCTAATCCTTTCAAAATGTATTCGAGTGTCGAATAATTTTCATAATTCTGTTGCGTTTCGATTCGGGGGTCTTCGATTCTTGCGGGGTCTTTCCAGATGACTCTGGTCCTCTTAAATAATTAGGAATAGCCCTTGATACGTTTTTAATGCAAATCATCTTCCCATGCACTATTGCTCGAAATTTACAAGGGTTCAAGCGATATTTGGCAGCGGAAAGATTTTCGTGTGTTTTATATCGTTAATCCACATGGGCATTTGGTCCAATGAATGAGTCATGCATGGGCGAACGTGAATTCGTAATAAGACACTACGCTCAACCGTTCGCTCTGAATTTAGAGGGACGAAGATTCGGTTCGGCTGATGAGTGGACTTTCGGGTGGCGACTACTCTCGCAGAACGTTCCTCTTCTCGGCCCGGCCAGTTCTATTCCTAGACGCACTCATGACCGCGCATTCCTGTCGTCTCTTTTTTTATCGCATTCCACCTATCGCTTTTACTAATTGTTTTTTTTTTTTTTCATTTTCATTTTTTTACTCAAACACGAAATGAGCGTATCGATTGGAAATTGGAAAGTTGGTGAGCTGTGGAATCGTAAGATTTTCGAATAGCTATGAAAATAGTTTTTTTTTGTTTTCTTAGGTTTTTTAAATTATTTCTTTATTTAGAGATGAGGGGCCTATATTTATTTATTTATTTGATAATTTACAGATGAAGGTTTGTATTTTTTATTTTAGCAGACGAAAGGCTCCGTTTATTTATTTATTCGTACATTTACACATGAAGGTCGTTATTTTTTTATTTGATAAGATATAGGGGTTCATTTATTTATTCATTTGTTTAATGAGAGACACAAAGCTTTTGTTTATTTTAGAAGTTGGACTTCATTCATTTATGTATTGTATAGGGTAAACGGCTTGATCTTGTTAACGAAAAAAATCAAGTGCTTAAGTTTTTTTACTTTAGAGGCTAAAAGGTTTTGCCTCTTTATTTATTTATTTACTCTGAGATGAAGGGATATTTTTGGTGGAAAGAGGAATTGCTTTGGACAATGAGAGCAATTGTTGTTTTTTGGTACGTTGATGGGCGATCTTTCGAGTAAGTGGTGGAACGAGGATGAATTCTTGAAGGACTATTTACTATCTATTAAGGGCCATTTGTAGGAGGGCAAAATGACGTCAAAATTGCGTAAACGGGGTTGAAACGACGACGACGTGACTCGTCGGTGTCTAGTCAATCCTTACGAAAATTATTGGCTCGTAAAGAGCAGCTTTCTCCCTACACGAGAAAGCTTCTCGCATTGACAAATTTCAGAGCTCGACTTTTTTCGTTGTTCGTTTTTTTTCGTGTTCTTGAGTGATCCTAAAAGTTTTTGACTTTATGTTGGTCGCGGATTTATTTACCGGCAAAACGATCGTTACATGCAAAGAGTTCACTTCCATTTTTTATATCGTAGGTACGTCGACATCGTTATGAATAAATAATACCAGGATATCTTATGCGGGACTCAAAAGTGGACGCAAATAGCCCTATAAAAACACAATGATAGGAGCCGCGCAAATTTCAAATTTACTTTATCAAGATTTTTTTTTTCGCTGTTCTCGGTCTAAACTTACTGCCAACAATTCCTTTGCAACCGATAATTTGCCTTCTTGTTTCTCTTGGAAAATGTTTCAAAATTTCATATCGAAGGTCGTGAAATGTTATTTACTTCTTATCTACTCTGTTTATAGAACCTTACGTCTCGACGCTTTTGGTATCGTATCTAACACCAAGCACTATCTCAAAAACAAGAAAATTGAGAAAAGATCGTTGCTTCTCCTGTAGAAAAAAAATCTTTACCGGTATTTTGTGTTCCCATTGTTCAAATTGTCTAAATTGAATGTTTAAAGATCCTTTCATCACTTTTACACATTATTTTTAATAATTATTCCATTTCAGATAATACAGAATTTTTATTGGAACTTCGATATCCTGTGATGTGATAAAGGTCAAGCTTTCAAATTCTCAAAAATCTATAGCTTAAGAACAATTTTTAAAAAGTGAAAACATTAGATAAAACTGAAAACTTGCTTTTTCCTTTAATGCATTAGAATAGTTATTTTAGATAAATGTAAAAATATAAAGAAGATTTTGACAAATGTGTAAATTTGACATTATTTTTTATAATAGACATTTAGGGATTTCTCTTTGGAACTTCGACCTCCGTTATATCATTTATAATAAGATGAAGAATGAAGTTCCAAAATTTTCACAAATCTGGAATGGAAAAATAATTTTTAAGAAATGACAAAATAAAATAAGAACAACGTGACAATTAATTAACTTTTATATTTCATAAATAGGCTTTTTACTTGAATATATTTGTAAAATAATTTTAAGAAAATCTAAAAATAAGAAAGAAATAGTAGTAAAAATGTAGATATCAAATTATTTTTCTATTTCGGATGTTCGAGAATTTTGCCTTGCATCTTTGTCCTACATTTTATTATTCGGAATATCTTCAAATGCAAAAATAAACGTACGGCAAAGAATTCTTGATACAGAGACGTTCCAATTGTTCAAGCTCTTTTGTTCTCCCTAAAAAAATCCGCTTTGGCTATGACAAACATAATCTCCCAACGAACAAAAAACCATAGGCCGTTTTCAAAATGAAAAGAATCTGCGACGAGTACCAGGACGATTGTGGGAACATGAATATCGTGAAATAATAATTTGGTTGTCCCATTAGCATCGGAGATATGCCAGAAGCAAATTTTGGAAACACTGTTTCGAGATGAATACGTAACCGTTTTATTTTTAGAGAATTTGACAGAACGCAGACGGGAAGGAACTTTTGAGTTTATACAACGACGAAGACATAATACACGTCAATTTTATGTGCCAGAATAAACTTTGCAATATTGCGAAGATATTCTTATCTTCAGTGCTTGTTTCATGATTTCACTCCCCCAGCATTTCCCCTTTGTTTTTCCAGTGTCTTTCGCTGCCCGACTAGATAGGTCCTTGTCAAAATTGAAAGTACTATATAGTAAATATGACATTAAGAATAATGATTAATAATAATAATTCATAATGTACCATATAAAAAAATAATATTTGTACTATCTTGATTAAATATTTGATCTATAAGGTATTCCATAACCTATACATCAGTAAGCTGATCATGATTGTACGAACATGTTTTAGGAACAAGCGAAATGCGTATCAGTCGTAGCACAGGCAAGCTTAGATTCACACGTGTATTCAAAGAGTTATATGGTTTTGTTCATTAGTTGCAATGAAGTTACCTTCCTTCGTCTAAACACTTTTGTTCGATGATTCCATAATAAAAGAAATAAATACCTGTACACAGTTTACTACAATAATAATAAAATTAAGATTGAACAATTTGGGATTTTGGCTGTATTGGAATTAGTTCAGGAACTCATTTAACAATAATCGGGTTAGTATACGCTTAAACGTACGGGATAAAATTAAGATTGGACGAAAGAGAGAGAGAGAGAGAGAGAGAGAGAGAGAGAGAGAGAGAGAGAGAGAGAGAGAGAGAGAGATGATCATGATTTATGTATGCCTTGGCTCAACCATTAGGCAAAATATACAACGAATTTGTAAAACTAAATAAACAAGATAGAATAAACGCTGTATAATGACGATTACTGATAATAAAAATAATAATAAAAAGCAAAGAATGTAAAAAATAGTAAGAAAATAATATAATAAAAGATATGATAATAATAGTAGGATAATAAAGTAATAATAAAGATATTAAAAATGATACAATGTTATTGTAAATAACGCACCTAATTCACATTTAATTCGTCTTCTTCTAAAAGAGAGAGAGAGGAAGAAATAGAGAGAGAGAGAGAGAGCGATAGAGAGGAAGAGCGCGAGGGTTTCGAAACGGCGTAACTGTGGCTGCATTGGCGTGACCTAGTGCCGGGGGTGGTTTATATAGGTCAAACCCGGTGGAGGGTGATATAGATTTTTAGAGCGCGACCCGCCCTTTCGGCCAGCGGCCAGAGCGGCGAGGGGAGGATATCCTGCGCGGAGGGTCTTGGGTGGGGCGGGGGAGGGATGGTTTACCCTTCAACCCGGGGATCGTTGCGTTTTCCCTGTAGTCCACCCTCTCGCGACCCTCCCTCTGGCGATACCACTTCGGGTCTTCCTTTCGAAGAATATGGGTCATTCTCGTATCCCGAAAGACGCCATGGTAAAAAAAACCGGAGCATTTTGCTCTCCCTCGATCTTCATTGATGGCGATAATGGCAAGGAAGAGAACAAAAAAAGAGGCTTACCGTTTTCAGAATTTCAAGCATTTGAGATTTATACCAATTTACAATTCGACTGGTAGAGTGACGATACTACGTGCTTCGAATTATTACAAGGTGGCTTGTTTTTTCAGGGCTTTCCTTTTATTGTTGCATCCTTGGGGAGCTCCATCCGTCATAGTGGTCGATTAATGTTTTTTCGGGGATCCTGAGTTGAAAGAGGGCACAGCAGAACTGGGGAAAAGAACCGTGACGCTAGATATTCTATTATAATATCGTCAATGCCTAGGGGCGAGATGTATTGAAATAGGAATTCAATTTCTGATCATTATAATATGAATAAATTTTAAAAGATGCACTTGTTTTCGTTTATTACTGACATTTTTTGTAATACAAAATAAAAACTCAAAACATATTAATGAGTTTACATATTAACAGACATTTTTGTAATAACTCAAAACATGCTAATGGAACGTGTAAAAATAATGATTAGCATCTCGTTGTATCTGATATGCAGATGATAAAATACATTTTTTCCAATTTTAAACACGAATGTCAGATATATGATAATCCTTTACCTATATTGGGGCATCCAGGCAGGCAATTTAAAACTGCAAAACCCGAACAAAATCTCAATCTGATGCAAGTAAACCCAAACAAATCCAACCCAAAAACCCCCAAAAACATAAAGCAAGCATCAAATAAATAAGCACATCCAAACAAACCCAAGCCAAACAGACCTCTAATGAAATAAACCTCAAATAGCGAAAACCCCAAAGAAACGCAAATTAACATAAACACACTCGAACAAAACCATCCAAATCCAAACAATCCTCTATAACCCCATGAAAGCTCAAGGAAACGAAAACGAGACTAAGCCTGCCCAAACCAACCCAAAACGGCCGAAAGCAAAACCCAAATAAATCCAAGTCAACCCTATAAAACCCAAATAAACTCTGAGCTGTACAGCTCATCTTAAGGAGTTCCTTATCAAAAAAGGATCCCCCACTTTATCAACCAAACGTTGTTTGCCGATGCACACTGAAATAGCATTTATCCGGCGGAGGCTCCTGTCGACGCCACCTACCCGCAGTATAAACAAACGCGGCACGTTTCTCCTTATTGATCGGTAAAAACGTCCTCTATATCGTGCAGCCTTTGATTACAGAGGAAAGCATCATTTCGCTTTCATTTCCTTTGGTACGTATCTATCCGAAAACCATTTCGTCTTCTGAATAAACAAAGTGTCCCGTTTGTATTTCCTTGGATATCGTGCGAGTGGGAAAAGCTGTCTATCAAGTCAATTTTATATAATATTTGATTAGATACCACCGTATAGGCCATACTTCACTCAATTCATTTTTCCTCAGCGGGTAGGAGATTGGGAAGGAGATGCTGCCACGGCATTTCCGGTTTGCAGTGTATGCGTTGATCAAGCAAATTTTATAGACCAACGTGGTTGGTTCGATAAATTGGGATGTTGTATATCTCGCAAATGAAGTGGAAAGTATTATAATAGACTTTCATGGTGTTATCTTCTATAAATAAATATAAATTGCAATAATTCTGTTAATACTGATTACAGTTATTTAACGTAACAGTGAGGAAATGTAATAATTATTTGTGTATTGTAATAAAGACAAATAATTAAATAAAATAATTAGGTTAATAAATAAGATACGTAGATTTTTTATTAGGCAATTAATGGCTCTGATTGTTGCTTTCCTAGACCTTTTCTTATGCCAATTGTGTTGTCAGTGGGCCAAGCAGTATTTCTGATGGGGTAAGGATATTGTATATTTTAAATAATTCTGGATATATAGTCGTAGAAAAATAATTGCGTTATCATACAATATGTTATTTTATTTCCATTAACACTGATAAATTGAAAAAAGCATCGTTTCTTTAAATTTTGTATTTTTATTAGAACTCAAGCAAAATTGAAAAATGAAAAAGTATTTGCTCGTGTCAACTTCGATTCAACAAAAAAATTCGTGCAGGATTTTTAATAATCACTATCGGGTGAAACGTCGATTTCAAAGATGTCAACTGTGAAAAATTGGTTTTTGTAAAAAAAAAGCGTCAAGTTCCATCGCGTTAATCATTTCGTCGTGGCGCCAGAAAATAAAGTATTCTCGGGAGATTCCTCGTCGATCATTGGGAAATGGGTCATGCACGGAGGAGATATGTAAGCACCTCGCTTGTTACATCCCTTCAGATTGATCGTGGTGCTTACGGGGAGAATAAAGAGAGCGATACGTTTCGCATTCCATCGTCTTGGAAATCTCTTCGCCACATTGAATCGTTTGTCGAACAAATGGCTGCGATTCCTTCGCCCTTCTCCAAATCCAATACGCGGATGCGCAAACGAAACCTCATTTACTATCGTCTTCCCTGTTCGACTTGGACCACCGTGTTGTGTCTGCAAGCAGAATGTTAACCTATCATTGATTGGGTTTAATAACGAATAATTACGAAAAAAATTATCTTTTAGATTTACCAATGAATAATTACTGAAAAAAAATTGTTTGGGATTACTAATTGATAGTTACAAACAAAATTAGATTCACTCATTAATCATTACTAAAAGAATTATTCTTGTTAGTTAATAATAACTGAACAAAATATTTTTCGTATTTTCTAATGAATAATCAGTAGAAAAATTATTATTCGGATTTACTAATTAATTACTACAAATATTTGTTTGGGCGCAATAATTAATAATCGTCGAGAAAATTATTTTTTGGGCTTACTAATTAATAATCACCGAAACAATTATTTTTTTATTTACTTATAAAAAAAAAATTCGTCGATTTGACTAATCAATAATTATTAGAAAAAAGTATTTTTTGAGATTACTTATTAATATGTACTAAAAACTAACTGCTAAAACGACAGAAAGGGTGAGCACACCCGTCCGTATTCGGCCAACGTTCTTTTTGGAAAAAAATTATTAATCACCACGATGATAAAATTAGCCTTTAATCACCACCGAAATCTTTATTCGTTTATTGATCACCATCGAACAGTTGGCGCATTAATACTAACGCGGAGTTTTCGAGGTGGACGAACATTGAGCACGCGACTCGCTCACACGCGCCATATGAATTATTGAGGGATTACACGATCGACTGTTACACGAATACGTTTGGCAAACTGATTCCGGCTTTATTAAAGCACTCTTCTATCTATTTTTTATCCGATATTTCGCACCAGTCTTGCGACGAGCTTTTCTCTACTTTTCAAGCCCTTCGGCAATTTCTACATAATTATGAATAAGTACGATACAAAATATATCATCAAAGTGGAAATTCGGTAAATTTTGACAATTTTATCCTCGAATAGGTAGATCATTTTTTTTGTTAAACTTTCGTGGTATGTCCCTTCTGTGCTTATATGAAACAGTTTTCAACGTGTAAAATCCTTAACGAAAACTTAAAAAAACTTCAGAATACTCTTGAATTTTTCAAGAGTAAGGATCGACAATTGTTAAGGTATAAACGTTATTATAATTGTTGCGAATTGATATTTGGGGGACAATGCTGGAAGAAAAGGGGTTTGTACTAAATTTCAAAAATTGTAAAATTAGTCATAAGAAAAAAAGGCCACAGATTATCGTGGAACATTATCCATTATTTTTGCAATAAAAAGTAATCTTATGCTTCATAAATAACAATGTTAAAAGTGCAATTGTTACTGATCGAAAAATAATTTTTCGATATTTCGTAAAAGAAATGTTTTCTTTTCTTTTCATAATTTAAATTCGCATTCGAATGAATAAAAATGATTTTAAAAAATGTCGTCATGTACATTAATAAATGTACAATAATAAATTCTTTCGGATTAATCAGGACATTGATTGAGTCCACATAAACTTACTCCAGAACGAATAACGAATTATAGCTATATTTCGGCAATTAAGAAATATATAATAACAAATTCGAACGAATCAATCGGGAGATCGATTCTTCCCAATTTATCGATATTCATTCAAATGGCTTATTATTTTTTGTTTGTATTACTTTTTTTTTCACTTTATTTGTATTTTTCTATGTTCGAATACTGTATTACAATCTCCGTGCACCGAGGAAAACAGAAACTTTGACCAGCAACATTTATCTACGCGCGGCTCGCGCTGGTACGTTTTCGTTCAGCTGAAAAATTAACATCCATGTAGCTGCACATCAATTTCAAAGTATTTCATCATTTTTTAATTGGAATTTCGTACCTTCATCAATGGGTTCTCCCAGACTCAACGTAAATTAAAGAATGCGCGTTTTTTTTGTCGTTCGATGCGTCGTACAGCGATGAATAAATAGGGGACGTATAGTAACGGAGGGAGTGCGATATCGAGAGATTTCGCCGAGGGGAGCTTCCCCATCTCGGAGGCCTTCCGCGAGCGAGAAAATGTAGGTCACACGAGCAAGAAGCCCGATCGCAGCAACCCTCGAGCCACTTCGATCAAACGTGAAACTATAACGAGGACGCAAAGAAGTCTTTATTTTCCGAAGGATTTTGCGTTTGTCGCAACGCGGAAGATGATCGAGTTTGTTTTTTTTTGTCTCGACCTTTTTCTCCTTTTCCTTTTTCATCCCTCGGCAAATATACAAAGTGTTGGTTGGTTCCCTTCGGGGCTTACTTGACTATGCTATTTTCGGCATCCGTTTCGAGCTGTTCTTTTCCTCCCCTCCTCGCCGTCTCTCTCTCTCACTCCCTCCCTCCCGGTGTCGCTCTGTTTCTCTCGTCGAAAGTGGGTCATACCCTCGCGAAATTTCTCTTACCCCGAGGAATCGGTTTTCAACCCTCCAGCCCATCATCCACTCTGCTCGATCCACCTACGCGTACACAGAGAATATTTTGTCCGCCTCGTTGAATCCACCTTCCGCTGTACCTCGTTTCTTTCTCGCCTCTTTTTTGTTGTTATTGTTTTTTTTTTTACTTCTTTTCAAGCGTGAGATTCGATTGGCAACGTTATTGTGCGTGACACCGTTGCATATTTCACACTTGATCATCCGACTCTTGTCCAACGGTCGTTGCTTTTTGCTTACGCGGTACGTTTGTCTATTTCCTAACTCGAATGATACTGTCTTTCGATTCGAATGGAACAGCGAAAAAGATCGATTATTCGGCACGAAAAAAGGTCTGAGACTACGGATATTTCTATTTTCCTATACTCTTTTTGTACTTTTTTTTTACAAATTTTCCTTGGATTTCTTTTGTATTTATATCTTTATAAATTTCTATTATATTTAATTTGCATGCATAATTTTGTATATTATTTTTCGTGGATTCGGGAAGTCTAATGGTTTGTTCGAATTAATCGTTGCCCGGAGCATATTTAAATGGCAAAAGAAAATATTTAAACCAGCGACGAACAATGTTCTAAATATAATCGATTCTTGAGATATCGAATTTCGAAAAATAAGTATCGTTGGAGTAATTTCACTCGACGTGCTTTGGGCCGCGCGGGCCGATCCAAAGTTTGGCCGATTCGTCTGAATTAAAAACGGATTAAGAATTATTAAACAAAACTAAATTTGGGGGGGCCTCATAATTGTTTGTATTCTGAAAAATTCTTAGATTCAAGAAAATGTCAGCCGTTTGTAAAAAGAATGCCAATTATTGCGCCCACTTTTTTCGCTTCAATGGACATAAAAGATATTCCCGAATCAATTTTTGACAAAAAACGCATTTGAATTTTAATTTACTTGTTTAAAAAAAAGAAAACAGATTATGACAAGCCTCCATGGTATTCTCTAACCAAGGATTTATTTTTGAACCATAATAAAAATAGCGAGGAAAAAACGAGTATAATTCTTGCCTATTAAGTGACAAACATAAAATCTTGGCAGACATCGAAATACTTAAAAAACTCGAATCGTTGTGAACGCGAAGAAGCGTAGCTTTGCGAAGGTTCGAAAAGTCGATAGTGAATTAAGCAGCTAGTGCGCGTCGCGCATTTGCTGCAACGAGGAGCAGCACCGTCACCACTACAGCCGGAGCAAACCAGGAACGACTTGCCTGGGGCTGCCACTATCGATTCGTGACGCTGCAACCGGGTATATTTATACGAGTGTACCAGGTAACTCTCGCCGACTTCGTCGAGTTCCGACGTTTCCCGATTTTCGTCATTTTGCCTCGTACCTGTGCTTGATGCACCCGATCTTAAACTATTCCCACGTCACGGACGAAATCATTAAAAACCAAACGAACCAAATTTTGGCGAAAGCAGTAATCTCATTGACGGACGAAAACATCGTGGGGGATGTTTTCCGCGTTAAGTATAATTTTTATTAGTTATGAGAATGACAATGGTTCATGAATGGCGAATGTGAAAAATGATTATGAAGATTAAGATAACGATGATGCCGATCATGATGATTACGATTGTTATGATGGCAATGATAACAACGATGATGATGTTAATCATTATTAACACATCATTTTCTATAACATGGTGTTTATTATTATTAACACGTTATTAATAATATCACAGTGATTTTAATCATTATTAACATCATCGTTATCATTATCATCACAATCGTCATTTTCATGATAAAAATAATACTAATATGCAAAGTGTCCATCTTCACAACTCTCCTCAGTTTTTTTAACAATCTTCAGCTTAAGATCTCCAAATTTGGTTTCAACTTCTTCCAGGGAATTTAATAATTTCAAATAATGAAGGAGAAGCCATGTGTCCACTTTTTCATATACACCTCGATATAGTTCATATTTTATATTCTCAAGAATAGATTCAATCAATAGAAATAATTTCACGAACAAAGCTCAACTTTGATTACCTCAAATAATACAAACGTTGGTAACATTACCATGAAACTAGATGGTCCTCTCGAGATTAACTGATATATTGTCAAAATACCGAACATGAATATCGTTCGAAGCTACTCTCATGAAGCATTGATGGAACCTGGGAAATAGAAAGAATAAATTGATGACATTGAAGCGCGTATTGAGCAATCGTTATTACCTTTACCTGGTGTTACGATATTGTTAAAACATACACCTCTCGTATTGCATTGAATTTGCCTTGAGCGATAAATTTACCAAAATTTCGCTAACAGTAATGATTGACACGATACATTTATTCTTGAAAGTAAAATGGCGTACGAATGGACCAAACACCGTCCGTCGAAACACAATAATCAAGTATGTATTGTACGGTGGACAAGTTTAAATTTAGAATAATTATGGATGTCCAAAGTTTGTTCGCCGCTTCGATATTTTCAAAAGAAGGGAGAAAATGCATTTGGAGAATAACAGAACTGACGGATGAAGTTCAACGAATGAGGGAACTTGGTATGAATGGGATTTCGCTCGAAGCGTAGCGAGGGAAACAATTCCTATTGATTCTGCTAGCACGGTACACGCCATATGAATTACTGTAATTACAGCCTCAATGTAATGAATCGCAGAAACTTATAGGAACGGCTGACGCGCCGCGTTGAAGGAATTTCCAATACAACAATACGAAGAATTTCCAGGTAGTTCGACACATTTAGGTAGAAATAATTATAGCTCGATCTTATACGAATTAATAATGCTTAACCAAAGCAATAATAATTGTTCAACCAAAACAACATTTCTGTCTCAAACACTCTGCCGATTGTCACCACAGCGTCGCTATGTAGCAGTACTATGCCTATTTCAGGCACATTTAAAAGAACATACAAATTTACTAGGGTTATGTGTGGCAGAAACGTACATTTTGTTCGTTTAGTCGTAATGTGAACTAACCTTAGTTTGGCATCCAACCAATTATCGACACTTTTCACGATTAATTATTTATTATTATTACCAGTTTATTAAGGTGGTTCTTAATAAACAGCTAATAATTCGGTATCTAACCCTTATATGCTGTAAATTTGCAGTGCTATGAAACAGTACGGAGCCATTAATTTAAACCATTTATCATATGACGTTCCAAGAAAATAAACATTGTTCTGCCATGACCGTACTTCGTTATCATTGCCATCATAACGTTTAATGACCGTACTTCGGTCATTAAACTCAAATGTGTAGTTATCAAAATGGGTACACTTAACCCAATGTAGGGATAAGTGCGAGCATTGGGGCGGATAAGAGTACGTATCATAGTAAATTAAATCCTGATATATAGAAATATTATCAGACAGAAATAAATAACGAAAAATATAGTATCTCTCGTTGGTAATCCAGTAGTTATAGCTTGAAACAATCACCAGCACAAAAGTTTTCAACAATTTTAGAAAGATTAATTCGTATTAATAAGAATTTTATTCATCGGTGCATGTATCGCATGCCAAACTGATGGAAAGTTTCAATATGATTTTTTATTTTATGTTATTGCAGTATGCGCGTACACACTCTTACGCGGTAAGCTTCTGCGCACGCTTACTAAAACTTGAATAACCTCGTACATGAAACTAGTCGAAATGACGTGCCTGCTGATACACAGCGCATCTTCAGCAACGTAAATCTATATAAAACTATTTAAATCGAAAATAATAGAGTAATGCAATGCGCCTAGTAATTCCTAATACCTATAGACAAAATGGCGAGTCCGTGGTAGCGCAAGAGCGTTAGTTGTAACGTCAAAAGGGGCACTGCGCAACGAGCTGGTACCTCTAAGTGCTAAACTGTTTATCGAAAAACTTAAGGCAGTAGTCTTGTCTTTTTCATCATTTTATTATTCCTTAGACCTTTCTTAATGCACTTATAAAATCCGTTTTTTGATATTTCAAAAATTAGCAGAGTAATATGAATTATAAGCAAGCCGTGCCCTCAGGTAGCGCAATCGGAAAGCAACTCTGAACGCGTTTATCTCAGAACTACGTTTTTCAAATCGCTGGCCACTTGATAACTAATAGGCCGATCGAGCTCAAATTTTGAGGGTACCTTCGGTACCCTCTTTCTGGTAGTAGAATTGAGTCGAATATTTTTCTCACATTTTATAACTCGTCGAATACCCGACAATGAAATATCGTTAATCTAAGTGTAACAGGCCGCCATTTTGTAACAACATTTGTCGAAGTACTAATTTTGCTACCGGTGCTCATAATACTCATCCAGAGTGAAAAATTTTTTTTTCAACATGCATACAATATTCACTCAGAGTGGGCGCCTATTGACGCGGCTTTCGGTGGGCATGTCGCAAAAAAGTAAAAAACTATATGAAAATATTAAAAATAATATTTATTTTAATGTAGACAGTATCTTAAAGGAACAATAAATACATATGTAAAATTTCATCGAGACAACTTCAATGGTTTAAAAGTTATTCGAACCCAGAAATTACGTCAAAAATCTTGCTTTAGACCAGACTGCTGCCTTAATCCGCGCACACTTATCCACTGGCCACACTTGTCCCATACGAGTCCACCATTGAAACCGAGATCGAATCTAATGGTCTCCAAGTCCTGGTGTAATTGTACATTTGATGGTATCTCTCTGAATGGAATGCTTTTGCGAAGGTAGTGCACGATGTGTACTGTGATTGGACGAGTGCGTGCGGTGCAATGTGGCAGCGTATCTACACTGCTGAAGGGATGTAACCCCCTTTGCCCCACCCGATTCGCATTGATGTTACACACAGCTCTACGCCGTCATTCGCGTATTCTCCCTTCCCCTCTTCAACCAGTCACTCTTCGCATCCCCTTTTCCACCCAACAGCCTCTCCTGCTGACTTGACCAACCCCTCGCGGTTGTGCTAGCGAGCGCCCAACGGGGTGACCTACTTATAGAACGCGCTCTGATGCCAGCTCTTCGACGTTCTGTGCGACGTGTGTTTGCGCATATATATGCATATATATATATATATATATATATA